>VXAC01002940.1:17203-43332 GCA_013399225.1 Rhipidura dahli | reverse complement strand
CAGCACAAAGAAGCACATGGTCCCACAGAGAGGCTTGTCTCCGGGAACCCTGGGGGGAGGAGGTGTCACAGGGCAGACCCCTACGGAGAGGAGCCTGCGGGAGCTGACTGACACGGACGGGTGAACAGTGAGTTCCGTAGAAGGAAGTGTGTTGCTGATGTGGCAACACGGGATAGGTCACGCCATATAAGGAAATACTGTGCCTTGGAAAAGTGTATAAACCCAGCTCATTCCTTTGAATAAAGGATTCAGATTGCCTGCCGGTCTGGGTCTGTGCCTCAGTCGCCAACAACTCCCCGTGTGAGGAATTTATTACACGCCTAACTTTGTGTTTGTCGGTGAGCCCTGTGGAACTTGAAGTGCTGCTGAAAGAAGCAGGAAAGCTGGCCAGCAATTAATCCCTACAAGTTGTAGGCGAGCTATGGGGAACGATGGGCGATGGTGTATCCCACAAACAGAACATTGCAGAGATGTTGGAACAGATTTTAAATAAATATTGAGCAAAGTTGAGTCTATGGATTTGAAGAGACTCTTGTTCTGGGCAAAAGACTGTGACTCAACTTTAGATAGTACTGTAATATGTAATTGCAAAATAATTTGTGCTAAAACAGAAGCCACAGCATTTTCTACCGAAGCCAGAAGAAAATACAAAGACCGGCCAAGAATATGCATTTCAAGGAATTCTTGCTACGATAAGGCCCCAACAAGATACATTTAAAAAGGGGTATTCAGAGAAATCTCCTGTCTGACAGACTCCAGCAAAAATGCATAAGACAAGGTGATATTAATCCAGCAGAGAAATTAATATCTAGTGATTCCAGGAACTGCCATCTGACACAAACAACGAAGCAAGATAAGTGGCACCAGTGTGGTAAAGAAGTAAGACCATCAAAGAAAAAAAACTGTATAAAAGGAAACCCCGTAAAAACCGCTTTTGTGAACTAGAGTGAGTTCGGAACGGATATTGTCCAATCTCAGTTCACCCAGTGCCGATTGCCAGCTCGGCACTGTACTTTTGTTGTGGCATTTATCAAATTTTATACTTTAATTATTTAATAAATTCTCTTTAAATAAAAATTAGCTAAGTTGTTTATAACAGTACTAATATTTTTGAATCTTGGATATGGGATGCTTTAGAAGACGCATTGTGGGACCAAGTTGCACACAGCGATGCCATGCTGACAAAGCATTTGTGTCCTTGGAAGACAGTGCACAAGGTGCTCATAGTGCAGGTAGCACCCAGAGACCAGACAAATGCTTGTGCTATGGCGGCAGCTGTGCTGACCTCTTCTCTGTCACCATCAAACTGTAGGTCTGTCAGGGCTCTGGGAGAAGAACCAGAAGATGGCCCCTCATCCCCTGACCTGTTTGACCCTGGAGGGGAACCAGATGGTATTGTGGAAGAGCTTGTGCTGCCCCGTGCCATGCAGCATCAGCTGGAGCTGTGTTACAGCGAGTGGCTGGAGCTGGGGCCCTTTCCTGGTAGCATGTTCCCTCTCCATTTGCCCTCTGCAAGAGTGCAGTGGCAGTGGCTGATGCGGTGGGGCGTGTGTGGCCACGGAGGTGCAGTGCGGAGTGGCGCCGGCGAGCACAAGGCAGCGAGCGCATGGCAGAGCTGCACTGTGGCCTTGCCCGGCGGTTGCCTCCACACCACAGGCAGGATCAGTGGCACTGGGAGCTGGCAGAGCCGCAGCTCCGCTCAGCGCATGGCAGGGGCCGCGAGTGACTCCCTGTATGTGAGAAGTGAGAAGACGAGCCAGTGGGACCCCACGTGGCTGCCCAACCCGTGTGGCTGCTCGACCCATGCCACTACAGCCAGGCTTCCATTCCCTGCAGACCTTGGGAGCTGATACTGTGCTGGAGAAAAAGACTGAGTGGACCGATAGCCCCTTCCTCGGTGATGGGGGGCCTACATCATTTGCACCAGCTTCTGAGGGAGTGGCTGCAGGCTAAGCGTGTTGCTCCTGCAGCTGGTCCACAGAACTCTTCTGGTTTTGTTATTCAAAATGTTGCCACAATCCTGGACCCTATCTCAAAGATTGCTTTTTTACCATATCACCTTAGGACCCCCTGGATTGTTTTGATTACTTTTTGTGATGGAAAATAATTACAATTTGTAAGCTATTTTTTTTTAAGCAGGAATTTGGCTTGTTACCTTTTAAAACCACTTACAGAGTTAATGTTATTATAACTGTAATGTCCGAGGCCTGGATTTATATACATTCTGTGAATTGGTAAAGTATTTATGCAGTTGAAGATAACTACCTTGCTTATTTTTGCTCTGTGAGTGCAGAGGCTTGTCTCCGGGGGACCCTGGGGGGAGGAGGTGTCACAGGGCAGACCCCTACGGAGAGGAGGCTGCGGGAGCTGACTGAAACTGACGGGCGAACAGGGAGTGATCATTCCATAGAAGGAAGTGTGTTGCTGATGTGGCAACACGGGATAGGTCACGCCATATAAGGAATAATTGTGCCTTGGAAAAGTGTATAAACCCAGCTCATTCCTTTGAGTTTTAATAAAACTATTCAGATTGCCTGCCAGTCTGGGTCTGTCATTCAATCACTGACAGACAGGTGATGAGGATAAGCACTCTTCCAAAGCTGCCAGGTGTCCCAGAGCTGTGCCTGCAATCATTCTGCTTCCTTGCAGTAAAATTGATATGGCAGGATGTGAAGACAAAATGGAATGGATGCCAGGGGATGGCCAGGATTGGCATTATGGGTTCCCACTGGAAGATCCTGTGACATTCATTACACACATACACCTTGCCAGGCATCAAAGAAAGCTTCAGGGAGAGATGATATTTTTTTACCAGGTGTGTGAAGTGCACTGGAAAGAGTCCCCAGGTACCAGGAGAACAGTTGCCTGTCCGATGCATCCAGGACATGCAGGGCCTTCAGGTGGTGTAAAGAAGCTGCAAAAACTTCAAGGGTCAAAATGAACCTACCCATGAACTGCTGTTTTCTGGGAAAGATACCATGTCTTTCCAACATGATTCCCTTAATAAGGTTCAACCTATGCCAGCATCTGCCATCATGACATACAGCAGGATTTTAACATTCCAAGGACCTGGTAGCTGGTGTCTTGTATGTGACTCCTCAGGCAGCCTGCAAACAAGCATATGAACCATGACCAACAGTTAGGCACCAGCATGACTGTTAATGACTGGCAGTGAGACATGTCTGTCCTGCTGTTTCACTGGCACTGGTTTCAGGGCAAGGGGAAGAGAGGTGTTATGTGTTCTAATAGAATCTATTTTATAAGAAACAGCCAAATGAAAGAAATGTTATGTTATATTATATTATATTGTTCTGCCTTGCAAGTATTTAATTCTGTTCTGGACAATGGACTGGCTTCAACACAGGAGTATGTGATGGCCAACCTTGCAAAGCAGCCTGTGTGCTATGGCTGCTTTCTGAATTTGCCTGCCCTCTCCTATCAGAGCAGCTGGCACTCAACAGCAGGTGACTTTGCCATATGTTTCCCACATGAAAAAAAGACTACAATACTTTCTGCATCCTTCCCTCCTTATTTACATACTTTGCACAGCTGTCTCCTGCCATGCAATCAAAAGGACTGAAATCCTTGCCTTAAAGGTACTTGCTGGCTAAGTTCCGTACTACTCCAGCACTCATTTCTCATTTTTCTCTTGGATCTTAAATGTTTCACCCTTCATTCTCTCTGTTTCACTACTCCAACTTCCTTTTGCAAATGTCACTCAGCCTTTTCTTTTAAGTGTCTGTCCTCTCAAATAACTGATCTTTGATTTGTAGAGAAGAACTGTAAGTTTTATCTGTCAGTTACATGGAAAGAGCTGCCTTTGGAAACCTCTCACATTCACATTTCACTGGTTTCCCCAGGCTTTTTATTTTGTCAATCAGCATAAATTCAAACAGGGTACAAGTGGGGTCAATCACTATTGGGATTTTATCTGAGGCACTGCAAAAGATTTTGATAGATACAAACTGCTTTAAAGACTTTTTTCCCCTTAGAAATTTTAGCAAAACAGCTGAACATGTTTCTAGACATATATAGCAAAGCCAGAACATTTTTTGAGTGTTTTCAATTTTAATCTAGTGAATTCCAACACTTCCAAAAAAGGTTTATAGTTGTAGCACCGAAAAGCAACGTATAGTGGAAAGCTCTATTTTCTCTGGTCCTGTAAACAGCTATCAACATGTTCATAAAACACCAGATATAAAACTCCTGACACCCTCTCATTTTTCAAGTGAAAAATTAAAGCATTAGAAGGCAGAGTAATATCTCCAAGAATGTGAATCTTGATCCTATGACTTAATCATCAAATCACACTTTTCTTCTCCTCAACTGACTATGCTTAGTCTGCATGCTGAATAACCCTCATGGATGTAGCTGGAGCAAATAGAAGTGACTGCTTAATCAATCAATCAGTCAACAAAGAGCAGTTCACCACCAAGAGAAGAAAGATCTTTTAAAGACTGAGAGTAATTTCTCATCTCATGAAGATAATCTGGGACCCCCCCAGATATGGTACAGAGACAGGAGAAAGAATGAAAATATAACACCCAGAATAACCCCTAAACAGTATAAAATCAGCAACGAGTGAAAATAAGCATGACTTCTAATTTAAACTTCCCACAGGAAGTAGTTTGGTTTGTATATTTTAATTGTTGCTTTGCTTCATATCATAACCTTTTGATAAATACTCTTATGTGTTTTTTAAAAATACAATTGGCTTATCTGAACAGTGTCAGAACATGATAGCTGATACTTAATTTTTAAGTAATTTTGCCCCTGCCACTTGGTCTTCACAGATCTTGTGGATTCAAAATGAGAAGCTCACATAAATCTGCCAGGGACCTCTGCCAGCAAGTTGCCAAGAGTTTGAACAGGTGAACAAAATAACTCTCCTAAGTAAGTAATGGGTCTTGAACCATTACAAACAAATACTTACACTCTGGATCCTTTAATTTCTCTTCTCAGCACATACTGCCAATTGGTTGTTCTATGGGAAGGATTTAGGATAGGTTCTGTAATTACACTGAAAGTAAACATTAACAATTAATGCAATTCATTATCACAGTATTTTTAAATGGGTGCAAATTGATTTTTGAAGGGTATCCAAACCAATCTGTTTTAGAGTAGCTGCTAACAGCAACTTACCTCTTTGTGGTGCATAGCATTTACTGAAATAAAAATGCACGATTCTAAAATTTATGAGAATTGATATCAATGTTTTAATGAACTTCTCAGAAAGTACAAATGTCCTTAGTAAGCTGCTTAGGATGGGCTTCTGACACTGTAGCTGGTATTCAAGAGACATTTTATTCCAAGATAATTATTAAAGTCCATCAAGGCCATTTGGAGGACCTAAACAATAGTATGCAATTCAGTATGAATAAACATATAAAAATCTGGTATTATAAAGTGTTTTTCAGCTACCAGAAGCCTTGCTTTTCCTGTATTGAATCACAAGCACTCACAAGTTCTGTCTACTATTTACATCTTCACAATCAATTAGTGCGTCATTATTGGTTAATGTAAGAGTTGCAGGAAAGCAGTGATAAGGAAAAACAAATGCAAGCAGGAAATACACAATTATTGAAAGTCCCAGTGTTGGTAATGGCTATTTCTAATTAAATATAAATGAATGAGAAATGTCTGGCTCTAATCCTCTTGTCAGATCACCACAGGGTAACAAAATGATAGATCACCTCACACAGGCAAACAGTTTTTCATGTAAGAAAGAAGCCAGATGTTCAATTGACTTATTTGGATTCTGCTGAAGAAAAGGGAACTAAGTGAGTTTGAGAGACAAGAGAAGTGAACTTAAACCCTGGTGACAGTTTATACCCTTGCAGATAAAGCAGGGCCTCAGGAACTGTGCAAGGAGCCATATCAGAAAATCATCATTTTATCATCCTGCTAAGAAGGTGAATGCTTTCCCTCTATCAAGTCATTAATATAATGGATTATATTGTAGGTTAACCTAATGGATTGTACTGTTTGCACCTGAACATTTTGGAAGATTTGGATTTGAAAACACATAAATGGACTTCTTGCTCCTGACAGTCAGTGAGTTATCCAAGGTTCAGAAGTTTGCCATGTGTAGTTAGAACTTACCGAAAACAGGATGTATTGGTCAGTAGGGACCAAGCTCCATCCAGAACAGTATGTAGCAAAAAATAGTTGGGTAACACATATCAACTAAATATGTTTGAAACATTTATAAAATCTAATAAAAGATGGTTGTTGGTCAGTCTGGTCACATTAATTCTTACTCAACATACAAGCTCTAGCCATTCTATGTCTTCTCTTGTTTCCACATATTTATCTATTTAAAAAAATGATAAATTATCCTTATGCACATTTTAGATTTACTCCTTTCATTCCAGCTTTACTATTTCTGATCTGGTCCCATCTGCCTTATTACATTTTCATGTTGCTTTTGCCATCCAGCAGTAGTTGGTGATTACCACTTGAAAAGTTAATATTCATGCTGGAACAGAAAAATATCTTCTTCTTCAGCTTTTGCTAACATCCACAACACTGATTTCCAAAGAAAATACCATCACCATGAACAGGAGTTGCACAGTAAAGGCGTACCTGTTCTTGCTTGGAGGCCAGGACTGGAAAGAAAAATCCTTAACTGTCTACATCTGACTCGAGCACTCACTCCAAGGTAGGTACTGTACTGCATGCTCTGACTGCCTGCTTTTCCCAAAGGTGTTATTTTTAGATCCTCTTGAAAATTTGTGATGCTACAGGCACCTCTGTACAGATCAGTGTGGGAGTTACAGGCAGGATAAGCCTTTCTATACGGTCAGATCCTTGTGTGGTTAAGAAGCTACTGGGCTGCAGTAAGTGGCACTGTGAGGGTTTGTAATCCACTTTGGGGCTAAGAGGTGATAAATAATGCCTCTCTGGGTTGCATTGAAACAGGCTATGAGTGCTTATTTACATCATGAAGGCTGGAAGATGATGACAGATGAGGCAGGTGTGGAAACTGCACAGTTTGTATATCTGTCCTCCTATCTGTCCTTCTCCAAACTTAGCACAGGTACTTCCAAGACCCTTCTACAGCTCAAAAGGTGACTCACCTTTTTCACTCAGAATTCACTAAGAATTAGAAATCCTGTTGAAAACACTCTTGTACCCTTTGAATCAGACCCTTTGCGAAATGAGTCACCTTTTACTCAATATGTTTTTATATGCTCTGTAAGTCCATCCCTTTACCCATTCCCAGCACAAGGAGAGTCTCTTTTTTCTTGCTTGATTTATAACTTTTTGTAGGCATTAAAGTGTCCATAAGCACAGGGTAAAAGCAACTGAGCATTCATACCTAGTAAATGCCATTCAAATGCTGGACCTTTCTCAGTCACTAATAGTCACTGATGCTTCTGTCACCCCCAGTTAGCTAAATGTTGGATTTTTCTGGTATGGTAAAAATCAAAATCCTTCTTCTGAATTGTAACTTGTTCCCAGGAGCTGTGTGACAGAGGACCCAGCTGATATCCCATGTGAATCTGAATAACATTACAGTCATCTTTCTGGAGTTAGCGCATACAAGCTAATTACAGTCCCTAAGCAAAGGTACTTTATACATGTTTGAAATTAGTGTGCCTACAAGTAAGAAATAAAAGTGATAGCAGCAGGATGCCGGTTTCACAGTATATGTATGGGGTTAACACCTAAACTCTTGTTTTCTGCAGCAAAATATCAGGGTCAGGTTTCTCCTTAGCAGCACAGATGATGGCTACTTCTGGCTCTTTCTGGAAACAAAGGGACCAAAGCTCTTCCTACAGAGCACTCAGCTCTACAGAAAGTCACATTTCTACATGTGAGAGATTTTCGTGTTCCCTACAGGCTCCTTGCACATTTGCTATGTTATTTCCCCCTCTCTGTTGAAGTAATAAATCCTTTGGGAGAGGACCTGACTCTCACTGTGGTATAGAATAGAATTTTGCTTCCAATCTCAGTGGAGGCTTTTAGCTTCTACTGTAAGATAAATTATAGCTGATAACTACAATATAGATGCTCTGTGGTCTTCGGAATGATCACCTGTCTGCTAAATTAGTGTTTCAGATGTCTCACCTAAAGTTTATTTGTTTCTTGTTTATTTATTAATTGAAAATACTTGTGCCCAAAGGTAAGCAATCAAAAATTATTAGCTTTGATTTGGAGGAACAGATGTCATTTTAACCTGAGCTTTTTTTGTTGGCTACAATTGGCAGACCCTCATGCAGAGGCAGAGTTTTTGATTTGTTCAAGTAACAGATCATTATACACAACACCAGGCAAACCCAGGGAAGTAGGAAAGTTTAAAGAGAATTCCTCCAAAATATTTCAACTGCAAATCAGACCGAACCTATCTGTTACTTGTTCACTCTGACCCACTGAGTCAATCAATCAATACACTGAGCAATTTAGTAAGTAGCTGATGCCAGCTCCTGTGGGTACAGATAAGAAATGTACTTGATGCTACAAAGAGCAAAGTTGGTAAATTTGCTGTAGAATCACAAAAAGGATCCTTCTCTTTAGTGATTTCTAACTGACAAACCTCTTGCAAAATACACTTTAAAAGGCCTTTTCCATGAATTCAGTGATAACAGGGTTATCAGCCCTGAGGCATGAGATGCACAAAACACATACTGAAAAAACAGAAACTTGAGAAAACCACATATTTCCCAGCAGCTCCTCCTCTCCCATCACCTTCACAAAACATTAAACTCAAGGCTCACCCAGTCTTTCATTTCTCAAACTGTAAGCAAAGGAGAAGCCTCAGAATCTGAGATACCAACAAACAGAATGTAAAGGGGCAATGCTGGGACAAGATGAGTGGTCCTGCCTTCATTAGCATCTCTCCAAAATAGAGGTACCCTTAGGGATACCCCTCTGCCCATGAACTGCTTCCTGGGGAGGCAGTTCTGACTTCTGCTCAGATCTACAGCAAATCTGGCTGCATTTGCACTGAAATTTTATTTGCCATTTCAAACAAAGAGAAGCATTTCGCTTGTTCTAATGTTTTACTAAAGTTGAAAACCTGCTGGAGTTTTTCTGTGTGAACTGGTTTTAATTACTGCTGGTTTTTTTTAGTTTAAATCAGAACATGGAACACCAGCTTTGACATTCATCTCAAGGCAAAATGCTGACACTGTGAATGGTGACATCATCAAAGTGCTCTGAATGTGTTTTATCATAGTGATTCTTTTTATTGCGTTTTGTGAAAATGTAAAGAAAAATTAAAGCAGGTTAAATACTCAATTTGGAAAATATTAGAAGCTGTTCTCATGAAATAAAATACTGACAAAAACTTGAGGGGTCACAATACAGCATGATGTCCTGGAGCAATGAAGTCCATGCCACTGCACTGTTTATGTGCAACCAGTCCTAGTACATATTTCTCTCTTCCAGCAAAACTCACATCCCAAAATCAGCCAAATTTGGGTAGAGATTTGCACACCTCTTAAGCTTGCAAATAGACAGCTGGGTAGAAAATCCACTTCTTTTGCAGAGTGTATTATATTTTCATGTTTCATTTATGGCATTAGTTTATTTAGGATGATAACATCCTGCTGTGAGCTACTTTAATATGAGAAAAAATAACTTTGTCACTGAACAGTGGATACAAACACTGTATTTTCCAAGTTCCTTTCCACAGGTTGTCTTCCACAAACTTCTTTTTTTTTCTCTGAGAAGGATGAAGTACATAAAACTTATCATAATAACCCAGACAGCAGAGGGATCCTGGCTTTGGAGGAGTAGAGGACAATATCAGTAGCAGAGAAAAAGTTACGTATAAAGAGAGCATGATTTTGCTCTACAGCCCTCTGCAGATTGACAGACAGCAGTGTATTTTGGTAATAATATCCATCAGACAACAAGTTCCCATCCCCCCAAATGATAAGCCCATTTGAAAGTGCAATTGAAACCAATTTATGTTAAATTTCATGAGAGGTGGCCTAAGGCAGAGAGATGCACACAAATAACAATTGATTATCCCCATTGATCCACAGCACACAGCACTTGGCTTTTGATATTTTTCACATTAAAGAAAAAAGTCCTAGGATGGGTTAAACAAGTGACAGTGCAGAAATGAGAAGCAGCAATGTCTCCCTGCAGTAAAGGGCAGCTGTACTCCTTCCTCCTGCCCAGTCCTTCCATGCTGGAAAGCAGGGGCACAGTCTTCATTTACTTCCTCTACTGTTTATTTCATGCACTCTTGAAATACACATTCCTTTTGTCAATATTCACAAAAGAGGAAGTAATCAGTCAAGTCATGCATTTTGCTTAGAGAGAAGTGTAAATTCTCTAACTTTGAAGCATAAACAAATTCTCACCTCCAGAAGTTAGTAGAAGACTTTTCTTAAAGGGCAAATTGTTGCAAAAATGTAGTTTGTGTCTGACCACCTCCAGACTTGGGGATAATAACTTGAAAGTAGGTAAAATGTGTCCAACCAAAGGTCTGCAGAGGTCAGTATTCGCCCTCTAATTGTGAATATGGAAGTAGGTTGTTTTGTATCCTGTTGATTATTGTTATTTGTTGTTCCCTGGTATCAGTTGTTTTTCCCCTTGGTTTTTTCACTTTTCTCTTTTTGCAGTCTCATGTCCTATAAGACTTCATTTTTTCCTTATGTTTATGCCTGGCCATATGAGGAGGATCCAGCATGAAATGGATGGAAGAGCACAGGAACAGAGCAGAGTCAGACTTTTCTACATGGGATGAAATCCTAGCTTTCTCCTATTGTGTTTGTGGCATCTGGGTTTATTCTCTTAAGCTGCTAAGCAGAGATTTTGCTGCTCTGCATCAAAACAAGTGAAAATACAGACTGCAAACCATGACTAATGGATGACTTCTGAAACTGTTCAGAGATGCTCCATGAATATTTTACTTACAGATAGGCAATAACTCAGCCTACAAATACAATATACAGTTGCCTGTTTCATGGCAAATGAACAGGTGTAGAATGGTAAAAAACCAGCATTTGTCTCCATTTTTCCAAAGAATGCCTGAATCTTCTTTGTATCTTTTGAATATATGGAAGAATAAAGCGTCTTTACTCTGGTAGGGCAGCTTTGACTCTGGTCCCACTAATTTCAGTGGGGTTGAGAGATGTTCAGGAAATAAGGTCTTGCATGGGGTCTTATATTTGAAATTTTTTCTCAGTGTCTATAAATGGAAAAGCTTCATCTTAATTTACACAAACTATATTTCTCTAGTTTTTGTCTAGGCGTCATCAAAAGCAAGGCGTGATTTATCAATATAAAGCAAAACCAGATGAGAATTTACTAACTATGCACATTGTTTCTAAAACTTAGAACAGGTGTAATATTTATTTCCTACATAGTATCACTTGTAGAGGTATCAGTGTTTTGTGACTTCAGTTATTGAAAACTACAGGTAACAGAATTTCTTCAGCACTTGAATTTTCAGTACTTCACTATAAAATAGCATCTGAGAAATCAAGTAGAATGTGCATCTTATACTTGCATTCAAGAAATACTATATATGATATTTTGAACACACTGGGGGAAAGACTAGTCTAGAGCTAAGGAACTGATGACCAAAAGAAGTTACGAATACAAACTCTTCAACTAGGAATATAACAAATAAATCATATGCACAGTACAGAAGAACCTCTAAAAAATTAACTGGGGTGAAGCTCTGACTTTTATCCTTTTCCTGTCTGTGGATTTGGGTGTTCACCAGTGTCTTACAGAAAATACTTTTACATGGCACTTTAGCCTTAGGGGCAAACTTCCAGTCTATAAACTCTACATACATTTTCTGATGGCGTTTGTCTCATCAAAATTTACCCTGTAAATTACACCCCCTTCTCAGTAACAAAAAGACACCTCTAGAGTAGCTTCACTGAAGATAGCAGGACAATCCGAGCTAGGACCTAGGTTATGTTCTTGTCAGTTGACCCAGAGGAGGCAGGAAAAGTGGGTAATGCACAAATCTGACCTTTTGAACTGAAATCTTGCTCAGAGATTCCAGCTAGAAAGCATTCTCCTATTTTTCCTAATTGACCTTGTTACAGGTTGAATGGGAGCTTCAGACAAGCTCTGCCTTAGGCTAAGATTTTTGGCAGCAGCTTGAATTTAGGCAGCCTGCACCTAAATTGATTCAACCCACAAATTGTCAAGAATGGCAGATTAGGTCTATTATAAAATGAATTACTTATTGAATAGACACGAGATTAAAAGTCAAAAGGCCTTAAACAGAGTTACTTATTACACGGTATGAGACAAAAGAGAACTACTAGTTGATTACATCAAACAGTGCACAAGATTAGGGTACCTATATTAAAGCTAACAAAGAAATAGTTTAGATTAGGAGTCAATGTAATTTACCACCGAAATGACGATAGTGTTCACAGAGTCCTTTCACTCAGTCCCCAGCAGAGTAACCACAAAGAGCCGGTGTCATGACTTTGGGGAAAAAGCTCCGCATGTTTCCAGGGAATGTGCAGAGGATTTCTGCTTTGTGAAAGTTTGGTGTAGCTTTTATAGTTTGTAAAGTGAAGTGTTTGTCAGTCAGAAATTCCAGCTTACCTTTCTACATGTGCTTCCACAGCACCTGTCACCTGAAAATATCAATTTCATACTGAAAATAACTCACTGAAATAACTCACTGCAAGTCAAACTGTCTTGATTGAGTCATTTCACCAAGGCTCATGTGAGGCTTATGTGAGAGGGAGATGCCCTGAGTTATTTCATCAAGTGATGAGCAACAGATAAGCTCTCCTGTGGCAGGGGGACATGCCCTGCTACAGACCTTGCCATGGACCTCACAAACTGAAAAACCCAAGACAAGTAAGTGAGCTGGTGATCACAGGGATAGCTTTCATCTACTCTAAAAATATCATGGCCAAACAATGCTACTGGTCAAATGTCAGTTTTGCATGTATTAGCAGAGGAAAAGAGATTTTTTTACATTCTGAAAATCACAGCTGGGGGAAAAAGACTTTAGTACGTTAAGAAGAACAGACAAAGTAAAGGTGAGGGATTTAGTTTCATAAGTAAGTAAAAAATGTGCAACTTGAAGTCCATCTTCCAAGTGTTTAACTTGACTGTTACCTCCACTTTTATATTCAGGAAAGCTGAAAGGACACCAGGGATACAGGCAACCAAATGCTCAGAGTTAAATAGAATCAAGGTAATATATAGCAAGTACTAAAGCTCAGGGAAAAAAAAAAAATCAGGATATGCCAATGTAATTGATATTCCTGTACATTAAGACATAGCCTTTTAAAACACGATATTACACTGTTTTATTTAAGAACTCTTAACCCATCATTGCTGCATACTTTACTCTTCTCACTAAACATCTGTAGACTCCAGACTAAATTATTTGACATCGTTTCAGATCCTAAGGTGAATACAACACTAAATTTTTCCCTGTGGGCACTCCATGCTGCCATACACAAAACAGGAGATTTGGCTTTGGCATGCTACGAAGAGTTAATTAAGTTTTTAATTAAGTTAAAATTAAGAGAATTTGTAATTTATGTTTCTTAATGTTAAGTGTTAAATTTTATTTCCAAGTTCAAAAATAAAGTTTGAAAGTTAAAAAACTATGTAGGGAAAGGACTTCCAAGTTTAAGCTGTGTTTCAGAGGGAGAAAAATCCCTCACCCATAGCCAAGGTGCTATTTAGAAACCTGACCGCTGGCCTGTCACCCAGCTCCATGGAAACCCTGAATTTTAATGAGGATGTTTCACCCCCACCAGAAACTTCATCTGGAGACTGCACCGCTAGTAACAATGAGCCAATGGTTTAAAGACCTTACATCATCTCCAGAACCAGGACCAATGAACTGGACTCTAAGAGAACTCTACCAATCATCTTCTACCTTGGAGGTGGGACAGTGGGCGGTGACAGGAGGGGCCAGAGGGCTCTAAAACAAGGAACACAAGTTGCGGAGCTTGCTTTTGCCTGTAGGTTCAGCACGTTGCTCAGGATTAGCCCAGGCACAGCCCGGTGCTGGGGGTACTGGCCAACTTGCTAACCTATTTTTGCTTGGGACTAGCCCAAGCAAGACCTAGCACTGTGGGTCTTTGTGTTGGGTAATTTGCAATTTTTGGACCTGAATTTCCTTTTTTTTTTTTTTTTAAATTACATTTTTATTTAATAAACCTGTGTTTTCTTTTAACTAAATATCAAGAGTTGCTCCGTTTTTCACAATGCATTACTATAGCACTGCTTGGGGGAAGTCATCAAGTTCAGAAGTGGAAGGTCCAACATGAAAAACTCTGGTCTGTCTGTGAGAACATGGTGTGAGTGACTATCCGTAGGAAGAACTGGCATCTCCAGCATTACACTGAGCTACTTCAAACAAGAAGGACAGATATGAGTCTGCCAAGAGAGAAGCTGGCAGTGTCTGTCACTGGAAATGTAGGGGAAGGTCCAAGCAGCAGTTCTGACTCCAAGCCTCTGTTTTGCTCCAGAGTACATGATAGACCATAAAGCAATGGTGGTTCTCAGAAAAAAAGCAGCAGTCTGGGAGATTTTAAGTCGTATCCATTTGCCATCTGACTTCCAGAAGCCAGACACTTGCCTCCATGATGGCCTCTTTGAAAATCTCCACAAAGCAATTTCTCAGAAGTCTGCAGTTACCAAGCACCAGTGCCCCCCTTCACAATGCTAAGATGGTGACGTGCATTATTTATGGATTCAAATGGTACATTCTTCTTCCAAAATAATCATAGTATAATTGGGATAATGCCCTTGATTGTCTGCCTAAGTGACACTTGGGTAGTAAATAACTCTTGGCTTTCAGCCATTTGATCAGTAGTCAGAGCTGACTGAAAACTTACCATCAAGGCATTCAAGAATAATTAATCTTTTCAAATAAACAAAAAAATTCACAGTAGTACTCATCTTTCTTATAATATTTTATAGTATTTTTGTCGCTGTTCGTAGAACAGACACGTAGAAAAAACACTGACTCCAGAAGGGTTTGACGGAGAGAACCGAGGATTTATTAAGCTCCAGAAGGGTTGTTATAAGATAGTTCGTCCACAGGTCAGGTGTCACAATACCATTGGCTCTGAGGGGTAAATCCACCCCAAAGGGGCAGAGCTACATGGCACTCTGGCATGTAGCAGAAGATAGTTTACCTAACAGAAGGACTTTTATCTGAGGAAAACAGGGTGCTGATATAAAGAACTTAAAAAACAAGAACATAGTTTTGGTTAGCGTCTGTGCGAAAGAAAAGGTTCTCACAGGCAGTAGAGAGCTGAGATTTTTCATGGCTAAAGTTTCTCAGCCCCCACATATTTTAGGTCAAAATAATAAAAAAACTTGTCTTTCTTATAATATTTTCTAGTATTTTAGGTCAAAATCATAAAAAACCTGTTGTTTTCCCCTATTGAAAGCTTTTGCAATAATGTACAAAGCAATTATGACAATGTTTTCCACCTTTTCTCCTCATTAACCTCTTCCCATCATCAATCCCCTTTTACAAGTAGATGACTGTCAAGATTGCAATAGGGAGTTATTATCTGTGTGTATACAATAGGTCTAGTGTTCATGCCACCGTAGCCTTGGGAAAGTTTCAGAAGAAAGTTAAGAAAAGATCTCCAGATTCCAGAGAGCTTTACAATGTGAAACAGGGGAAACTGAATCAATTTAGCATCTAAAAGAGAGGGTTAAGACTATGATAAACTTACTGGATGTGTCCACAGTGCCGTAGTGGAGGTAAATATACCCAAGTTATGGTAGCATTTCTGTAGCTGTACAGCCATAGTAACATGCGTTTGGCATGGTAACTAAGTTAATTAGCTCTGATTTAATTAACTCAGGAGTTAACACAGTTTTCAGACCAAATTTTGCAGAGAGCACTGAGTCCTGGTTTTGCTAAACTGAAGGGGCGGAGAACTCATCTTGAGAAGTTTGAAGCCATTCGCTACACTGGAAAGGATTTTTTCCTCTTGACTTCCATGTCTAGTTTGGACAGATTCCACTTTTGATAAATGTATAAAAACTGTCCTTCCCCCCTGCACTGAAAACTAAAATTTCAAACCAAATCCTTAAAACACCTTGCAGAACCAGACCCAAGGGCAGGAATTGCACCCCTGAAATATGGATTATGATATATGGAATACTTGTGAAACAGCAGGTTGGCATCAACACACCAACAGTGCACCCCAGCACTGAGCAGCTGTGTGAGACTCAGACACCTGTGACTGCATATGGATACACCTCTTCAGGCTTACCGCCTCTGGCACCCTTGGAATATAACAAATCACTGTGTCTCAGTGCAGGATTTGCTTAATTGCAAACTCTTGCCTCTTGGAAAATCCCACACAGTTTCTCATTACGGGATTACAAAGATCTTTTCCCTTAAGTATCAAGCATTTCTACTGGCAGGGCTGAGCTCCAAACACGAGCAGAATCATCTCCTATGAAGTTTTCAATAACTCCAAGCATTTAACACTTTCTATTTTATTACTCCTGAGCAGAGTCTGCATCTGTTGCTAGTTGTCTGTGTGTGCTTTATTTCCACAGTTGTAAAACACAATTACAGCAATTCTTTACATCACAATGATGTGGCTTGACTAGATTTTAACAGAGTGAGCAGCTGACAATTCAACATTTTAGGAGTGATTCCCCCAGACAAAATGGTGATTTAAGTATGGAAAGATTCAGTGACCAAAAGAACCCCTCAAAATATAGTTCCATACATGACATTCTGGTGAGGCTAGAAGCTCCCTTTCTCCTCTCTTTAATATCTGAAGATGTTAAATGAGGAAGACTCAAAAGGAAGTAGCTAACAAAAGTGCAACAGAGAATTATACAAGAATCAAAATATGTGAATGGACAGTAATTTCCTGAATCTAACCACCTACACATACAAAATGAAACCATTATTTGAGAATTGAATCAGTATTGAAGATAAAGTAATTTGATGAAGAAGCTTTTTTTTTGTTTCTTTTGTTTGTTTGTTTCTTTGTTTCTTTTGGAGGAATTTTGTTCTGGTTTCCAGAAGGCCAGAATGCACCAGGGATATCTTTCTCAAAATTCTGCAGAGCAATGCTAAATAGAAAAAATAAATCTAATCGTATCTTGTAGATTCATTAGGTTTTAGTCTTTTAAATGAATTTTTAGATTGCTAATAAAGGTTCTTAAATGAGTTACCACTTTTTCCCAATGGTTTTTCTGAATTTTGGGGTTATGTGGTTGGGTTTTTTCTTTTTAAATGAGGTCTTGCCTCTAGTTATTCTTCCCTTAGTGAGACAGTTTGGTTCAGCTGATCTTCCACAGTTAGTGGAGAGTTAAATGAGCAATCTATAGTACCAAGAGAGCCCACATGCTGACTGCAAAAGCATCACCTGACAGCAGCAAAGAGGCCTGTCAGGCTGACCACCTGAGTGCAGCTTGTTGGCTGCAAGAAGGGACACAAACAGGGAGTTACTGATATAAGGTGTTGGAGACTTATTCCATAGTGGGGCATGTCCTGGCCTTGTATGAAAGAGCAGAGCTGAGAATAATAAAAGTCGCTCCATGTGGTTTTATATGGACTGGCATCTCAGTCCTGAAAGCATCTTCCAATCTAGTTACATAGGATTGCACCAGCTGTCTGCCTGGCTGCTCTGAGCTGGAAATCCAGACTATGTGGCTAATACCTACAGGGGGTGACACACAGTGGAGTTACATTCCTGCATGTCCCCTGAGCTCTGGAGTTGGTCTTATTTGTGCTCTTCTTAGTAAATGTCATCTGAGTCATGTCCTCTAGGAATGAAAATCTGAGCACTATTTGCAACGACTGTACTGCTGCCTCAAGAATCAAAGTGTGGCCCTCTGGCTTGCTTCCCTGCTTCCTTGATTTCTCATATTTGTCTTGTTAAACGAGCTCAACTGTTTGTAACCTTGCCCCGCTGATGTTGTGGCAAATATCTACGAGGCAATCACTTTTCCTCAGAACTGCTCAGCCTGCAAGATTATTGAAGGCAGACCACACGAGCACACTCTACCCATTTCTTGGCACTCTAAAAAACCTCCTACCACAAGACACCTTTCAGTTATTTCCTTTTTCTTCCTCCACTATTACTTTTTCTCCATTTCTGAGCATCATCCATCATCATCTTAATGGAACTCTAAGCTCACACGTTTTTTTCTCTATGACTTTCCTGTGACTTGTTATGGTGGGGTAATTCTCCTGCTTTAATAGGTGGGGACACTGCAGCAGAATATGGTGTTTGGTGTAAAGATGAGGAAAGGTATAGGCAGCTGTGGGCCTCTTCCAGAGTATGGGAGGAGGATGACAAACATTAAGATACAACAGAAAATTAGGAAATAAACAAAAAAGAAAAAAACAATTCAATTTGGCTTGGAAATTGAGGAAACTAATGCTTTGAATATTTTCAGGGCACAAAAAGCATAAATTGTATAATCACTATTAATAGCTTTTCTGACATCTCTCTCTGTCATTCATGTTGATCCTGTGTTTTATTTCACTAGATGGTAACCACAGAAACCAGAAGTCAAACAAAAAAGAGCTCTCAGTGATAGAAATATGGCGATATGGCACACAATGATACTCTATGCCTTTGTTATCTGTGACCACCAGAAAGACAGACAGGAAGAGAGAGAACACCAGGGTTGCTTTCACATGTGTATTAACTCTCAGATTGTCAAAGCACACCAGAAATACATCTGCAGCAAACTCTTGAAACAAGGAATTAACCTTATGCAACAGCTTCAGAGGATGAAACTGCATTATTTCTGCATAAACATAGCTTCATTATTTAGTTTCTCCTAAATGTTGAATACAAGCTATCAGTAGAGAGAAGGCTGTAGAAAATAAATAGCTTTATGTGGTGAGCAGTCCACAAGCTGCACATATTTCTTGTGTCGGTGTCTAGCACATACATGAGAGTCACCCAAAACAAGCCCTTCTGTTCCCACAGCTAGCTGGAAGTTAAGAAAGAGCCATGTGTTTAGCCTATTCTTGAACCTCCCCTTGCACAAATACAAACTTTTATGTCCACTCATACATAGAACCTTTAGAGGTAAAGCCATCCAGATTTTTGCTGCTTTCTGGAGACAAGAAATGCAACCAGTGTAGGGGTTGCACATTAATTCTTCTTTAGAGAAATGTTGATCCTTTTGCACTTCTCTAATTTGGAATAGGACAGTCACCAACATGAGCTATACCTAAATAGCCGCAAAAAGTGTTTGTTAACCTGGTTTACTTTCCATGCAGAGACATATTTGTAGCAAAAAGATTTTTTCATAAATAGACAGATAATTTAGAGAAGTGCTTTGAACTCATGATTTCATTGCTCCTGCACTCTCTCTTATTAAGTGAGGCCTAAATTTCCCTGTTTGTGTGGCAGGGAAGGCGATATCTGTTCACATACATTTAAAGTAAAAACTCAAATCTTTTAAATCTAGACTAGCATTAAAAAGCCAGCCTTGGTCAAGAGCCACAATACAGTTGTTACATTTATTCTAGTTTGGTGGGTTTTGGGGTTTTTTGGGGAGGTTTTTTGTTTTTTTAAACATAAATTTATATTCAGCATAAAATGTCTCAACTAAATTTAATCCATTTTCAATTTTCCTAATATTGCATTTCACTCCCACCCTGCAGCACTCCGCCTCATTTCAGGGATAATCTTACCTCATTTCTTTATCCCCTCTAACCAGACAAAGTAATTGTCAGCCCTGAGAAGTCAAGAAGGCAGCTCCTCACAGAAACCTTAAGAATAAGTGATTAAAAGAATTGTATAATGAAGTACTCTAGAAATAATAATTAAATTTCCCCTGATCCATAAGGTTTGGGAGCTGAAAGTTTCTTCTATCCTGTTAAATAAAAAATGAATTTCTGTTACAAGTTTCTAAATAAAGTGCTCTGACAAATATACTAAAGATTTCTGCTGAAGTGATTTGGGTTGAGAGTGTACCTCATTTCTTCTTATTTTCTTTTCTCATTTCATACCCAGCCAAGATGACAAAAGTATAAAAGTTTCAAATAAGTTTTCTCAAGCCCATGGCATTAGCAGAACTTCAACAGAAGTGGTTTAGATAGACACGGAATGTTTTTGGAAAGCCACATTTTTCCTGATGGAAGATGAAGTGTCACATTAATCAGGATTGCTGCAGCTTAATAGGAATAAATGCTACATCTGTGATAACCCTAACATAACCAATGAATGGCTAACAGACTGTTTTGCTCCTAATCTATGACCTACTGTTTAGGCTCCCATCACTCTCAGGGATTTGTTTTCCCCCCAGCTGAATGGGAAAAAAAAATCTATTGAAAAGTCTTATTTTACAAAGGTAAAAAATGTGCTCTGCTGTTTCACTCCTCTTTGGGAGTTTTCAAATTATGAAATCCTTCCTCTGTATCCCTTAGCCAAGGGAACAGAAGTGACATGATGCTGATACATTTTAGAAGGACAAGGCACTCGGAAGGGTGGGTGCTGCCATCACCTGCCAAGTTACCTTAATGAAAAAACCAAGTCAGTGGGAGGATTGGAAGCAGAGAACAGGAAGAAAGTGCACTGCTGGAGGAGCTTGAGCTGGCTGTTAGTCCCTGATTCAGTGTGTCTTTCAGTTCAAAGGCAAAGAAGACGCTGGAAGGAAGCAGTGGTTTTAAGAAGCTCATCTCAGGCCCCAAGAAAATATGGATATTTTGAGAATAAATTGTACCATCACTAAGCAAAGGGATTTGTTTTCTAATTTAACACCTAATTTTACCAAACACTCAGACAAGCAACTCAGTACTTTATATATCAGTATTTCAAATTACATGGATATTGACTTTCCAGAATGCTGGAAACTCACTGATATATTGAGCAGCAGAGCTGTTGAGCATCCCTGCAGTGCACAGATTTGCTCAATCACTGGCCTCAGCCTCTAGATACCCTATCGAGTACCACCAAATACTGAAATCTGCTAAAATAATGCAACTTTAAGCAAAAATAATTGCTTTAGTTGCAAAGTTTGAGATGTCATTTGCAATTCAGTTTCAAAAGAGTAGAAATCTTTTTAAAACCCTGTACTGGCTTGGCCTTGACAGATTGAAAGTGAAGCCAAGAGTGGGGTTACCCTTTGCACACAGCATGCATGACATCACTGACTGCAACAGTAACTGACTAGAAAAGAAGCAAACCCATCCAGTCACGTTTCATGTAAGTTTTCATTAAAATAGTACTTACAAATAACACACCTTATGAAATTACAGAGTCCAATTTTAATTTCTGAATTTTACAGCTCAGCATTAATATTGCCACATATTTACAAATAGTGTAAAACAAGTACATTAGGATCTTTAATACAAAATAAACTTGTTTGATGGAACAAACTATCTTACATATCTATACAGAAAGCAGGTTTTTTTCCAAACAAGAGCTACAATTAAAACTAACTACAACCCTAAACTAACGACTAACTAAATCTCCAAAACATAGAAATGGCTTCACATTAAACTATTCCAGGAGAAATGGACCTAACATATGTTACTATATATTACTACTATATTGCACAATGTTAATTTTATTACTTATATTATATTACAAACATATTACTGCTACATTATATTATTATTATTATATAATAACATATATCACAAGAGAGATCTATGTCATGGATTGCAGCTGGTTCCATATTTTAACATTAAACAGTTGCAGCACTGGAACCCCATAATAAAAAGTTCATATTTAAAATTTTCAATTTCCTTTAGGAACCCAGACGACTTCTTTTCTTTGGAGATGTCTCATCATCTTCATCATCAGGATAACCAAATACTTCAAACAGACCTCTCTGCCAATTAGAAAAAGGCAAAAAATTAAATTCCCGCATTGGAAAAATACACACTGTACATCTATTTTGCCCCCAAATCTTAGGAGTGGGCAATAAAATTCTTGCCACACTTTTCTGTAGCTGCTTGGAAGCTAAGATTCAACTAATGCTCAGCTGTAAAAGGCACAAAAGAGGTATCCTGCATTTTATCTGCTTAAAAACCTTACTAATTCCCTGATGGGGAATAGAATCCAAAAAAGGCAATCCCATCTGTATATCACTCACACAGGGCACCAGCTGGGCAGGGAAAAAAGCCAAGGACTAGCAACACTTCAATAATGCCGAAGAGGCAAAATTAACCTGCGCCCACCAGATTAACAAAAGACTCCAGTCCCACCTTATCCTCCTTAAACCTTACCCCAAATTAGTCAGGGTTTCACTCGACAGGGATTTGGGTGACTTTATCCCTAACTAAGATACCCTGCGCAAGGCTACTGTGCTGCATTGCACCCGGTAAAGCCCCATGAGGCTGCTCTGCTGTCCTGTGTGAGGACAGGAGCTTCCATGTAAGTTCTTTCCCACCTTGGGGGCTGTCACCACTGTGGTCAGGGTTGTGTATGTTGGATAGGAGCCATTGGAGCTTGCTGGTGACATTGGAGGTGCCTTCTCTTCACCTTCACTGAACCGCAGATCTTCATCCACCTGTAGGACTATTGCTTCTTTGACAAATGTCTCACCAGGTAATATGGAGAGGACACTGCAAGAAATATAGGACAAGTGTTTGAAGCTTTGCCTGGTGTTTCAGACTCAGCCAGGTCAGAAATGGTTTCCAAAGCTTTAGAATGAATTAAGTGCATTGGAGAAGGCAATCCAGCTCCATCCCTGCTTTCACCCTTACCATAAGCTTCACCAATACCCAGGTGATAATGAGGCAGACTGAGTCCTAATTCAGGACAGAGCAAGATTCTGCTCTTCATAAGCTGAGAGTTTTCTGAACGGAACATTGAATCTTCTCACCACATCAGCTCTACTCAAAGAAAGGTAGATGGGTATTTACTCTAACCCAAGAAGTTTTCAGCAAGAATGAAACCCAACCCCAATCCCAGACACCTGCTTCTTCTGCTCTCTGGGAAATTAAAATCCAGCTTGCAGAATGGCAATCACTGGCAGCCTCATAAGACAGAAACTGGGGCATACCTGTTCAGTTTCTCATTTTGACTGTCTTTTTCTTGCTCATATTTTGTCTTCAGTCCCTGGAATGTGTGAATGTATTTGACAGATTCCAGTGCATCAGAGAAGTTCTCAACTATATGTGCAATAAGGAACTGAATATCTTCCTGAATAAGAACAAAACAGGGCTTCAGTCTCAAATGTTCACATGCAAAAAGTCAGAAATCTTTTACCTTAACTTTGGAAAGTAACTGATTCCTTGTCCAGAGCCAAAATATTCTTGTCAAGAACACATGGGAAGCAGTCAGATTCATTCTTAGGAAAAGAGCTGAGATCTAAAAAGAATTATTAAACTGCCTTTGGAAATGGACAATAGTCTCAGCAACATCCCAGTTCCATTTGTGACTCTTCCATTAAAACAGGATGTTTGCTATCTTGGAAATCTGCCTTTTGCCCCTTGCCCTGAGAGGTCATGGACATGTCAGTGCTGAGGCTGCTGCTGAACTTACCATTTGGATGAACTCAAACAGCTCTATCAAGGCAGACTTGAGCAGGTTGCACCTATTCCTGTTATCCAACACAGCATTTACAACTGGTTCAAACAGGTTTCCCAGAGTGATGTAACGGTTATAAAGCTCATCTTTCAGGCCAATAATCCTCCTCATAAAGCGAAGAGCACCTGTGTGAAGAAAGACATTCAAGCATTCAACAGCCACATACCAGGGCTCTCATCTTGTGGAAGAATTGAAAAACCTGGTGTTATCCCAAGAGGAAGATGCAGACCCAAAGTGCAGAAGCAGCACTTGTTGACAGGGCACCTTTCTTTCCTTCTTGGACTTTCCTGGGTATATGAAGGTCATCAGGAGCCATAGATTTCTTTCTCAAGTCCAGCAGCAATACACTCCAGCATGAACGAAGTTAAACTATTAACTCCGTCCTGTGCTTTTTCCCTTGTTCCCCTCCCAGAATCAGCCCTGAGTCTTTAAAGGTCCTGGTTCACAAAATTTCATTCACTCTCCATGAGAAGAACCAGGTTTAGGACATTATTAAGAAAGGACACAATTTCCAGTGAAATGAGGCAAGAAATCTGATTGCAAAGAATCCTGTCATGAAGACTTGAAAGAATCCCTGTAGACTTCAAAAGAGACAACAATCCTCCTCCCACCAGAAACTGCTGTCTGTGCTTACAGACAGCTGCTACCTCTTTTTTTTCCCCCAAATTACTTAATTATAGCCAGTAAAACGCAGCAAATGAACAGGAATTCTGAGTTCAGCTGTACATTGGTACTGGTACGCCTTCCACACAGGACACAGAAAGCCTTGAAGAAGGAAATCACAACATCTCCATACTCACACAAGGCCAGAAATTTGTGCTTGGATTTCATCAGGACCAGGGTTCTTCTTAGCAGATCTTTGTTGATAATGTAAATTTTCATGTGATACCTGTGCCGTTCCACACAAAAAGACAGCAACTCCAAAACTGAGGCAAGTATTTCTGCAGTTTGATAATTATCTACAAGAAAAATTAATGACTTAAGTTGTACAAAAAAATAAATAATGTACCATCAGTGCACACTGAGCTCAGTTGCTATTATAGTTCCTGACATATTTTTAGTGGATTTTTGTTTTACTGGATTGCTTTGGGAAGTAGGACTTTGGGTCAGAAAAAACCAACAAACACAACTGTGGCTTTACAGTAAATATTCTTTAAAATTAGACTAGTAAAACTACTACATGATTGTCAACATACATGGAAGAAGTGCATCTTTACAAAGTACACTATCAAGATATGTCAGCATTCACAGCTTCAAGAAAGGGCTATGAAAACTCCTGCCCACAGAATCCCTGTCCCAGGAGGAACAGCAGCTTGCAGCAAGCATATTCTCAGCATGCATCAGAGGTCTATTGCTGTTACCAGGACTGTAAGGCCCTTCAAAAGAAAAAATATTAAATTGTCATTACCTATTTCATGCCATTCTTCTGATGTATCAGCTGGAAGCAGGGCAGTAAGAACATCAATGCAACGATCATAGAAGATATCGAGAAATCCAAATATTTCTAAATTCTAAAACAAAAGTAACTTCATTAAACACTGGCATTCACATACAACCTTTTAAATGAAAAAGAGTAGAAATAGAAGAAACAGCCTAAAAATAATTCTGCTGAGTTCTTTGGGCCTGCAGCACTGTCTTCATACAAGATCAATTTCTTTATTTTGGGAAAAATTTGTGAGACATCCAACCAACCTAGCTAGCATTAAAAGAATCCCTAGCATGGATGCAAATATATACTGGAAAAAACATCGATGACTCAAAGTGCTTGACAAAGTGTCTTTAATCCATTCTGAAATGCAGTTACTTTTGCCCAGAACAACCTGCAAACCATTTCACAGGTATTCTGGTATATTCAATGTAATCTTCAGGATTTATCATCTAGATTGAGCAAGCTATGGTCAGACAGTGCTATAGCACTGACACATGGGACTGCACGGTTTAACACCTGCATGACGCCCCAAACACACATCTTTTATTAGCAAAATTACCTTATATTTTGCTTCTTAAAAGTCACTATCAGACCACACTCCACTCAATAAAAAATTATAATTTTTTATCCTCCGCCCACAATAAAAGCAATAGAGAGTATCAGGCTTTTAAATTTTGCCAAGACAGTATCATGTCTTCTGCCCTTCATGTTCTCTTACACCAGCTATGGTCAGCATTTTCTCTGGATCGATTAGAGCACACAAAATCTCCATTAACTTATTATCTCCTCCAAATTCAGGGTCAGGACTACAGATCATCTGCTTAATGACCTCCATGATGAGCTGGGTATCCTGCNTGGCAATTCTTCCACTTCTGTCCTGGTGTCTGCTCTGCCAGGAGTTAATTTAAAAAAAAAAAAAAAACAACCCAAAGAAAGAAAACACAAACTAATTACTCATAAGACTGGAATGACTTCCCCACTTTCTGCAAATTTTAAAAATAAAAATTAAAACAAACCACAAAAATTGAGACTTTATTTGGCTGGTTACTTTCCTGTTTGCCGTAAAACTGGTATATTTAACAAACTCCAAACCACTTTTACTTACATTCTCACTGCGATGGGCCTCTTGCATTACAAATTCTTGGACCATGGCTGGACTAAATTCTAGTAGGTAAGACAATATATCTGTAGCAGCAGATCTAACTTGCGGATCATCCATTCCCTCACAAAAAAAAAAATAAAAA
>VXAC01002940.1:0-17167 GCA_013399225.1 Rhipidura dahli | reverse complement strand
AAAAAAAAAAAAAAGAGGTTAATTTGTTAGAGTTTGGTATTTATTACCAAGTGAAGCTGCAAATAAGAGGCAAAGACTGGAGAATGTTTTGTTACAAAAATTTTCATGAAAAACACGATAATATGGTTACAGCAAAACAACAAGGAACCAGGCAAATCCTTTCCCTACTGTTTTCCTCCTTTAGAAAAGACACAAGGCTTTCTGTGAATGTGAGAGCCCTAACTTAGGCTGGAAACATTCACAACACCCTACTTGCTTGAGTATCTAAGACTTAATTGATATTCTATACCTGCTATCCACAATTTATTCATTTTGTACTAGAGGACCAAATCAAGGTGTTCAACAGTTTCTGTGCCCATTTACAGGCAATAAGAATTCAGACCTTTCCTTAAAGGTTGTGATTTTCTCTGATAAAAAAAACCCAAAAATCAAGCTGCCACATGAAAAAACCTCTTTCACCTTTTGACTGTGTTGTCACAAGGACTTCACTGTCCTCAGACTTCTGCATCATGAAAAGCAAAAGTAGTAAGAGTAGCCAAGCCTAGCCAAGCCAGAATACTCCAGAGTAGAACTGTAGGCAGCTTCTGGATTCTGAACATTACCAGAAACCTCCACTCTTAGCAGAGCAAAGCTCTCCAATCAGACTTACACAAAGGTGCTCAGCAGATAGAAAAAAAAAAGGCTGTATGGCTGTGGGCTTTCTAGTTTTATTAACACCAGTTCAAAGTTTTCACTTACCATTAACATTTCAAGAGTTGGAAGAATTCCCAACTTTGCCAGAGTTTGAAGTACTTCACCTCTTTTGTCAGGTAACGTGAAAGAAAAGGCACAGAATTCCTTGAAAAACTTCATCTGGTGCACAGGGAAAAAAAATGTTTTGTGTATTTGAGTCAGAAAACTCTCTGAAAGGAGGAAACAGTTACAATTTGTATCAGGGGGTGTACTGGCTGTTTCTCCAGAAGTACTTCTAAGACCCCAGAACTCTCAGAACAGTTTCACTTTCTACTTCATTCCTCTCATTTAAAGCCTTTGAGGAACCACCAAGACTACTGACTTACCAATTCACATCGCTGCTCACCAGCTGTAGCTTCATTTGTTAATTGTGCAAAAACTTCAGGCAAAAATTCCTCATCTTTCTGTGGAGCACACAAAAAGACCACAAATTACACAGTGCCTCTGGAAGTGAAAACATGATCTTTCTAGGATCCCACACTGCACAAAGTCAAACTTTCTACACTGCCATTATTTTTATCACAAGGAAGGCAAATGCTAGAGCACACTTCCAGCAGGATCATTTCCAGTCTTTCAACACTCCTTCTGTGCAGCCAAAACAGCTCCAGAACACCAGAGCCACCGGTGAAGTTGAACACGGGGGATGATCCCTACAGGTGATCCTAAATTCGTCTCTACAGAGTGTGACATTTCCTTTCCTTCTCTGCCGTGCCACCTCTATGCTTTGAAGTTCTGCCCACCCCACGGACTCCCTATAGTATTTGCCACACCCACACCCAAATCAAAAGGACAGAAAAGGACAGTGTTAATTTGTTTCAGACTCCCTCTCTGCACTCTGCACTTTTTCCAGGGAAGTAACTGCTACACTTCTGACGTAAAAAGTACTAACCGAGAGAAAACTTTGACCCTACTGTACCTGCACCATTCATACTACACTGTGAACATCACGTGGGGATCGCTTTCCTTCTTTTGGATCTGCAGCATTGCAAAGCATCTTTTCAGTCCACCTCTGCAAGGGGACAGGGTACAAGCTGGCTGCAGCCATATTCTCCTGAATTTTACTCACAGTAAAACCAGCTCTCCCACATGCAGGCATTCTGCTTTGCCAAGATGGGAAACATTTGTGACTATCATTCGCTTTTCAGATTCACATCCCCTATTGCTATGAAATGTTTAAGGATATATAGGACAACACTTCACTTCTTGTAAAGCATTTCATGCTTCAGACTCCGAAAAACCCAGGACCTTCATCACCTCTCAAGTGTTTTGTCACTTTCTACCATCTCTGTCCACCCATTTCTCTGCATCTCTTTACATGGAAAACAGTGTAATAAATGTCCCTGAAACAAAATGCATGTTCCTTAAATACTTATACAAAACTAGCTCCAGAGGTTTGCTTGGCAATCAAAGAGAAGGACTTTATCTTGTTACAGCCCTAAAAAGTATTAAGATATTCACCTGAAATTTATAATTTCAAAAATACAGAATCCAAGGAATCAGAAAGAAGGGAGAGCATTCAAAACATTGTGCAAATGAAAGTGCCTGTGATTAACTTACATAGTGTTCACCAGCTGTAAACCATTTCCAAGCTACAGCCAGAGGTATCTTGACAGATCCCATCTAAGCCACATCAAAAAACCCCTTACCTGCAACCCATGTAAAATCTCCTCTTTGCTGGAGCTGATGAAGGAACTGAGAGTAGAAAGAAAACCCTCTTCAAAATCGGTTGGATTAGGCAAGATGATGGCCTGAATGTACTGTGCCCTGGATGTCTGGCGGATTTTTTGCCTGAGTTCAGGGTCTCTGATAGGAATAACCTCCTGAAGCTTTGCTGTTTTGGTCAAAAATTCCCTGTGCCATCCTGGCTGAGGCAAACCTGGATCATACTCAAGGCATCCGACAACATCCAGAATACACTGGTCAGAAAACATCAACTCAAACAGAATGGCTTTGTCCAGGTACAAAATTCCTCTCACAATGTCAAACAGAAGGTGCAAGCCTTCGGTGTTCTTTGCATTCTCACACACTTGGAAAAGCTGTAGCAGCTTTGGAATATAGTCTTCATTCTTCAAGACCCGCGCTAGCTTTTCCTTACGGACACGTGAGAGGCGAACAGAGGTCACTAAGTCTGCAATCTCTCCAAGTCTGTGGAGTTCACAGGTAGGAAGGTCCATCAAACGACTAATTCTACCCATTTCTTTAGGTGTTCCTCTTCTGATTCAAGAAGATCCTGGGTGAATTCCACAGAATGACACCAATATTCAAAGGGGACAAGAGGGAAGCAAGACAGGAGCCCACTCTGCACTGTCCTGCTGCTGCTCTGCCCCTCCAACTGCCTCAGGTGTTCTTCAGTCATTATGATGTCACCTGGATCAGAGCCTTCTGATTGGTCTGTCCCTCTAACTCCCGGACTCCAGAATGCTGGGCTCATGACTGTCAAAGGTCACGCTAAGTGACCAATGGCTGTTGTTTGTTGTTGACCTTTTAGAACTTCTAGAAACCCTTCCAGTACCTGCTGGGGGCCTATAAGCCTCTTCCCAAGGGCAGGCAGGGAAGAGGGAGAATGGCCTTAAGCTGTTTTTATTAGATATTAGGAAGAAATGCTGGACTATAAGACTGGTGAGGCACAGTCACAGGTTGCCCAGAGAGGTTGTGGCTGCCCCATCCCTGGAAGTGTTGAAGTCCAGCCTGGATAGGGCTGTGAGCCACCTGGTCTAGTGGAAGGTGTCCCTGCCTATGGCAGGAGCACTGGAACCAGATGAACTTTTACGTCCCTTCCAAACCTAAGTATGATCAAATTGTCATCATAGAAACATGCTGGGACACTTTCCCAACTGGACTACTGTAGCTGAGAGCTATGAGCTTTTCAGAAGTGAGAGGCTAGGAAGTGGGGAAAGGTTAAGGATACTTCCCTATCCAGCCACCCAAGAGCCATGCTGGAGTCACTCTCACATCACCTGATGTGGGACCGGAGGCCTTCACACCTATGCCCTCCACACTCACACAGTCAGATCAGGTTCCCTTACCAGCTTAACCCCAGGTTTCCCATGGCAGAGTCGTGGACATATAGATCTTCAAAATAGGTTAATCATGGTGCAGTAACTAAATAACAAAATAACACCTCAGGCTGGTGCCTCTGAGGAGGGACCTGGAATAAAGGAACTTCTTGCGCTTTTATCCCCTCACAGTCTAAGGTCACGAAAGTCTGGGGGTGACCAGCTCCTGCTGTGTCTCTGAGTGTCTAAGCCCCAAGCTGCCTTGCAGGTCCCTGTGCCCTTTGTAATGCAAAGGGCAGTTCATGGCCTCTTGACTTGTGCTTGGGCTCCTGCCCCCCCAGAGCCCAACCTGCATCTTCTACTGCAGCTGCATCCTGAATTACCTGCACTGAATATATTCTTAAACATCTACATCACCAGCATCTGCAGGGGAAGGTAATACATCTGGCTGCAAGCAACCAAGGACACTCCTGCAGCATGTAGAGGACAACTTCCTGATCCATGTATTAGACGAGCCATCCAGTGGTAAGGTATTCCTGGACCTGGTGCTCACCAATGCAGAGGAGCTCATTAAAGGAGTTCAGATTCGTGGCAGCTTGAGCTGTAGGGACCAAGCCCTTCGGTGGCTTTGTGATGTCAAGGAATATGAACCTGGTGAGGAGCAAAGTCAGGACCCTGAACTTTGTCAGAGCAAACTTCCAACTTGTTTTATGTATTTGGTGAATGAAGAAGCTGAGCAGAGCTGGCAGCTCTTTAAAGCCACTTTTCTTAGAGCACAAGAGCACAGTATCTCACTGTGCAGGAAATGCAGCAAGGCAGAATGAAACCTGGCATGGCTGAGAAAGGATGTGCTCCTCAAACTGAGGAGGAAGAAAAATGCACAGCCAGGGGAAGCAGGGACAGGTGACCCAGTGAGACTAAAGGGATACAGTTTGAAAGTGTAGGGCAATGGGGTCAGGAAAACCAAGGCAAAGCTGGAACAGGACTTGGCAAGGGATTTACACTAGAGGCATGCCCAGATGCCCAGGCACTGGCAAAGGCAGCTCCCAACAACCTGTTCCTTACTGTCTTGGGGTGATTGTATGATGATACTCTATTCCCTAATCATCTGCTCTATGCCCAGAAATGGTTGCTGTAGCTTTAAGGGGGAGCTCTGGGGCTCTGGCGCCTAACTTTTGTCACTGGTTCCCTGCTGACGGGCATTACTTTTTTGCTCAGTTTTTGTTTTTCCTTTCCCTGGCCTTGGAGGCTTCAACAGCAATCCTTCAGCGTTTTGGTTTTTTTTCTCCTGAACTGTTTGGTTTGGTTTTGGTCTGAGGTCGGAGAGTCGACAGGAGAAGCAGGGGACTGGCAGGGAGCTGAGGAGCCGCTCTGTCTCAGCCCTGGACCTCAGAAAAGCTGAACCCACAAGACAAAGGACACCAAATCCACCGGTTTCATCTGCTGTGAGGAGGAGATCAACATCAGACATTCATTAGGTTCCCATCTGGTTTTTTTTTCCTGAGCTGCTGTGTGAACCTTTTAGTTTCTTTCTTCCCTGAGACAGAAGCTGGGTGCCATTTTCTTCCTTCCCGCCACATGGCCAGCCATTGTTTTTCTCTTTCCCTGGCACTTTGGGATATTATTTTTCTTCCGGGGTGTGTGTGTGTATGGGGAGGGCAAGGTCTGACAGTTCAATATGTGATAGATAGATGTTATAATATTGGCTTTCTGCAAATGTTAAAATGAATGATGTTAAAGTAGCTTTTGTAATAGATACATAATAGTGGCTTTCTATAAATAGATGCTATATGTAAAAGTAGCTTTGTTACAAATAGATGCTATATGTATAATGTAGCTTTGTTATGAAGATGTAATTTTGTAGCAATAACTAATCCCTTTATTTAACTAAAAACTTAGACAAATAGTGAAATAGCTCATCTAGTTGTGCTTGTGAACTGTCTGCTTGGTTGGATAACATCCAAACTTGTGTTGAGGACCCCTGCTACTGACATGTCAGCTGTCAGCAACTGCCCTCTGCGGAGACCATGGATCAAAACCCACTCTGGGGGTGATAAAAAGAATGGACTAAAACCACAGCCAAGAAATGTGCATGCTCTAAAAAGGCAGACCCAAGGAGGAGCCATGCTAAGCAGTTCCTGGAACATGTAAACCAGTTTTGGGAAAAGTTTTAATATATATAATTGAGTATGAATATGAACTAGGCTGATGTATGTAAAGGGGATCTACAAAATAGCAGGTGTGCTCTTGGCTGAGCACCAAAGCACCCAGTGCTGTGAATTTTGCTTTATTATCTTTGCTCCTTATTGTCCTCTATTAAACTTTTAAACCTAACAGGAGAGTGAACCTCGTTTTTCACAAATATCTAGCATTTATTCACAATTTTTTCCCTGTGCCATGTTGGCCCTCTGTTGATAAATGGTTGGGTTTTTTTCACTTTCATCCACTAGTGTTAATCTGTCATTGGCAGAAAGGGATTGTTGAAGTCTTTTTTTAGAGGAAGCACTCATTCCAGAGCATTTTCTCCTAAACTTGTCTTTTAACTGAGACACATGTGAGGCATGATCAGGAAGGAAGAACTGCCTAGTACAATTACTTTTGCAAACCTTTTTTTTTTTTTTGCCAGCACTGGGCCCTTAAAACACTATTTAAATCCACATCACCACGACCCAGAGTGGAGATGCAGAGACAAGCATTCCTGGGCTATATAGCTTTTATGTAGCTCCAGGAATCTGGAGTATCTGTCTGCAGTTCATGGAAATTGGAGGAGCTATAGGGTTAGCAGTGGTCCCTAGGAAATGCTGTCTGTAGGGATGCATTGGAAAACACCTCTCCTCCTCAAGAAGAAGAGCTTTGGTGCCTGATGTCAGTGCCCTGATCCCTGGAGGATGTGAGACCCCAAACCTTACCCTGAGGGAGAAACAAGAACTGGAGATAGGATTTTGAGCAGCCCTGGCATTTTCCACTCTGGCAAAGAGCTTTCAGTTCCACTGATGTAAAAAGTACACTTCACTCAAGCACAGGTCGCAATTTAAAAGGTACTTCAGCAGCCAGTAGTCCAAGTGCAAGACATTTTCTGATCTTTCCATTCCCAAGTACTGGTTTACTGTAATGTCACAGTCTGATCTGTCCATTAACATGGTGCTCTTGTCTTCTGGGACATCGGGGCCTGCTCCATCTGCTAGACTTTAATGCATAATGAGAGAGTTAAAGGAAGTAAGTGGCTTCTTCAGAGTCCATTCACCATTTCTTGCATGTACTAACAGTTGTGGAACTGTCCATTAGTAGAAATCAAGAGTACCACCTCCCTAGTCCTAGCATTACAAAGAACACACTGATACCGGCAACACAGAAATATGCCACTAAAAACAACTTTAGAATCTAAGGTCAGCTTTAGCTGAGCAGAGGTTACTCTATCTATTCAGTGGATAAATACAAATGTTGTTTTTTCCTGATCCTCTGCAACTAGATATCAAGCAGGGCTGGTCTGTCTTCTGCTGGGGTGAAGTAAAAAATACAAACTCTGAAAATCCTCAGTATTTTGGAAGGTACCTTATAGGAAAAGCATGAAAGAGCTTTACTGATGCTTTAGGGTTTAACTTTTATGTTTTTTAAATTCTATAATGCTTAGTGTGTAACTCTGAAGTTTTGTGTGGCCTGTTGACTACTGTTCTTCCATGGTGGTTAGACATAACAAGCCTCTCTAGGTTTGCTCTTCAAGGACACCAGGCCCCAAAATGTGTAAACTAAAGCCTGGGGGAGGGATGGGGAGGGGCAAACTTCGGGTAATTACATCTTTAACTGAGGCTAGAATTAGAGAATTAACCCTGATATGTAAATGGACCAAACTTTAAAAAGTGTGAAGAACCCATGACCCATCTTGGGTGTAGGCTTTTGACTGCCCAGAGTGTACCTTTGCAGGCCCTTCAAATAAATACCTAATTTTATTGTCTTATTCTTGTCTAGTCTCTGTTTTTAGGTGGCCACCTCAAGGCATCATTACATGTCTAGTAAGTAAATACTCATAGTGTGCTTATAAGTCAGAAATACGTATTTTTCAATTAAAATATTTTAAATGTGTTTTAAAAACAGAATTGTTGCATTTCTCAAAGGGAAAGAAATGCAAGACCATAGAATGCATAGTTGTTTCCACACTGTTCTATGAACTGCTTCCCCAGCAATGCTCAAGGGTTTTTGCTGCCTGAGAAGATCAGTGGAAAGAGTACAGCAGTGGCATTTATTTGGTGACAAGAGATGAAGGGCATTGTGCACGAGATAAGGAGATGTACAGCCCTTATTGTAAGAGCTACAAATGCCCTGAGACCTGTGTGATCTGCCAGACTCGACTGAGGGCAAAATGGACCTGACTAATCCTTGCCGACCTGGTAAGATTATCCATCACAGAAACACAGAGAAGTTCAGCAGTCTTTGCTCTTAAAGCAAAAGAATTTGCTTTGTTCTATGCTCTCTTAATATGGTTAACAGAAGGAGGATTGCAGTGTCTAGATGTGCCACCCCGAGGAACTAAGGAAAGCAGAAAAGAGCCCCTAAACTGCCTTCAAAATCCATTATCATTACTATAATTTCATTAGATGTTTTCATATGTTATCATTAGCTGTAGTACTGCAGCTGTATTATTATCACAATTAAACTTTCTTGCCCAGAATAAGAAATTCCAGAAACCCACTCATTCTAGCCTCAAAAAAACCCCTTTCATGCCCTTCTTTTTAGATTCTCAGATTGTGATCTGAGCCCTGTATTAAATTCTGGCTACAAGCATTTCTACACTGAAATCTTTATTGATTAAATCTGTTGGATCTAAAGTTTCTCCCTCTGCATTTTTGCAAAATTATAACAAAACGGGGTTGACAGAAAAAGACACAGGAAGCAAATGTTGGGGTGGATGCCTATTCAGGCACATTCTGGCAGAAAACCCTGACACTCCAGTCTAACAAAAATTCAAACACAAAAACCTGTGGCAAGGCTGGGTAAGACAAGTAAAACTCATTATTTTGTATTAAGCCACAGTACAATCAAGTGTATTTTCTTGCAAAAGACAGAACATCTCAAGATCCTGAACTGGCACAGAAAAATAAATGAAAGTTTCTGATATACTAAAAATCAAAGCTAAGGAATGTGCGAATTTGCCAGAAAATTGTAGCTATCAATTTTGCCACTAGACTCAGTGACAGTGGTTAAAAGATTTGCTGGGTCTGCTGGGGAAGAGGTTGGAATTCAAAAACAAATCACTCCAATGTTCAATCTTAAAGCACCACTGCGTGTTACAGTCAAATGTCAGAAGAGCCTTTGAGTATTAAACAGATTAAGAGGTTTTAAAGGTGGCTTTTTTTGGACAAGCTGCATGTCACAGGTTTTGCCTTTTGTATTTGAGTGGCACCTAGGAGCAGACTGAGGATGAAAATGCTTTAGTTTTAAAATAACCTCTTTCAGCTTTATGGCTCCCTAGGAGCATAATCCTTAGAAATGAAAGGGATCTATGCCATACATTTATTTATGAGGGAAAAAATTTACTTTGCACTTGGTGAACACTAAGTACAGTGTGTAAGTCTCCAGTAGATCTCCTTCATACACACAATCTCCTTCATTCACTGACACTTGCTGTCAGTTTGCAGCCACCTAAAGCTGTACAGAGAAGAGGATTGGGCAACAGATGTGTAAGGTTAGGGGAAAACCTTTTCACCCACCTTACACATGTGAGAATAGGAGAGCAGGCAGGATGGGTGTCCTGCTGGCAGGGCCTGCATGACATAGCTGGGACATGAAAAGTAGAAGGAGGTTCATGTGGGATGCAGAGGGTACTCAGCCTCCATCAGTCCCAGCAAGCCGGTGTTTAGGGGAAAATGATCAGAACCAAGTAAATTCAGTCCTTCTGCCTACATCAAAAAACCTCTCCCAGAAGTACCAAAACTTTAATTAAATTGCTGTTTTCAGTCATTTGATTTTAAAGACCAACTTCTGTTCTGGGAATTTTGTCTTTTAGCAACCCTAGTATATTAGAGTAGCATACTTTATATAATTAAACCAGTCACAGCAAATTCCAGAGTGGATGTGCAGCACAGCAGCCCCATGTCAATCTACACCTTATTTAAAATCTGCTCTTTGCTTAGACTGTATGTGGTGATGCTGAGTGAAATGTTTTGAGCCAGAGAAAGGACAGAAACCTGTAAAATGCATCCTTTCCTGACCATCTGGGCCCTTTCACCTCCAAGTGAGGCAGACTTGGGTCCAAATGCCACATGGCAAGTATCATTCCCTCATTTGAGATGCATGAGGGTGGTTTACTAAAAATCAGACCCAAAGGCAAGTACATGCAGGTGAGATAGCCCAGTGCTTCTGAGATTCCTGCACATCACAGTTGGAATGAATCAAAACAACTGCCTTGAAATGAACTAGAAATACATCTATGTAGACACTAACAAGGGATTTGGTCCCTCTGACTTAAACACATTTCAGTTTATTTCCTTATTTCTTATATTCAGAGAGACACCCTTTAAATCAAATACTACATTTCAAATCATGCCCCTTATTGAGATGAAAGAAAACAAATCCCAGGCCCTTATTTACTTTACAGTTCTTTTGCAGGTACTGCAATTCTCATTATTCAAACATAATCCAAGGGAAAAAACTAATGTTCTTCATGTAATTATATTTCAAATGCTTCACTTTCATGTCATTAAATCTCTGGTATCTTCCTCCCACTCTCTAAGCATCCTCTTATGTTGTTGCTCTTCAATGGCTGCTGCCTATGTGGCCAGCCTTCCCAGCTAGGGAGCCACTAATACTGCAAATACTGCTGTATTGCCATTAATGGAACACACAGCAAGGTGCCCAAACAGCTGAAATTATTTCTTCTAAACTGTAATCTCTTGAATTTATTGACCAAGAACTTGAAATGACACTTGCTGTTGTGCTGCTTGTTCATTGCTCCCAAGAAAGACCATTCCCATTAAACTTTTTTCCCTATAAAATCTTGTCAGAAGATTCTTTTTATTTTCTTTTTTTTTCTCTTCCACCATTCCACTGCTCCTTTTTTTCCTCTCTCCTAGTATTCATGGGTAATGAATTAATATCGCAATCATTATCTCAAGGAAAGATCAGGTCTGTGGTGAATAGACAGTAAGAGTGCAGAAATCTGATGCCTGTCACTGCCCTATCATAAGAGACTACAGGAAGTCAGCCTAAGTCACCTGAATTCTTCCATAAAATGAGGGAAAAGTGGTCTATACTCTTACCCCAGAGGTGTTCTGGGAATCTCCCTCAAGAAAATTTCAGTTCTAGAAAATTAACCTTTTTTTAAAAGTAATTTTTCAGAAGTAAACTCCCAAAACATGACGATGGATAGAGATCAGGACGATTAGAATTATCAGGATCAAAACATCTATACTTCTGGGTTATTTTGCCAGAAAACATTGATGTTCTTGTCCTGAGATTTCATGGGTATCTTCCACTGTGGTGTTGATGGAGGACAACAGATAATTCCTCACAAGCTCAATGTGACAAGAGCAGCTTCCCAGAATTGAGTGACATTTGGTTCATGCAGAGCCTTGTAAAAGGAAATCCTTCAAACAGTAGAGTGGATATATACAGATTAAAAAACAGGAGTAAAGGTGACTAGTAAGATTTTAAGGTGCTGATACTGCAGCTCCGAAGTGGCTTTTAGAACAAGGTGATTTCAAAGTGCGTGAATCCAGAGTAACATTTCAAACAAGGTGTTGGTTTGAAGGCGATTAGGACAGTATTCACGCAGGAGCAAACCTCCTGCCTGTTTGAGTGCTCTGTGGATTCTGGAGGAATTGCCCTGGCTTCACTCTGGCAATCCAGCTGTCGGTTTGTTTAAGTAAACATGCATTTAGCCCAAACAATAATGCTTTCTTCCAAAAGTTGCTAAACATTTTCACAAAGTGGATTAATTATGCAGTCAGCAGTTTTCCCTGATTGTTGATAAAACTCCAAAGTTGAGAGAACAGTCAGCAGTTAAAGCTCTGCGGCATGTTTGTGTGTGAAATTTGTGAAATCAGTGAGTATAGAAACAAAGTCTTTAAAACCAGGATTGTTTTGACTTTTGTTGATGAATGAAGATGCTCAGAAGGATTTTCATAGCTCCACAGGACTATCTCTGATGTGCTGGTTCTCTGACTCGAGTCAGCTCATTACATCCTGCCGCGTTTTCGTAGCCACGCCTGATAGATAGCCCGAAGTTGACAGCTNAATACTTGTACAGTTTGGGAGGGAATAACTGGGACAGCCAATACAAACAGACCATTACAACACCAACTTCCAATCCTACTACATTAAATGGGAGGAGAGAACACATCAATCAACCGGGAACCAATCATTCGACGCAAAAAGGGGGAAAGTTCTGGAAACTTGGCCAGATGGACAGCTCTAATCCTCCCCTTCAGGGCGTGGGATAGAAACTGAGAACCTCCCAAGAATAAACCATTCTCCCCTTAGGGAGGATAGTGTTATACCAATTGTAAAAGTCCACTCTACAGTCCATTCTCTGGGTCATCTCCTGTCTGAGACTCTTCCAACCACTGGATCGCGAGGGCTGAGGCGACCACTGGGGTCGTCTGGGTCCCCACACATCCGTAACAGAGAATGTTACTGATTTCCTTTCTTCAAAATTAAGGATTGACAAATGTGAATGAAATGAGCTGAAATACTCTCTGAAAGATGATAAAAACCAATGAAAAGTCTATGAAAATCATTGTTCTGTACTTCCTTTTTAAAAAATTTGAGTACTCTGGCCAGCTGTTGTTATTAGACATAAAGTGGTTACCACTGGTATCATGATGAAAATTATAACAAGCTCTCTGATGTCAACACAAGGCCCAAAACAATGTCTTCTGAAGCATACAAAAAGCACTAAATAAATATTTCTCTCTCTAAAAATGCCATTGTATACTAATAGATTAAAAAAGATACTGTAAACTGATCGGTATCCTAGCCACGCAAAATGTTGGATCAACTTTGAAAATGTAAAGGTTTAAAGATTTTAATTCATAGAAAATATTAACAGAGGTGCTTTGGGGCAACTACCAGAAATGAAAGTATGTCTAATATCAGCATGGAAGAATGTTTAGAAAACAGAGATCAATGGGAAAATGAAAAACATTTATTGCCTGAACTTGGTTGCTTGGTTTTACTTCACTCTCTGTATCTGCTGTATCTAATGTTGACTGTTCATGCCATTAAGTTCAAGACAAAAAGAGGAATTCAACTCCTTAACGAGTATCTCAGTAAATGTGCTTTATTCTCTCAGAGCAGGTATATGGGATATTACTAAAACAACATTGCTGGGCTTTGGATTTCTGGGGTTCTCTTTGTTCAGGAAGGTGTTCAGTGATTAGCATCCTGCATTTCTCTGCAATTAAATTTATCCCAGTATACATAAAAAAAAAAAAAAAAACCAAAAAAAAAACAAACCACCAACAAAAACCTTTCCAAATTTTGAGTGTGGGGACTCAGGTTTAATCCAGCAAGCAGTCAAGCTGCCACAGCAGAAAACAGGGAAGTGGTACCTGGGGAAAAGCACTGATCAGGATAATAAGAAAATAACTACATTACTTGTAAGTTGTTTTCACTAAAAATAAAGGCTGATTCTAACCATGAGGAGAATCACTTTCTACTCAAAGGTTCATCTAACTACCAACAGCCAGCTGATAACAAGACTTCTTTGCCTTATTTCTAATCCAGTTTCCAATTCTTAATCTCTTTGCAGGGGTGGCAACTTTATCCAAATAGAAATAAACCTCAGCTGGTTTGCTTTCCCATCCCATATTTTGCCAGCCAGTCTGAAGGGTTCTTCCACTTAAAGCCTTCAGCTTTGCAGTGACCACTCAGTAACACCCCGAAAGCCAAACACTGGTCCTAACCACAGTGAACAGAGCACAAGGTTAGGATGAAATTCTGCAACACATAAGACCACTCAATGCCATTTTTGAGTGGTAATTGGTACCAGCACTGCAAACACTTTCCTATCTTCTCTGCAGGACAAGACATATTCAGTTATGAACATAGCCTTTAGATACCTAGAACAGTGATTGCCACAATGAGTTTCCTAAACTTGATCCTATTATTTTCCAATCCTCTCTGCTAGAACCCCTTCTTAATGACAACACAAATTTGAAGATAAGACAAGATTCTCTTTCATTTACAGTGACTTAATTCCCACTAACAGCAAAACAAAATTGATTCTCCTTTACAGCCAAGTGTTTTTATGGCAACCCATCAAAATGAGGTAGTATTTTATAAAGGCCCCTTATAATACTGTAGTAGCAGAGAGTCCCTAGAGCCTGAGAATCAGATGTTATACACACACAAATAAGCACAAAATCCCCTCAAGTGCCAACATTTATTTTTATCATCCAAGTATACAAAGAGATAGCTGAATAAAAATAAAGCCATGGTCAGTCTACAGCTGTCCATCCTGCTTGTGGGTTTTGGTGAGGAAAGCAACTGAGGTGCCTGAATATTTTTAAGAAGTGATGAACAATCTTGATCTATATGTGAGAGATGAGAGCGGAATTGGAGAAAGCTGAGTTTTGGCAAGGGGATATGTTCAACTGTGGAAAATGTAATATTTATGAACTTAAATATCACAGGGCTGTCTTTAGACTAAAGTGTGCTATGGCCCTACAAGCTGTGTCTTTTGAGAATTAAATTCATCACTGCAGTAGTGTTTTCATAGAAGCTTTTTGAAGAAGGATAATGAATGTATTTTCTTAAAATATTAGTCTTATAAATAATTTGTCTTTTCACTTGGGTAAAGGATTAAATTGAACGATTCCACCTGAGTTTTAGCCAGCTTTCAGGACCTCCCCCCCCATTCAGTGAGCATTCAGGTTAGGCCATATGACTGAAAAGAGCAACATAGTGTCAACACTTGGCAAAAGAATCTACTAGTGGTAGGTTCAGAGCAAATTATCTACTTGACACTTCTCTTATTCCAAAGGGAAAACGCTAGGGCAGAGAACCCAGCTGTACCACATCACCCGAACTGTGCTAAGCCTGCAGGGGTCAGAGCTGGTCCTGTGGCAGAAAGGGTAATTATGAAACACCACATATTTTATAACTGAGTTTGCTCCCAAGTGGTTTATGCAGTGCAGTATAGACAACTCTGTAATTTTTTTCCCCTTTTCTCTTATATAAATCAGAATTACACCATCCTTTGATTTATGTTGTTGTTGGTGTTTGTTTGGTTTTGAGTTTTGGTATCTTGGGTCTTGGGAGGTTTTCCTGTTTTCTTGTTGTTGTTGTTGGGGTTTACAGGTTTTTGGTTTATTTTGGGTTTTTTTAAACACAAATGCAGAAGACTGAGAAGGAATATGAAGAACTTGCTTCTATGAAATAATATTCTCTAATCAGAGGAATGGAAGGAAAGTCATAGCAAATAAACTATTTAGTGATTTCTTATTAGGGTCACAGGAAGTTTCTTAATGTAGCATAATACTGCTTGCCAGGAAACCTCACAGTGATCTAATAAATTCAGTAGCATTACAGTGCTGCCATCCAAGTATCCTAATACTGAGTCTAGTTGGCATTAAGGAGGGTGACTAAAACAGGGGGAGGAAGTGAGCTGTTTCTCCTGAGAAGCAAGTAGAAAAGCAATGGCAATCTTCATTTTGACTGTCTTTTGAGTGGTTTTTTTTCTCTTTTTTATTCTTTTTAAAATAAAGCCACAGGTCTTTTGTTCAGCAACTCTGGTTTGTCTTACAGGGACATGTAGAAGCTCTGTTTGAGGCCAAGGTCCCTCTCTGGTATATCACCAAAAGCAAGGGAAATGAGGATTTGTTTGAACTGTAGATGTCAAGGCAGTGTTGAGGTATGGGAGCTAGTAGAGATGTCAGAAATAAATTGGCTGTTGTAATGTGCAGCTTGTGAGAAGCTGAATGGAAAGGTCCATCTGAGTTCATCCCACTAATTAACACAGAATTTATCCTTCAGCATCCTATGCTGACAATCTTAAGCATATTTGAGCAAAAGTCCCATACACATCCCAACTAAAATAGAAAGGAATGAAAGCAGAAACAGGTGTGAGATAATCTGCTTATTTCCTGGATATACATGGATCAAGGAACTAAGATGACAGAATAATGTCACCCAGTACCTTCCCTCTTGGCTGCAGCTGAAGTGGAATTAGCACTTCTGCCAGGAGCACGGGTGTCTCACACAGGTTTGAAGGCCATGCTCCTCAGCATACCTGTCCCCCTCAGAAAATGCTGGTTGGTGGGGTTACATGAATAGTAGAAACAGAGATAGTAATCTTAAATCTGGACAGGTTTGTTACCACACTCAGCACAGTCCTTACATTAATGTGTAGCAAACTCTCCAGGTTCTCACTTCCTTGTTAGCAAGAGGAAGCAAAGCTTCAGGGATAATAACCAAGAACCACATGTGCATATTTTTTAGTGAGTGGGTTGTTACATCTCCACCTGACAAAAACAAACGTAATCTGAAAGAAACCTTCCTGCATTACATAGACACCATTACTTTGTGGAACACCTGACACAAAGACAACACAGGCCTGTATGAGGTTGCAACACTTGAGCACTGCAATGAGAATTTTCTTGCTGCCATTGTATCCCTTCCAAGTATTTGAGAATTGCAGGATGGAGTGAACTGTCAGCTAGCAAGGCCTGAGTAAGCAATTCGTCAAATTTACATACAATGGGATTTTGTTGAGGAATTTTTGCAGGAGAACGGACACTGGGATGCACAACCCAGCTTTCCCAGCATTGAATCAAGCTGAATAAAGGATATGCTATCCAACCCAGTTTTCCCAGCATTGAATCAAGCTGAATAAAGGATATTCTATCTTTGATAACACCATGGAGGAAAGAAAAAGAAACAGCCAAGGATGTGAAAGAAGGATGTATTGAATGCAGCACAAAAGAAATATAGTTTAGGAATCACTGAGACAATAGGTTAGTTCAGCAATATGAAAGGAGTGTAGTTTAGAAACTGTAGCAGCGACCTGGTTCAGAGCCCAGCACGGCAGCCCTGCCCCTGGGCCGCTCGGTCCATGTGCCCTTAGACACCAGTGTGATGAATGGCAATGGCGTTTCTTGGGGGATCACAAGGGGTTTTTATGGCTTGGGCAGTCGGTGTCATTTCCTCCTGCTCACGTCCGGCTGGGGTGTGCCCGGACAAGGGTCGAGAGGGGGGGGNTAAGGGTCGCGAGGAGAGGGGGCCCTGGCTGACCGTTACAGCGCGGTATCTTCCGCACGCATGTCCCTATCTCTCCACATCTCCCCCCTCCCTCATGATTAGTAAAAAATCGTAGGGGATTATAAAATGTGGGCAATATAAAATGTCGTGTGTTAGTAAAGTTAGTACAAAATTGCAAGTGTGTTAGTAACAGGCATGCTTTATGTCGACATTCGACAAACTTAATGTTAACTGCTTCTAACCGC
>VXAC01002939.1:0-28687 GCA_013399225.1 Rhipidura dahli | reverse complement strand
AATATAAATATAAATATAAATGACAGTTAAAAAAAAAAAAGCCTCTTCCATCATTTATCTGATTACAGTCTCCATTCATCAAAGCAGGGCAAAGCCCACAAAGTGGATTCTGTGGAGCACCCTGGAATTGGCTGCACGAGCCTAAAACTTCGGCAGACAAGGAGGGCTTCATGCCTTTAGCATGCCTTTAGCTGAGCCACATCCAGCAGGAATTTAGGCTTTCCAAGTGTTGTTGCAAGGTGCCTTTACCCAAGAGCCAAGTTTCAGCTGCATTTCTTTAAATGAGGTTGGAGAGGAAGCAAATGAAACCTCGGAACCTGGTTCAGAGAAAGACACACATTCCATTTCAAGAGAGCTGTCTTGGTTTTCCCCAACCCTAGAAATGCCATTCACCTTTTGGCATAACTCTGACACAGCAGAACACTGCCTTGCTCCTATTGGGGCATTGAGAAACCAGACATCTCTTCTCTTGCTTGTTTTGTTTTTGGTTTTGTTTTTTTTTCAGATAAAGACATGAAAAGTAACACTGGCAAAATGTATCAAAATGGGATAATCTCAGGGTTCCCATTAGCTGAGCACTTTAGGTGGCTGAGTAAAACAAAAAAAACCCGGCAGGATAACAACTAAACAACTTTGAGGAAACATTCTCACTATTTAAACTGTCTAGAGGAAATTGAAGATCTTCTCAGCCAGGTAGCCACTGGGCAATTAATTGTCAGTATATAATTTGCATTATGTATCTATTTTATTGCAATATATATTGGCAATTGCTTTTTTTAGACAGCTGGGCACTATTGGAGTCTGATTGACTTTGGAGCTGGAAGATGGTTTGATTATGTGTATTAATGCAAATGTGGTTGGTGTGGTTTAAGCAGTCTATACCCTACAACTGTACATTACCTTAGTGCTCCAATCATTTTCTACTCTTAAGAAATAACCTCAGCATGATTCTTTTTCCAAATTCAGTAGTCAGCACTATTTAATGCAAAGACTTGCATATATAGTAAAAAGAAAAAAAAAAAAGAAATTGCTGTTACAAGTAAATGAAGAAAACATTTACAGTTCCTCTGATTTGCAAATTAGTAAAAAACCACAATTTTTTCTGTACAATTTAAATAGGAAAGCCAAAGGCAAGGATATTCATCTTGNGTACAATTTAAATAGGAAAGCCAAAGGCAAGGATATTCATCTTTTTCTATGAAAAAAAAAAAAAAAAAAAAAAGAAAGAATTCTCAGAAATGAATTTTCTTTTCACAAAAGGAGGGGGGAAAAGAGCAGTGGAGTATTGAAAAACCCCTCTACTGCCACACCTTCAAAACAAGTCACTTCTAACCAATTTTCCAAGCAGCCACTGCTCATGGCCTGGCTTGGCATCACTCTGACAGTGGAAGGTGGGCAGGGGGTTTCGGTTCAGTTTTGTTGTTGTTGTTTTAGGGTCGTTTTTTTACGGTTATTAAACTCTTTTTGTCTCAATCCATGAGGGTTGTTTTTTCTTCACTTTTGCCTTTCCTGTTCTCCTGTCCTGCTTTGGGGTGGCGAGGGAGGTGAGGAGCAGGGAAGGAGAAGCTGGGTGAGCTGTTAACTCCAGGTTTGGAGATGGAGAAGTTGTTCTGCCTCAGCACTCGTGGAGTTTTTGGCACAGAATGGTCTTGTCTGCCAAATACTGCAGCTCCAGGAAGCCTTCCTCTTTCACTGATCTCAAAGTCTGACAAATAAATGGTTTTCTATGTTCCTAATAAATGTAGTAAAACACAGAAAATAAGAACAAACCCCTAAGAAGGTGGGAGTACATTTTTGTACAAAAAGTGCTAATATTATTAAGCTGAGGTTTGCTGCTGTGTTTCAATCTCTGAGTAGCTGCCAATCACCACCATGTTCCTCTGCTCGGTGAGTTCTGTTTGTGTTTGCCCTTTCTTTTATTACAATAAAAAATAAAAATAATAGATGGAAATCAAAATAAAAATAAAAATTAAAATATAGTTTAAAATAAAAATAATTATTAAAATAATTATTAAAATAAAAATAAAAATAAAAATAAAAATATAGATCCTATAAATATTATAAATATTATAAATAAATATAATTTATTTCCTTGATAGCTGAGCACAGTTTGTGCATCTCCTGCTACTCTGCCCGTGGCTGAACACACACAAAAAATAAGCCTTTCACAGAACCAGGGAGGCCCAGCTGTCCTCATTTGCTGCAGTTTTGCCAAGTCTGTGTGGGGCCAGTGAACTGGGGAGGGGTTGGCAGAGCAGCTGCAGGAGATGGGTAACAGCTTTTATCATATACAGGTTTTTATTCAGGACATCAGCTAACAATCTCAGCTGTCAGGGAATATTTGGGTTTCTCAGTATTTCTGTTTTAGAACCACGCTGGGTAGACAGACACTTGTTGCTGAATCAGATCCTCTGAACCCAGCCCTGCAGATTGCTGGCTACCTGAATTAAACCTGATAACCAAATATTTTAATTCCAAGTTGGAGAAAAATTTCTTCTTTTCATGTTCATGTTCTATTGGCCAATTTCTGACAGACTTTACCAGGTATTTCACTGCCAACTTGAAATAATTCAACTGTAATCACATATGAATGACTTCAACTGTAAATACAATTTAGAACTTCAACTGTAAATACATTCAAGGATTTCATTTCAACTATACTTAACCTAAACCTGCCATTATACTGAAAAAAATTTAAAAAAATTAAAACACAACCAAGACCACTCAAATCTTCCACTTCTTCCAAACTGCAGAATTCCTAAAATGAAAAGTTCCCTTCATTTTTAGAAGCCTGTGAAGAAATGAGCTTAGCAATATGGACTAATGGCCACGAGATATTAGAGGTTTTTTAATACTAACTATTTCTCTAGAAACACAAGATAAATGTCTTTGACATTTTTTTGCACTTCATGCAGTTCATGTTTGCATGTAGATGGTCTCATTCTGCAAGGTCCCACATACAAGAGTTAATAAAAAAGCCATTAATTGTCCTGGTTTCAGCTGGGATAGAGTTGATTTTTTTTTCCTTAGTGGCTGGTACAGTGCTGTGTTTTGTCTTTGGAATGAGAATAATGTGAATCACACACTGATGGTTTGGTTCTTGCCCAGCAACCCTTACCCTGAGTATAATAATAATAACAATAATAATAATAATAATAATAATAATAATAATAATAATAATAATAATAATAATAATAATAATAATAATAATAATAATAATAAATTTATTTCAGTTATTAAACTGTTCTTATCCCAACCCATGGGTTTTACCTTTCCCCAGTTCTTCTCCCTGTCCCACTGGAGGGTTTGGAGCAGCTGAGTGGTTCTTAGTAGCTGGCTGAGGTTAAACCCCAACACTAATAAACAAAGTAATGTTTTATGCTTGTCACAGGTAATTGTGGTGCACTTTGCAGTGATTTAGTCAATTTCTCTTCCTGTAGGGCTGTGAAGTTGGCAAGCAGCAGAGAAGAACTCCTCTGCATAGTCTGCCAGTGAGTCTGCTGTTTATAACAGTACTGGGAGTATTTTCCATTTGCAGATCAGCAATTGGAACAATGAAGTAATTTGCTGTTTCTGAAAGCACTTGCTGCACTGTGATCACTGCATCATCATCTGCAACATCTTGTAGTGCTGGAAAATGAAAACCATTTTCCTGACAAGTTTTCTGCAGGATTTTTCATTCAAGTTAGCTGAAGGACATGCAGGTTGATCCCACTAGCTCCTCCACGAAAATCTACTTCAACATCCAAAATTCTCATCCTACTCAGATATGGTCCAGCATTATTTAAAGATTCCTCTCCCAAAACACATCACTGTAATGACTGATGTCTGTGGCCAGCACTAAACATAGGCTTATTTGGTCACAGAAAACTTTTCCAGGAGACAAGGAAGAACAAATATTCTCAACAAATCCCTCTTCTCAACAAATATTAAACTTCATCTGTAAGTAGCTCGAGAAGGATTTCTTTAAAACATCTTTTGGTAATCCACCATCATAAAGGCAAGATCCGTGCCTACACTCACAAGGACCTATCCCTTCAGCACTGCAGCTGGTGGTAATCACACACAAACCACACAGAAATGGCTCTGTGCACCTCCTGTCACAGAAATAATTTACACCAGTGGTGAGTTGGCTTTGGCCAGCTGCCTGATGTCCACGCTGCCACTTCCACTCACAGCATGGCCTGAGCTGGGAGTGACAAACAGGGACCATCCAGTCCAGCCCCTGGCCCTGCATAGACACCCCAACAACCCCACCCTGGGCATCCCTGGCAGCACTGTCCAAATGCTCCTGGAGCTCTGGCAGCCTCGGGGCTGTGCCCATTCCCTGTTCAGAGCCTCAGCATCCTCTGGGGGAAAAAACCTTTCCCTGATCTCCAACTTCACCCTCCCCTGACACAGCTCCAGACATTCCCTGGGTCCTGTCCCTGTCACAGGGAGCAGAGATCAGAGCTGCACTGTCCCTTTGAAAGGGATGTCCCCTCAAACAGGGCAGGCAGATAAAATCAGATGAAAAAGCTGGATGGGTTGAGATAAGGATAGGGAGACCACTTATGAGTTACTCCCATGGGCCAAGCATACTCGACTTGGGAAAAATTAATTTAATTTACTGCCAGTTAAAAACAGAGTTGGTAAACCAGAAAGAAAGACAGAAAATTAAAACAGCACCTTCTTCTCCTCCTTCTTCCCGTGCTGGACCTCACTCCATCATTCCCAGCCCCTCTACCTGTGCATAAAACACTTTGCAGAAAGGGTTCCTCCATGGTATTCCACTTGGTGCTTTCCAGTGTTGGACTGAGGGTGTATTATATACAAGATATATGCAAACCTTTAGAGACAAAAATTTGTGAGACAAACAGTCATCATTTTTGTTCTTTATGCTTCTTTTGGTTGGGCTTGGGTTTTTTGTTGGTTTTAGGGGTTTTTTTTCCCTCCACTGACTGGCTCAAACATGATTCAGAAAGCAGCCCCTCAGGAATGTATTTTGGTCTTTTAGGATCTCCATTTAAATGATATTCCAGATAATGATATGATTGGTGATTAAGAACATGTCGTATCTCCTTTATCTGTCTTTTTGGATCCACCAAGTGCCTCATTCACACGAGAAATCAACATTATATTTCCTTACGCACCTATGTACATATGACAATAAAACAACATGAAAGCAAGAAAGGCAGCACTGAACACTTTACAATCAATCATATTTACAATCTGGAATTCTTATTCATCTTTTTCTGCTGTCTATAAAAGATAAAATAGCAAAGATTGTTATGAATAATTATCACAGTTGACTAATGGGAAACACAACTATAGAGTTTTCGATTAATTTAAGGTTCTAACAAATCACATCCTCATATGTTTTTACAACTTGTTATCTTGTATTCCTAATCAGTTGCTTATAAATACATTATGATTGTTTTAATTAGTTCAATCTTACCTCTATAAAAAAAGAACTGTATTATTCAATCTAGATGAACATATGACAGCATAACTTAACTTCACTCAAACTTAATGTCCATCAAACATAACAGAAAGCAAATTGAATAAAACTTACAGTTAACATCTCTTAAATACAACAAAACTAAACTATTTGGCTTTTCATGACAGCATTGATGCCTTGAGAGGCCTCCTAGANAAAAGTTAAAACCTAAGGCATCAGCACGACCCACAGATTTTACCCAGAGTTTCTTTGGAGCCCCAGCTTTGGCTCTACCATGCTACCATTTGAGCTTTTCTAATTCAGAATACCTGGTGCTATCAGAGGCCAGTGTTACTCTTCATGACAAGGACATCAAATATCAGCGTGGGGTTCAGCAGGTCTGCGGGCTAATGGGGATGAGCCAGCCCAACGTGTATGGAGAGATGCCCAGCAGTGTTTGTGGTGGCTGCCTGGGTTGCAGGAAATAAGGCTGATGGAGTTTGCACTCACCTGACTCAGATGTGGGTCACTTATACCCATATTCCTTCTGGTAGCATTTAACCAAATTTTTCCCTCTGCAAGGCAGCAGGTAAAGAAGAGCAGGCAGGGAGCCCATTCCCTTTTCCTTACATAACAACTGCCCCTTTGACTCATAGAATCACAGAATGGTTTGGTGGTACCTTAAAGCCCATCCAGTGCCACCCCTGCCACAGCCAGGGACATCTTCCACTGGCCCAAGTTTCTCCAAGCCCCATCCAACCTGGCCTTGGGCACTGCCAGGGATCCAGGGGCAGGCCTGAGACTCTGGGAAACAAGCAAGGAACAGATCAAAATGACAGGAGTTATCATGATGCTCACCATTTTCATTTCACTCTCTGGATTTTTTTTTTTTTTTAATAAATGTGTTTTCCAAAGTCCTTTCCTTCTTTTTAAGCAGCGATGCCATCTTTCTAAATGCAGAGATATTTTCTGGAATCTATGGAAGTATTTGAAGCCTTTCACTTCTCATCTCTATCCAGAAAGGGTTTAATCCTTGGGGAGACCCATAAAACCTGCTGTCCCCATTTCCTTCAATCTTTCTGTTTTGTTGGAGACACTTTCCTAGCCCAGGGCTTAGGACACCTGATGGAGCCCATACCTCACTTTGCACAGAACTTCAAAAAGGTGTTGCTTGTAACATAAATATAATTTTCAAACTGGTTGGTTGGATAAATTTCAATTTTAAAGGGTTTTTTTTTTTTTCCCTCTTTATTGGTATAACTTGACAAATAATACCCATAAGTAATCCTGTAGTTTTCCCCATGTTACTCCCTAAGAACCATGTGCCCACCTTGAATAAGCTCGGGATAATTCTCCCCATGGTTCTTGTCCAAGCATTTCTGCCATGAGTAAGTTATCCATCTGGGCTAGGTGCTTTAGGGGGAAATGGGACAGCAGAGCAGAAGCTGAGACTTTTTGTGGTGAGCCAGTTGTAGTGGGAAATACTTATAAAATAAAAGAAGTTAACGAGCCACAAACAAGAAGAGTTTCATTGCAATGGGTGTCTTGTCTCATCTTCAGCAAAGGTGTAACTACTCAGATTCCCCTTCTGATCTAAAATATTTATGCTGCTTTTCCAAATCAGAAAGACCTGTGTGTGACTGTTAATATCCATCTTAACAGAAAAAAAAGACCAAACCACAATAAATTCACTTATCCTATAGTTTTTCAAGGGAAAAATTAGAAACATAGGTTATACAAATTCTCCATGGCACTACAAGTATATCTTTGACACACACCACCGTGTATTAACCTGACTCTCCTCTCATGGCAGTTGTTGTAGCATTAATAGGGTCTCTTCGTGGTAAAAAAATTAGAATATATTTGTGCTGTGGCCTTATAGTGGAGAAAAAAACCACAGCTACTACCAGGGAGACCTTTTAAATCAGCACAGTGTACAAAGTCACTGTCATCAACCATTCCATGGGAAAAAAACCCACCTGTTCATTCATTTTAAACCCTCAATTTATTTAAAAAAATGATGAACAGTCCAAATTGTCAATTCTAATGAAAGGTAAGGAACATAGGTAAATAGATTCGCGATTAGATGCTTACTTTAAGGTCATGCAGTAACTGTTAAAGGGTTTGAAAATTACTATACGGCACATGCATGCCATAGGAATGGTAGAAAAAGAAAAGAAAAAGGAATTGGAAGAGCATAGCAATCAAACTCATTCTATTTGTAATCTGTGTGCACTATTTTATGCATTCAGCTATCTCAAAAAATTAACAGAGATTGTAGTAGAAATTTGTCATTTCAGCTGACAGATCCAGCAGCTCGTAAAATTCATCCATGAAGAGAGAAGAAAACAAGAGAGCTAGAGTTAAAAATAGAAAGCCTTTGAAATAAATGTCTTATCTCCATCCTCAGCAAAAATAGCTGAGGGTTTTTTTTGATTTTTTTTTGCTGACCACAGGTTGATAAAATTGTAGTGGATACAATCCTGCATTGGTATTGTATCAGAATAATTGATTTTGACAGAAGTAGATGGATTAAAGCAACTAAGCACCTAGCCCACTTCAGGTTGATGAAATTAAAATCTTGAAGAACACACTAATTTAAATTCACCAAAATGTTTAGATTAGCACACGATCACTGTGCTGAGCACAATGGGGGAAAATCAGATTTTTGTGGGAAAGTGATACACTGAAACTAGACAAACCTATCTACCAGTTGGCCACCCAAGGTGCATGATTTTTACAATTACTGGGAAAAAAAACTAATAAAAATTCTTAGTGAAAGTCTTGGGCAGATTCCAAGACTGAGAACAACTCCTTCACCACAGTCATCACAATATTCCCAGAAAAGTCTGAGGGGGTAATTGCACATGGTTAATCCACCCAATTCCCAAAATCTTGGAGAAGACCAAAGCTGCCAGCCTTGGGAGACAGAGGAACATGGGGAGGGCAGGCCTGAAGTGCTGAAGAAAACAGGAGGTGCCAGCAACATGTTTTTTTGTGTAACAATTTTCACTGTATTACCAATGAGGGTTTTCTGCAGCCAGTGCAAAACTTGAGCTGTTGCACAGTTCAGAGATTGATGGGACTGAACCCAGAAGTCGCTGCCGGGTCTTTATGCGCCCAACAGGTTTCTGACAAGGCTTCCTGAGCTTGGCATACTGTGGGATTGCACCTTTTGCTGCTAGGATGCTAAATCAGGGACACAATTCTTAACACCACAGGATTAACCTCCTGATATTAGTTGAAGTGCCTCCTGATTGGAATTGCAGCCATCTTCCCAGATTTATCCATCAGTGCTTCACACTCCGAAGGGCAGTAGCCTTCCAGGGTGGTCCACAGAGATGATGTGGTTTTTTGGCAAAACAAATAAGAGCTCCCTGCTCAGCATTGATATTAAAACAGCATTTTTGCTGAGGACACAACACCTTGCAGCAGAGCTGCTGCAGTGCTCTGGGTCACTGTTATAGAACAGTCACATTTTTATGAGCTTGATGGAAAGATTGGGTGTCAAATTTAATAAACCCTTTGGCTCTTTTTCTATTATTCCATGCCATGGGTCCTCTCTCTGCTTTGGAGCAGCATATTTTTTTCATTTGGTGGTGGCAATAATTCAAATATATAAACCACCACCTATCATTTAATATGATTTGCATTGATTGGCAGGTGTAAAGCCAACCTGTATTAATGAATTTCTGCATATGTAATATAAGTGATCCAGGCAGATTAGGGCAAAAATCTTATAAAGTATGGGGAAAGCTGCATTTGGATGAACAAAAATTTCATTTCTCCTGCACTGGAAGATTCTAAAAATTGGGTATGACGGCAGGTTGAAAGAAAACAATTCAAATATTCTTACTAATAATCAAAAGTAGTTGGTAAGCTGACTAGCCAGAGCCTGTACAGGGTCTCTGAGGGCATTTCCTTGGCTTACACAAGGCCTTCAGATTTGACTGCACTCAGGTTGAGCTGCACAGGAATCCTGTGTCACAATGGTGATGCTGGCTCCTGGATAATGTTCATTTATCCGAGGCTAAAATACCTTACTGGGAATGTACTGCCTCTGACTAAACTTCCAGAGGAAATTATCTGGGAGAGCTTTCTGTACAACTTCATGATCGGGGAATAATTCATTATTTGGCAGCTGGAGAGTCACCGGGGCTGTAGGAAATGATACCAAAAATATCCTGGGGCATTTATTCAAGGTTTGGAAGGAAACGTGGTAACGCACCAAAAAACCCTCCAGAAGGACACTTCAGCCTAGCAGGGTGCAGGTACTGCTCTGAACCTTTCAACAGAGCCATGTTTTAGGAATAAAATAGTGCACTAGTGAAAGGACAAACACCCCGAGGGAAGTGGAAAATTGAAAGAAAAGAATACTCTCCAGGTAGAACATTAAAAAAGTCTTTAGGGCTGGAACAGCTGGTTGGAAGAAAGTCCTGTTGGAGAACATCTAATGAGAGGACAAGGAACAGATGAAAATGCTTCAGCCTCTTAAGCATCTCTACAACTGCTTAGAAAATAAGGTGGGATAGAGGAAAGCTGATGGTTTTTGCTGCATAATCATTTGTTAAAATTGAAAATATCAGCTTTCAGTATTTCAAAACTTGAAGGATAAATACAGCCTGTTCCAAAAGGGAATCATGCTCACCCCTTGGGGCACCTGTCTTGGTCTTCAGTGACTTCCTTCACTGTCCCCAGATTTTTTTTTAAGGAATCTAAGGAAATTAATCAGCTTCTCATGAAACAGAAGACACAAAGTATTTTTGTTTCCTGGCAAAACCCTGAATAATACATCGAGCTTATAAAGGTCTCTACAGCCTGAGAGCTGAGCAAGGTCAGGAGACATTTGACAACAAAAGTGCCTCTGACCCCATTACTTATAACGATACATTATTTAATGTATGGCTTTTCTACTCCTGTTACACTTTTCATCCACCGAGTTAAACCTTAATTTAAGCTGGCCCATCTAACACCATCGCCTGCGGTTTCACAGACTCGATTCTAGATAAGGTGAAATTTTCCTACACTTCAAAAAAAAAAAAAAAAAAAAAAACCCAAAAAAGACCCCCACCACAAAACCAAACCAACAACAAAAGCATAAAGCTGCTGTAATGGAGTGCAGGTGGAGCTCGTTTGGGGTAATGAGGTTCTAAATGGATGTTTTGCAAACAAAACACTCATTGTGACCTGACAGCTCACCAATTCACACGCTGTTCCCAAATGGTTTGTTTTGTTCCGTCGGAACTCAAGTGGAAATGAAGATTTCTGCGGGTGGCCGTGGTGCTTCGGCAAGGGGGGTACCAACCAGTGAGCTGCGATTCAAACGGGAAGATTCACTTGGTTTCCCTCTTTTTATTTTGTTTTTTGGTGCTTGAGCTGCTCTTGCTTCCCGCTCACCCCTTCAGTTCCAAATGGGTTTGGGACGTGGAATTTTGGAACTGTTTTAGGCACAAAAATAGCAATTCTGCCATGGCTACGGTGGCTGCTCCCGGGTCTGAAACACAGGATTCAGGGAGCTAAAGGTCAGCCTTCCCCTTATACTGGCTGCTCCTTAAATTCATGGTTTAGACCCTTCTAGGTAAGAAATACCTTGTGAGGAGGGGAGCACGGATATTGTGACAGCTCCTGGGTATAGAAATTTAACATTAAACCACCCAGGACACGGAGTGCTCCACACAGGCACTCCAGAGGGGCTGCTTTCCCCAGCAAATCCTGCCAGCTACTTTTTGGGCTGGTAAATATATCGTGGACTTCTGGCCTCTGGCACTACTTGGTGTAATGAGGCCTTCTTTGAGCTGTAAAATTCTGTATTTTGTATCACTGGATGCAGAATGGATTCCCAAACATCTCCACCTGTTTGAATTCCAAGGCATCAGCTGGAATTGTTATTTCCCTGAATGAAAAAAAAAATAAAAAAGAGGGGGGAAAGAATGGGAAGGTGACAGAAGTGCAGAAACAGCTGTGAGGGAACAACCATCCTGCAAAGCATCCCTTAATTCCAGTGTGATTCAAAGGGATGTGGTTATGCCCCACCAAAAGGAAAAAAACAGAGATCAGAAGTACATGACACAAATTTTACAGCACAAATAAAAATGTTAATCAACAAAACTGAGCAGTACCAAGACCTGGGGGTTGATTAAGGATAGTACATCAGCTGTGTGCCCAGTGTCCGGCAGCAGCAAGAAGGTAAACAATTTTTGTCTCTAGAAGTGAGATGTATCAATGAAAAGGTAAATACTCACATGTAGAGCAAGAGCAAAGCCTCATTTACTTTTTTTTTAGGATGTTGCATAAAGATTGTGAGAAGCTGGAAAAGATTAAAAAAAAATTCTTAGAGTAACATTGGAAACAAGAAATGCTTCATCAGGAATGAGAAACCAGGCTCTGCCAGCATGCACAAAGGAAACTGAGACCTTGGAGAAAAATGGAGTTTCAAAAATACCCTAAAAAGGAAAGACAGGTGCCAGTGTAAGTTATTTAAATACAATAATAATACAATTATTATATAATAACAATACAATTGAAAAACAAAGATATTAGAGTTTAAATGATGGCAGAAATTAGCAACTTGAAGTAATTTGGATGGAATTAGGACACAGATGAATAGCTGGTGCATGCAGCAGAGTAAAAAAGGCTGTGCATCAACTCAAAGGAGCACTTGGTGACAGAACACTGGCAGGTTGTGCCATAAAAGAACTTTAGGAAGTAAATAATTTGATCATCCCATCTTGCAGATAACTCACCCATGCTAACAAGTTCAAAAAGTGTTCTCTGCAATGGATTTGATTTAGCTTTGGTGATGCAGACAACACACATGATAAAACCTGCAGTTCAACAGCAAACCCTGTCCCTAACGAAAATTTCAGGACCCTCTTTAAAAGATACTCTTACAGTAAAACTTATCAAAGGAGGAGATGGTGAAGACGGGGAAGAATAGCTGGACTCCATACAGTGGGATAATAAAAGGAAATTTTACCTGAAACCTCTCTTCACAGATTTATGGCACGGAGATAATCTCAAAGCAAAGCATCCTCATTACATAGAGACTGCTTTTCTCTGCTGCACATGAAGAAAAAATACTCTTTTTTTTTTTTTTTTAAGGAGAGCATAGAGGCATTGGAGATTCTGAGAGGGAAACAGGTGGACATCTGCCCTCCCTTTTAAGAAGAATTAATTCCCAAACAGAGTACTTTCTTAGCTTTCTTCCCAGGTCTTAAAATTTCTAACCCAAGATCAGCAACTAGCAAAGCAGAGGTTAAGGAAAAAGGATTATAAATAAATAAAGACTTCCTGGGTTTAGTAACAGTAAACACTTTGAGAAGAAGCAATGGTACAGTGCAGTTTTCCTCTGGCAAGAGCTTATCTGGGCAGAGCTGATTCACAGCTTTGCAGAGCTGCTTGTGCGTTTTGTGGGGATAGAAGAGGGCTCTGGACAGGGTGGGAGAAGCAGAAGGGAGCACTTTCCCTTTTCTTTACATAACAACTGCCCCATTGACTCACAGAATCACAGAATGGTTTGGTGGGAAGGGACCTTGAAGCCCATCCAGTGCCACTCCTGCCATGGGCAGGGACACCTTCCACTGTCCCAGGGTGTTCCAAGCCCTGTCCACCCTGGCCTTGGACACTTTCAGGGATCCACGGGCAGCCACAGCTGCTCTGGGCAATCTCTTCCAGTGCTTCACTACCAACCACTGTAAAAAATTTCTTCCTGATATCTCTCCTGAGTCTACCCTTCTTTGGAATGGCTTTAAAAGTCTCTCCCAATCTTTCCAAAAACCCCCTTTAATAAGGTCTCCCCAGAGCCCTCCCTTCTCCAGGTGAACGATCCCAGCTCTCCCAGCCTTTCCTCCTGGCAGAGCTGCTCCATCCCTCTGACCATCCTGGTGCCTCCCCTGGGGTCTCTCCAGCAGCTCCAGGCCCTTCCTGTGCTGGGCCCCAGGGCTGGAGCAGCTCTGCAGGTGGGGTCTCACCTGAGCACAGGAGCAGAATCCCCATCCCTTCCCTGCTGCTCACTCTGGGGCTCAGCCCAGAGTACAATTTTGGCTTTCTGGGTTGTGAGTTTGCATTTCTGACTAATGTCCAGCCTTTTATCCACCAGCATTCCCAAGTCCCTTTCCCTAGGGCTGTTCCATCTGCTCATCCCCTCTGGGGTAACAGGGCAGGAGCCCCCTGCGAAACACATCCTCAGCAGCAGAGAATGCTGGAAGTGTTTAATCCACAGCAGCTGATTCCTGGCACCAGGGAGTGCTGTCGCCTGTCCTTGCTTTTCACAGGCAAATTGGTACTCCCTGGACTTGTCCTGACATCTCAAATGTAAATTGTTACCTTCTGGTTTTTGTGAAGCTTTGATTTACCCCTTCTTCTTCTCCTTGCATGTGAGTTTGAAATACCTAAATGCAGGCACAGCCCACAGAGAACATCTTACTGGTTAGAGCACTGGGAAGCCTCTGGACTTGAAATGCTGCCCATTCAAGTGGAAAAAGAAAAGTTTGACCTCTTATTAGGTTTATAGAATAACTGCACCATTTAAGTGGGTGGGGGGGAAGATTTGAAGGAAAAGGTGGAACACCCAGAGTGGTTCTGTCTGACAGCTTGCCTTTGCAAAGGCAATGGGAGGGAATGAAAGGATGAGATTTTAAAAAGAAAGCCATGATTAAATATTTTAGGCAATATAACTGTAAAGAAAAGGACATCTGAGTTTGTACCTTGTCAGACAAAGCCAGGTCTCCTGGGACTTCAACATCCCTATGCAGAATGCAGCAATTGATTTTATTTTCACATATTAAATTTGATTTTATGTCGATAGTGTTGCACTTTCTACTAGAGAACAAATGTGACCAGCATCAGTAACAAAATGCACCATCTGCTACAAAAATGAACCATAAGACCATGAAGCAGTCTTTTAATAAGTGAGACCTATTTATGTATGAATAGATATTAATGCATACTAATAGGGTGGGGGAGAGACAAAGACCAGGAGTTCTCATGAGCTGCACTTCTCACTGGTCCAAATAGGACCCTCAGTTATTAGACAATGCACACTTCTCTTCACTTTAGAAGTGGAATTGTGTTTCTGCCTAAATCAATAGCAAATAATGTTTCCCTGCCAAAGCCATAGTGACCATCTGCAGGTAAACACTCAGCCTTGGAAAAATCTCCCATTCAGCAGCCAGAAGGAGGGTTCTGGCGGACCAGTGTCAGGCTCGAAGGCTGCAGAGGTTTGGAGAACAGGAACTGCACACTGCCCCCCTGCCTCTGTCATCCTGGAGACCGCAACACACACTGGGCTGGGAGACACAGCAGAGCTTCTTCCACTGGCAACACATCCCACCAAGATGTTGTGCTTGGCAGTGGGAAAACTGGAATAGGGAAGAAAATAGTTCTCTTTTATGCTGGCAAAAGTTGTAGTTGGGTAAAAGCAGCGTGTGTTGGTTATCCACAGGCTGGGGGTTGCTCCTATCCAAGGACAGAACCTGAACTTCTGTAGTTGGCCAACTGAACAGGAGGAGCGTTATGGTAACCCTGACTTTGACTCAGGCTGGAATTTGTGGGTTAAATCCCCTTAAATCCCCTTAAAAAGGGGGATCTCCTGCCATTCTGTAGGCTTAGTTTGAAACAGGCAGTTCCTTGGCCAACTGAACAACAGGAGTGTTATGGTAACCCTACTTTTGACTCGGGCTGGAATGTGTGGGTTAAATAAAAGGGGATCTCCTGCCATTCTCTAGGCTTGGTTTGAAAAAGGCAGTTCCATTTTTAGCCATTTCATTTCTCAAGCAATGACAGCTAGAGGATAAGAGGTGGAGTGGACAGCAACTGTCCACTTTTGTAGCCTTAAAATCTCATTAATTAACTTACTGTAAAAAATTAATGGATTGAATTTTAATGGGCTTGGCCCTTTCTGAGGGGGAGGAAGAGGTTGGTGAAGGAAAAAATGTTTACCAACCCCTTCAAGGAGGACAAAAGGAAGGACAAAAAATTCAGGAAAGCTTTCAGGATGGCTCAGCAGAAAATGTAATTAAGTCCTCACAGGTGTAACTCCAGTGAAGCCACAAAGTTTGGGACTGAATTTGCTTAATATATCTTAGGTTAACTTTCTTCAGCACTCATAAATCTGAAGTAAGGCACTTTGATGCCCAAAACTTGCTATGCTTTGCAATATGCTTCTTTTCTGGAATTTTAATAAAAATCAAACAACAATTTAATTTAGAAAATCAGTTTGATATCCTGTCTTGTCCTGATTACCTTCCTGAGTTGAAAACTGCAGTTAAACACTATTGAAATGAAAAAAAAGAATACACTTATAATCTTTACTGAAAATCATTTAGAGGTTTTTGCTTTTGTATCCTTGTAGGACCTATACTTTTGAAATTAGAAAGGAAAACACAATCCTTCCATCAGTGACAGAAAATAATTCAAGAGCATGACAAGATTAATAATTAGATTCTCTGATGAACAAACAATATTTAAAGTTCTTTCTGATTTTTTTCCATTTAGCTAAAAACTGTATGAAAATTCTGTAAATAAAAATACTGACTCATTTTTTTTTTACTAGTTATCTGCAAGGTTTTCAGAGAAATACAACTGCAGCCAGAGACCTGTTTCTGTGCCCATTTAAATTCATTCATGGACACTCAGACAATGCCATGACTGTTCAACTCCTACGCATGTCAGAGGGATTAAAGCTCCCTTATTTATTACACAAACAAGATGCAGAAAATGTGATCATTACTGGACTTGGATCAGCTCTTAAAGCCAAAAATCATTGGCAGTCTTTATAACAACTTCCATGGGCTTTGCATCAAAAACCCCAAAGCAGCCCCTGAGGGCCTGTTAATTTTGGACAGCATTGACTCCTGTGGCCCTACAAACCTCCCAGACACTGCCATGGATGGAGCAGGTTTCTCCTACTCACACTTGGTGTGTGGAACATGAAGCTTCTGGACAGCCATAAGGTGAGGGAGAGAATTTAACAGAGAAATTGTGATTATTTTGGCTTGTCAATCCCGACCACCAGCAGGCAGTGAGGTATCAGGATTATTGTTCTCAGATATGAGGCAATGCTGAGAAAGGAATAATGCAAAACTCATCAATTCAGAAGCGTTGTATAATTTAAGCTGTAGTTGGGCACAGTCCTGAGTCACTTTTCAGGCGGTGATAGCATTTACTTCTGCTTATGCACAAATGCAATTGGCATCTCGTTACTGGAAGTTTGCAGGAGGGTGAAAGGTCTCTCTGTTCTGCTCGTCTAGAGGAACCTCTGGACTGCTTTGGAAAAGCAACAGGATGAGCTGGAAGCCACCATGCAGTTGGACAACTGTGATCTGATCGCTGCCACTGAGACTCAGTTGGATGGAGTCCTGCTTTCAGTGGCTACAAACTGCCCAGAAGGGAAGGAAGGAAGGAAGGAATCGGGGAGGGAGCTGCCCTCCAAGTGAAAAAAAAAAAGGATTGATTGCACAAAGCTGTCCTTGAGAAACAGCAGTGCAGAGGCTGAGGGTTTATGTGTAAAGAGTAGAGACCCAGCCAACACAAACCTCGTGGCTGATGCTTCCTTTGGGTCATCCGAGCACGGGGAGCCTGGTGACGAAGGGTTCCCACTGCAGCTGCAGGAAGCATCTCACTCACAGTCCCTGATCCCAGTAGAGGATTTCACCCACCCCAACATCTGCTGGAACTGGAAGGCACCAAGCTGAAAGCAGCCTTGGAGACTCCTGGAGTGCATCAAGGGTAATGCAGAGGATTCAGAAACCCAAGTGAAGGAGGAGCCTTACTGGATCTGCATCATGCCTGCACAGGGGAACTTTGTTGAAGTGTAAGCTGATGGAAGCCTTGGTTGCAAGGATCATGTCCTTGTGGAATTCGTGATCTTGAGGGCTATAGCCCAGGAGACCAAGACTCAGAACCCTAGCTAAGTGAATTTTCAGTTTAAAAAGTGATAGATGGCATTTCCTGGGAAGCTCTCCTCAGGGGTAAAGGAGCTGGACAGAGCTGACAGCCCTTTAAAGTATTTTTCTTACAGCACAAGGACCCTTGATTCCCATGTGCAAGTAACCAAGAAAGAAAGGCAGAAAACCAGCATGACTGAGTAAGAACCACCTGGTCACACTGAATCACAAGGGGGGAATGTCTAGGCAGTGGAAGCAGGGACAAAAATCATGGGAAGAATATAGGAATATGGCCCAAGAGTGTAGGGAAAGGATCAGGAAAAGTAAATCATGCTTGCAGCTAAGTTGGACAAAAAATGTGAATAATTATTAATATTATCTTCTACCAGTGAGTAGGGCAGAAAAGGAAGATTAATAAAGATGTACCCCTGCCTTGCACCCCCAATAAATAACACAGGAGGGCTGGTGGCAACTGGCATGGAGAAGGCTGAGGTGCTCAAAAACTGTTCTTGCCTCAGTTTTCAGTGGTGATCCTTCTGCTCACACTTCTCAAGTCCTTTAAAGTCAGAAACTGAGAAGAAATCTCCCCCATCACAACTGGAGATCAAGTCTGAGCTCATATGAAGAGCATGAGCACAGACATATCTGTGGGGCCCAATTATATGCATCATTGTGTCCTGGAGGAAATGGCAGATGTCATTTCTAGGCAGCTTTCTCCATCATACTGGGAAAGTACTGGCCTGGTTCTGGTCAGGACGGGGTTAATCTTTCGCAGGAGGGGCACAGCAAAGACCCTGAAGTTCTTCTACATCAACTCACATGGTTGCCAGGTGTAGGGGAAAGGGACTCTCCTGGGGCATAGGGATTGATTCCTCCTGGTGGAGAGAACATGGCTGAGGGAGCCATGTGGAATTGTCTGTTTTCAGGGAGCTTTTCTGTGTGAATCATTCCTTACACCATCTCTCATTAGTGTTGCTGTTGGCCTTCCTTTTCTTATCACTATTTCCAGCAGCTTGTTCTGATCTCAGCCCACGATCTGCAATTTTCTGCCTCCAGCTGGCAGGTGAGTGGTTTGGGGTATCTTGGAGAAGGCACTGAACTGGGGAGCACCGTTCCTGCTCGTGGGCATCGCAACAGTCATGTGAAGTCTGCATTTACAGGAAGAAGGGAAACAGCACTAGACTTTTGTCTCTTTTGCTGTGTTACATTGAGAGACTTTTAAGCTTATTTTGATGTGAAGCTTGTGTTTTCTGATGGGTTTCTGTGTAGAAGAGAACTGTGGTGAAATACTCACTTACACTTTGTAAATTCCTGCACAGAAAAATTCCAAGTGCAGTCTCTTTCAGGGTGCAGGTTTAGGCAACACAAAATAAACATGTAGGTTTAGAAATGAGAAAATACTGCTGTTGTGTTTGAAGTCTACTGTCTTAGGAAAGTTATGGAGGAAGAAAAACATGACTCTATGGATGTACATGCTGCAGTTTGGTCAGACAAAATGTAATTTTGATATAAACTTCAGGATTGATTCTTTCTCTGGAGATTGAAATTATGAGCTAATCAGACACAGAGCAGAAAAAGCATCTGTGTACAAGACAGCATTAACATTACAGTAGAAGATCTAGCACCTCTAGAAGTCCAGGATTTAGCTGGGACTCATTCAGAAATCTTTAAATTTTCAGTTGCTCTCAGTGTGCCAGACAGACAGCGTATGTTGTGCCTGGATAAAACCACAGCCACTGCTTTCTTTGTTCTTTTAAACATTTTATATTCTGTACAGCGACAGAGCACAGCAGAGTACAGAAGGAGGGGATAAAACAGATCCTCGAGGTTATCATTTGCATCCACTGCAGTAAAAGATCCAGTCCTAAAGGGCAGCATTAAGCCCTGTCAGAGGTACTGGTAACCTTATTGACTGTGAACGCTATTCAAATGCAGCAATGTCAAATGACATTTTGCTCCTTATACACTGATAGGCATGGGGATGCTGGAAATAAATATCATCTTAAAGCTGGATTCCAATATCTTATATTTGCTCTGCAAGCTGTAAAACTCTATTAGTTTTCTTTGACCAAAAAAGGATACAAAAGGACACATGTATCAGTTTTGTTGTTTGTTGACACATTGGAAAAGAACAATATACTCTTTTTTTCACTTCCCCCAACAAGATTTAAAGAGTCACTGACATTAATAAACAAATAAAAGACAGCCATAAAGATTCTTCACAGTTTTCTTTTCTAGAACTATATAGAAGAAAAATAATTAGCATTGAAATTTCTTTGCCAGATTGTGTAGGTTGTGATTATTTTCTCTTACAGATAAAAGTGGCTGTGAGGAAATGGATATTACATCTTTCTAAGTTCTTTTTAAAGATATTACCCTTTCCATTTGTGAGAACTTTGGTTCTCTCTTTTCATTTATTACATTATCTGCTAGGTCCTCATTTCTCTCACCTTCACTGTTGAGGGTTTATGAGAATTCTCACACTTCTGTGTGGACTAAAGGCCTTTTTTTTTATCATGTGAATGTTTCAAATGAAAACTTTTTGCTTTTCTGTGGCACATAATTTCCCGAGTTTCTTTTTACAATGATTTAAGGTAACTACGAGGATGGGGAAGGGACTGGAGGAGAAGACTTACAGGGAGGGGCTGAGGGCACCTGGTCTGTTCAGACGGAAGAGATTGAGGTCAGACCTCAATGGGTTCTTCAGTATCTTCATGAGAAGAAGAGGAGGGGAGACACTGATCTCTTCTCTGTCATGGCCACTGGACAGAACCAAAGGGAACATTTGGACCTGTGTCAGGGCAGGGTCAGGCTGGAGAACAGGAAAAGGTTTTCCCCCAGAGGGTGCTGGGCACTGACCAGGCACCCAGGGAATGGGCATGAGCCCCCAGCCACCAGAGCTCCAGGAGCATTTGGACAACACCCTCAAGCATGCACAGGGGTGGGATTGTTGGGGTGCCTGTGCAGAGCCAGGAGTTGGACTGGATGATCTTTTTGGCTCCCTCCCAACTCAGGTTATTCTGTGATTCCATGATTCTGTAGTTCTGTGACTCTGTGATTCTATGGTTCTGTGGTTCTAGGGTTCTATGATACTACGACTACAAATTCCTGCTGCTACAGCGATTACTACTTTTCTTACTGCTGCTAAAAAAAAGATGTGCCTCACTTGAAAGGTTGAAAAAAATGGACACATCAGGCCCAGCTCAAAGATGAGGTGGTCAGCAGTAAGTTGAAATATGTGCTCTGGGTTTCCCAGCTGCCAGCTCTGGGGCATGTGCACGTACCCCGCTGCTGGGGTTGGGCAGCCCATGAAACAACAGCCCAGGATAGGGACGGCCAAGCACAAGGCTGGAATTTCTCATTGTCTGTGCCATCACACAACAAACAAGGCTGGAAATGCCCACAGGGATCTGATCCCACCTCCCTGCTCCAGCAGGGCCATCCCAGGGCACATGGCACAGCATTGTCCAGATGGTTCTGGAATATGCCTGGTGAGGAAGACTTCAAACCCTCTGGCACTGCACCAGAAAGTTCTTCCTCGCATCCAGGTGAAGCTTCCAGAGCATCAGTCCCTGCCCGTTCCTCTTGTGCCACTGCTGAGCCCCATGGAGCAGAGCCTGGTCCACCCTCTTGACAGCAACACCAAAAACCCTCAGCTCTCCCTTTTACTCCCAGTGTGTGCACCTTGGATTTCTCCTGTGCTTCGGCAGACTTGCCAATTAATGGCTTCTGCAGGGAAGGCAACGCTGAGTGAAGCATCTCAGAGCTGAGTGCTTTGAGGGATGTGTGAATGCCTGCAAATTTATTTCTCAGGTTTCCCAGTATAATGGGCTATAACTCAGCACAGGTATGGTATCAAAGTCTGTTTCTCTTGGAGAAAGTGAGAATAAAATCTGGGAGACTAATGGAACATAAAATGCTTGTTTATGTCCCTGACAGAGCTGTCTGTGTTGCTCTCCATGTCTGAAGTACATGCAGATATACATTACCTGTCTGACCTGCACTATATGGGGCAGGCATTTGCTCTTCCATGCAAGTAAGCCACAAGAAAATAGGGACCTTTTAGTTATGTTTTAATGAGCTCCCAGTTTTTTGCTTGCCTAATTAAGCAAGACAGGAAAAAGGAGCAACAAACTCTTAGAGCTTCAGCACATTCCCTTGACTGGTCTTTGCATCTTTGTACTTGGTACATGGCAGGTGGCTGATGAAACCAAAAAATCCAACAATGATACTGTTGTGAGCTGAAATTTGAATTGAAAATTCTTCATTTAATTTGAAATTAAAATTTCATCTTTTTTTTTTTTTTCTTGGAGGAGAAAATCATGATATTTCACAACAGTGTATATTTTCAAACTTTTATGAGCCTCTTTGCAGTTGAGACCCTTGAAACCTTTTGCGTTAACATTTTCATGAACTCTGGACCCTCTTCCTGAAATCTGGACAGACATTTTCTGGAATACTTGCTCTAGTCACAGTTCAATGTGACATGGAATGACAGAAGAGAATCAGGGAATGCTTTGGGTTTGAAGGGACCCTTAAGTCCCACCCAAACCCATGGTCCACACTCCACTATCACAGGTTGCTCCAAGCCCCATCCAACCTGGCCTTGGACACTTCCAGGGATCCAGGGGCAGCCACAGCTTCTCTGGGCACCCTGTGCCAGGGCCTCCCCACCCTCCCATCTAACCCTGCCCTCTGCAGCACAAAGCCATTCCCCTTTTCCAGGCACCACAAGCTCTTAAAACAGTCTCTCTTCATCTGTCTTGTAGGCCCCTTCCAGGTACTGAAGAAGACTGATTAATGCATTTTGACAAAATATTTACTAGTGAAAGCCTTAAGAAATGCTGAAATTGGAGTGTTGGGGGGAGGACCAAGGCAAGAATTGTGAATCTGTGTGTCTTGCTGTGGTCCCCTTGACGTGGCACGGCAACATAACACATTCCATAAAGATGTCCAGAATTTCTTGTTTTTCCTTTGTAGCTCTTTTTACAATGTGAGGATTAAGCAAATGAGTCACCTTATTTTGGAAATAACAACTAATAGTACTTATTTCTTGTCACGTTATGACAAAATCTGCTGATAATGCTCTCCAAATTTACACGTTACCAAAAAAATAATGAAGGCCACGCAGTTTTTCTCAGCGGCATCTCTTAATGAGACTGCTTAAAAACAGGCAGAAGAGCCATCTGCTGCTACTCACAAGAATCCCCCTCTCTCTCACCCCTGGGTAAAAGGGACTCGTGATGAAGCACCAGCATCTGTGTTTGTAGCAAAACAGTAAATTCAGTTTTTAGTGCCTAAAAACATGTAGCCCCACTGGTTGGATTTGCCTTTGTTAGGAATTTAGTTACACAAGTGTGGATTCTCCTCTGCTTCCATCAGCATCCAGTTTGCTGACAGGAGTTCACAACATACACAAAAATGCAGAGACTCTACCATGTTACTACCAGGCTCCCCTGCAGAGAGGTTGTTTTTACATAACATGTTTGGTGAGAAACAGAACTAACCCAAAAAAAGGCCCTTTATAGTCTTCTGTGAAGGCATCCAAGAACCAAAGGGAATGGTAACTACAGAAAAAAAGGAAAAATGCACATTACACACAGCAGATTTGGAAAGATTAGATTCTGCTACAGAACTTCCAGCAGCTCCAAAGGAAGAGGAGCATTACTTTTTTCTCTTGAGCAGCTTGCTGAATTTTGTAAAGACTTTACTTAGCCATTTTCCTAAATTTACCATCATAAACCTCATCTCCAGGAAGGGAGATCAGTTATCAGACAAATCTAGGGGGAAAATCCAACCAGCCAGCTAAAAATAATTTCAATGAGATATCCATGGAATCAATCTTGCAGCAAGAGAATGACAACATCGAGTAGCTAAGCCCAGCTGTTCAGCTCCTCTATTGCTGCTGGTCCTGTTTTATTCATGGGAACTCCTACACCTGCTGCCGTCTCATCTGTGATCTCGCTGGAGTCTCTTCTCAGAGCACAGCCACAAAATCCCAGCCTCACTGGCTGATAAAGTGTTTGCCTACATGCAGCACAGTAATCACCCAGTTAGGCAAGCTCCTGTCTTCTGGTGCCTTTTCATTTTCGAAAGACAGACTGTTCAGAGCTGTTGGCTGAACTCAGAGATAAAAGTTATATTCCCTTTTCCTTAGTTAAAATTTCCCTGCTGAAAAACAAGATTTCCAGTACTATAAACAGCAAAAAATGTGTTTTACTCAGCCTCAAATGGACGATAGAATTGATTTAAGAGTTTGGTCTAAGGACAAGTAATTTACCTGTAAGAACTTGTTTTTCACTAGCAAATATAATTGATTTTGTAACTTGAAAGCAGAACATATGTTTTGCTGAACATATGAAAATTTTGTATATCAACTACATACCACAAGAAAAAAAATTTTGCTAGATTGTGCAAGATGGTTTAAAGACACAGCAGTATTAATCTAGGCCTATGTGTAGAAGAGACTTTGAGAAGCCATGCCCCTTGATGAAGGTGAAGAAGCCACTTCCATGTGTTAACTCTTCCATCTCTCTGTTAAGTGAACGCTGTGATCCTTGATCACTCACTCACATGCAAAACAAAGCTGATGACAAGGAAATAGAATGCAGAGGGATATACTGGGAGGCAGGAGGGAGTAACACAATGAAACTGATCTTGAAAAATGCCAAGTCAATCTACCTACGGAAGAATTATTTCAAAACTTCGGAGATTCACTGTTGATGGGGGAGATATGAAAGAAAAGTTGAACTCATAAAAGGCAACAAATGAAACCTGCATCAGTAAGGCAGAATGCCAGATGAAAGAAAAATTGCGAGTAGGGTTTCTGTGCTGCATTTGTTAAAGTCATGCCATGATATATATGCAGAAATAATGCCAGGTTGCACCACGGTTGCACAACCCACCTGGAACATCATATTTGACTTTATGGCTGTAAGAGGATGCCAGAAATAACAAGATGCACCATACAAATAAAGTGAGGTTGATCTAGCTCTGCCAGACCAAGAACTCAAAACTCTCTTCATTCAGGTGAACATCCTGAAAAGATGTTGTCATCCATTTTTGTAAAGTTAAAAAAGTCTTTAGTAAAATCTCTACCTTTTCCTTATGTCTCTGTTTTCCAATTTTTAGTAACCTGCATGGCCTCCTGAGTTGGACTGACCTTGGCTGGATATCTGGTGCCCACCAAACTGCTTTATCATTCCTCCTTTTTCAGTGTGACAGGGGAGAGAAACTATGATTAAAGGCTGGCAGGTGAGGTAAGGACAAAAAGATCCCTTGCAGATCACCAGCACAGACAAGATGGACTCAGCTCTGGGGAATTCATTTATTACCAAGCAACAAAGGAGTAGGATTATGAGAAATAACACCAAAGTTAAACCAAGCTTTCTCCTACCCTCCCCTCTTCCTGAGCTCAGCTTCACTCCCAACCTGTGTAGCTCCTAAACCTGAGCAGCACAGGGGACAGGAGCAGGGATTGTGTGGTCTGTGCATCCCACGGTGGATCTGCTGCTCCTTCCTCAGCATCTACTTCCCCTGCTCCAGTGTGGGGTCGCAGCCATGGGAGACAACCCTTCATGAATTTCTCCAGACTGAGTTCTTCCCATGAGCTGCAGCTCTTCACAAACTGCCCCAGCATGGATCCCTTCCACAGGGAAGGGTCAGTTCTTCAAAAAAAGGCTGCTCCAGCCTTGGTTGCAAGTCCTGCCAGAAGACTTGTTCCACTTGGGCCTCCTCTCCAGACAACAGCTGTGAAGGGTCAGCCAAGGGTAGGCGAGGATCAACAACTTCTTCCACTCAGACATGGCCAGCAGTGGGTTCATCTCAGAGCTGCCTGGAACTGACTGCTGAGCATGAGGGAGCTTCTGGCGTTTTCTTACAGAAGCCACCCCTAAGAGGCCCCCCCATACCAGGACCTTACTTCATACACCCAGTACACCTCTGGGGAATGTGAGCTGGATAATTCAGGAGCGTGAATACAGCACTGTGTGACCAGATATCCAACACTCTCCTCTGAGAGGCTGCTTGCCCAAACACTGATTATTATGATCAAGAGCAAATTAAAAATAACAAGGTTTCCTTATGATGATGATCAGCCAAATTAAGATCTGTCCAGAGCATGATCAAGAGACTTCAGGTGAAAGAAGGAGTCAGCTTGAAAAGGCATAAAATTAAGGACGGGAAATATAGGATGCAGTGATTGAGAAGAAGGTAACAGAGAGCAGTAAGCCTGGGCTTGACACCCCAGCAGTCACCTTTCCAAAATCCCTCCCAGGCCAGTGTTTATTTCTCACAAAAAACCATCCCTGCCTGACTGGGAAGCACACAGGGCCCCACCTTGGCTATGCAGCTGAGGTGTTGGTGGCTCAGTGGGGTGTGAGGACACTCAGAGCTGGACCACACAGAGGGTGTGCAAGAAGGGGAACCCTCAGAGCCAGGAGAGGGGATGTGTGATGGCAGCACACACGGTGTGGGGGTGGATCAACGTGTGAACGACACTGTGTGGGAGTGCATACTCAGAACATTTTGCAAAAAGTTGATAAAGGGTTCTGGAAATTTATAGGGTTTTATTAACAGCTATTGAATGTGTAGTAATGCCTTAAAGGTGTCATATTGCTGCTATTGATTATGAATGTATAGCTCTGGGATTGCCATTTCATTAGGTGTCGTTCAAATAAAAATCGGTAAATAATTTTGATCCCAATTTGAGTTAAAGTACCTGACCAGAGCAGTCCTTTCTTGTGTCATTCTGTAAGTCTCATATCATGTCTCTGCCTGTGTGGCTGGCATGGTCACCAGTTCCATCCTGGTAGCATTCCAGAAAGCTCAGTGAGGGATCATTTACTTTATTTCTTGTCACTTGCAGTTTTATATGTACATTACTCCCATCTCTGATTTCATTTCTTCACTGTGAAGCAGTGACAACAATATACTCAAATTCCCCAAAATTGGTTTGAAGAATTTACCACTGAACTACTGCCTGTTGGAGAAAAATACTCCAAAAATCCACGCTTCGTTTTTTCTCCCAGTGAAGAAAATGAGCTTGATCAAGACTCTTCCACAGGCCAGACGTGGCCCCATTATTTCTGCCAGGATACATAATTCAAATTATTTATTTAATAACTATGACTTGTGATGTTTTTATTGCTTCAAACTTGAGTGTGGACACAGGCACAACACACCAAGCCACACCATGATGGTGACTATAACACAAACCTGAATTTCCCTGTTGCACTTACAAGACTGATTCCCTAGGACATGGCATTCAGTGCCTCCCCAGATGTTGGGTACCTCCGTGTGTCTCTGCAGCTCCTTCACAGGTGTGACTGAGCTCATGGCCGTCACAGATCACAGAATCCCAGAACCCCAGACCATTTGGCTTGGAAGGGACCTTAATGATCACCCCCTGCCAGCCCCTGCCACGGACAGGGACACCTTCCACCAGCCCAGGCTGCTCCAAACCCCATCCAGCCTGGCCTTGGACAGTTTCAGGGATCCAGGGGCAGCCACAGCTTCTCTGGGCACCCTGTGCCAGGGCCTCAGCACCCTCACAGGGAATAACTGTTTCCTGATATCTAATCTAAACATACCCTCTCTCAGATTAATGTCCTGTGGTTCAAGGACAGGAAGACAAAGTGTATCAGCAAAACTTAATTATCTGAACCAGGCGATTCTGCTGAACCATCATGGCCCTGAAGACTGAAAGTTGAGTGTCCCCAAATACTTTTACCTCTGGAAGCTTGAAGAAGTTTTTGCCTAAGCAAGGGGCTACATGGATGCTCTCTGGATTTTGCTCAATGTACCTAGACCTAAAGAATAAACCAATTAAATTTAAATCCACGGGCTGTTTAATTCAAATCAACACTGTCTAAATCATTTGTTGCTTTTGTGTTTATCACAAAGTAACACATTGCCATTAAAAAACTTCACCAAACACACATCCAGGACTCCCATTAAAATCATATTTTGTAAGGATGACTTTCTTTTGCCTAGATGCAGCTCTATGTGTTCCTCAACCACTCATGTCTCAGTTCTCCATCATCTGAGTCCCTTGGAGACTTGGGTGAAATCAGGACCAACAGTTTACTGCCAGCTGCCTTTTTCAGAGCAGGGAGCACGGGTGGGTGGGTTCGAGTGCAAGAAGAGACATTTTAGGGCCTTTTTAGCAGGAGTCTACTTGAGTGGTCCTCTGGGAACAGATCTGCCTCTTCTCAACTCCTTCAGGGTGGTGTTTGCTGTAATTTACCTCTGGAACGAAGAGAAAACTAAAGGAGACACAAAACTAAACCAAGCTGCCTCTAACACAGTCAGCAGCCAGTAGATTTGCCATTTGTTTCCTTATTTTCTCATGAATTCTTTGATTACAATGAATGTTAATTTAAAATGAAAAAATAAAAGAGGTTATGTATTCTGTGCTGGGTGTACCTTTTCCTTTTTTGCTTCAGAAGTGGGTAAATAGAGACCAGTTAATTGCTTCAGTTGTTTTTTATGAAAATAGACTGGTTTTCAAATGAATCACATTAGTGAAGCATAAGAAACAGTGTTAGAAGATTGTTGAGGTTTATTTCTAATTAGGGCCACTGAGAATAATATTCTATTTATTACTGTGTTAAATTAACATTTCATATTTAGCTGCAGGTGTCCATTTCAGTGATTTATCCTGGCTTAATGATTGAAAAAAATATAAAAAGGAAATCCCTCCTTCTCAGAGACACCCCACAGCATTTTTTTCCAAATATATTTTTCCTGCAGAAAAAGAAATTATATGCACTGATTTTCATAACTAATTAGGATAAAAAAAATTTCCAAATATGTCTAAGAAAAGTCTGTTTTTTTAAAACAGTTTTTGTTCAGAGTCATTGAGAGATGAAGAGTTTCTCTCCAACCTGGGAATCCAAAGATGAAAAGGATAAATTAGGCAGTCAATTTTTAAGGATAATTTAAAATTCAGTGGAGATTATCAACTTCATGAAAGTCAATTTCAAGAGATTTTATGCAGTAAATAATATATTGCTGCTTGTGTTTTGCCTTAAATTGAGTGCCTTGGGCTAGAGCAATGCTGATCTCTGAGGTATTTTTCAGAGATCCTGTATCCTGGCATGACACAAGTAGGATTTAGGCAGTTGTTCTTTAACAACGTGCAGGATTTTGGTGTCTCTTTCCCACTTTTGCTCTTGCCCATAGCTCTCTCTTTGCTCCTCCTTCCTTCCTCCTCATGACATCCACATCAGGCAACAGCAGGTCGCACACCGAGGAAAATATTTATTGTTCAAACTGCTGAAAAATATACCCAACCTAGTCCCAAGTGGTGTTTTTACACTTATGAGTCATGGAATCATGGAGTCCCAGAGAGTTTTCAGAGGGAAGGGACCTCAAGGAAGTC
>VXAC01002937.1:2274893-2392164 GCA_013399225.1 Rhipidura dahli | reverse complement strand
GGGATCAAACCCCAGGTTTATTCCCTTGCCAATAGTCTGGGAGGATCCCTCCAGCTTTATCACACTTGGCAGATACCCTCCACCTCTCCCACACAATGCAGATAAATTGATCAGTGTATGCATTTTCAAGTCTCCCAGTCCCATTTCCACTTTGACAGTCAGTGGATGGTCATAATCCATGTTGAAAAAATTTAAGTCAGTATATGCAGAGTGTTAATTATACCCTTATGAGCAGTGGTAGGAGTGGAGCTCTTTCCTAAGTCTGCTGGCTGGCATCCTGACTGCTTGATTTTATTTGTGGCCTCACCACAGAATTTTTGTGTGTTTGAGAATAAGCCAGTTTACCCCTCTAGCTCCAAGTCTTTCAGCTTTAAAATGCAATGCAACCTCACCATGAGACTTAATTAGGGTCCAGAACACTTTGGCTAGAGTCAATGGCAAAAGAGGCTTTTGACCTCACTGAAGGTTAGTAATAGGATCTTTATATCTGTAAGGTACTTTAAAACACTTGGATGAAAGGTAAAACAAGGTAATAAGGAACAAAACCAAAAGAAGTCACTGAACGCTGAGCTTGCTGAGTTTGCATTGCATGTGGCCTGTCTGTAGATGCAGAATAATACAGAGAGGTAATTAGTTAACTTTTTCAAAATGGGGCTGCAGTGGGAAATATAAATGCTAGGGAGGTCTGCTTTTTATACACAAAATATGTACAAGCAGCAACTTTACAGCTCTTAAAGTCACCTGGTGTGCTAGACTTCCACCTGGTTCCTGTTCTTTTTTTGCTTATCATGCATGCATGTATTAAGTGCCTTTCTGGTACAGATGAAATGCCAATCTAACACTGGGACCTTCTCTCCAGTTCTGAGAGAGTTGGGGATCTGTTAACCAGGACCATTTCAGAGCAAAGTCCATTGTTTAGTAAATACTCTCAGGGTTTCCCTGACCACAGAGGAAGATAGTGATATATTTGCAGCTTTATGCGTTTTAATTTTCTTCTTAATTTCACCTTACCTGGAATCTTTCAGTTACCAATCTCCAAAAATTCAGCTGATCAACACCTGGAAGTAAATTAATAACTAGATGGACCTAAACCAGAAAAGCAGATTGAACTTGGAGTAAATTTTAATTTTAAGTGTATGTCTTGGACTGCTACCAGAAGCCCTTTAGAATGTCATTGTTCTTTGGGGGAAATTTGAATGTGGACAAAAAGACCATTAATAAAGGCTGTCAAAACATCTGTTAAAAATTTGCAACTTACAAAATATGCATTAAAAAGATAAATAGAGATGGTACGGTTTAAAGTTCTTAATTTTCTCATTTGTAAAATTCTTCATGTGGTAGGCTTAGGCCAGGTATACCTACTGGTATATAAATGGATTTTTTTAAGTTTAAAGAGAAGAAACAAAGACAAAGACCAACCATTACCTCTACTCCCTTCCCCAGTTCATAGTTAGAGTGTATAGGAAGATGTTTTCCCTCTCTGGAGAGCAGAGGAGGAAAATAGTAGTTGTAAGCAAGAAAAAAAGGACATTGCTGTTCTGCTCAACTGAGAGGAATGCAGAAGACCTCGGCCCTTCTCTCCTTCCCAAGGGATCTGCTTCCTCCTCAAGATCAGTGTGTGTCTGCTTCTTTCCAAGTATTCCTAGCTGGAAAATAATTATATAATCTTGCTCCTTTTTTCTTGGCTGAAAGAGTTTTTAACTCTGCTGGTTGGGATGTTTGCCCCAGGCTCACTCTGCACCTGTGCTGGGTTGCTGGGGGAGTGTTGGACCCTCCTGCTCATCCCAGGGAATATGACTGCTGCAGGTGGCTTAAGTCTGGGGTGAAACATCCCCAAATGGCTTTGCCTGTGAATATTCAGGGGCTTTTGAACCAACCTTCTGACTAAGGACACCCTGCTACTTAGTGGCGTAGTCCCCTAAAACGCTACTTAAAATAAATAAAACCAGTAAGGGTACCTATTCCCCCATCTTTCCACAGCTGATTTTTGAGTTTTGTAGGCTGTATTTTTCCTTTCTGAATTTGTATTTTGTGGGTTTATGATGATGACTGCTTCCTGAAAAACCAAGTTTAGCTTACTGACAACATAAGTCTTGTTTTGCATTAGGGATTGTCTCCATACCTGTATGTGTTACAAGTCCCTGGACTGTAAAGACATATCTGGAAGCACGTCCTTGAGAGGGAGCAGCCTGGTTGGGTTTATAAAGGAAATGGTGAAGGGCATTTCAGGCAAAATAGATACAACCCAGGGTGTACTTAAAATGAAGGTGGTTTATGCAGTTCACTTTTTATTCTGATTGTCAATGTTTTGGGTAGACTGTGGCCTGCAAACTCACTGAGCTAACACCATATCAAGGATAAGGGGGAAATGTTCAAAGGAATGCTCTTTGAGTAAATCTGATTTCTAACCCAACTACAGCCCAGAAAGGACCAGACGGGGTCATCATTCCCAATAACTACTGTGACTTCTGCCTCGGAGGCTCCAATATGAACAAAAAAAGTGGCCGGCCTGAGGAACTTGTATCATGCTCAGACTGTGGGCGCTCTGGTAGGTGACTCCTTCTTGCATCTTACTTGTACAAAGGCATTTGTGTGATTTGGTTTTTGCACCTTCTGAAGATTTTGAAGAAAGGCAGCACATTTGGGAAGGGATAGAAGACGGAATCTTACCTCTTCTCTGTGTTTGCGGGAAAGGATGACTGAAAAATTTTATATCATAAACCCCATTGTTGGATTCACATTTTTAAGCTAATGGGGTCTTATGAAATAATGAAGTTTTAATGTATTTACTGGTTTTTGGGAACATTGGTACATGTACTAGTTGCTCTTCACAGGGAAGGAGAAAATCCTATGTCAATTTTAAAGAATGGTCTCTGTCTTTAAATGCTGCAATTACAACTATAAATTACTTACAAGATTTATGAAAGTTGCATGACAAGCATTCCCATTGATTACACATTTCATGCATTTCTCCATCCAAAAAAGAAAGAGGGAGAAAATTACAGGGTAGGTGTGGGGGTAGCTGTCAAGAATTATCCTCTTACAAGATGACTATCATTATTTTTGTTTAAAGAGGTTTTTATTTCTCCCTATTCTTCCCTTCTCTCTTTTTAAATATAGACAATTCTATCTTTCCCATTCTGAGTTGTCTTTATTTTCTGGGCTGTTGTTTTCTTCTTTCTTTTCTTTCTTTCTTTTTTTCTTTCTTTCTCTTTTTTTGGAAAATTTTATACCAGCTGAACAGTTATTTATAGCTCATGTAGGAGGTAGTGATGGTGGTTGAGGGATTGGGAGACCTTTAACAACTGCATATTCCAGCTTTGGTCCAAGTTTCCACTTGTGGTACTTTTGTATAGTGGTGATACTAGTGGTAATATGATTGATTATACAGAAATCCGAAAACCAAAGAGGCCTTGAAATTCAGTATGAATGCTGCTCCTTCTGTACTGTAGTCACTGAAAGATGCTTGTTGCTTCATGGCTGAAATGTGATGTGGAATGTTCTCATGCCAAGGAAATGGCCTTTTTATGCTCCTGCTGAAATTCGTAGTAAGCCTATTACCACATTCAGTGGGAGATCGATTAGACTCTCACTGAAATTGCCTTCTGCAGTGGCTGTGACCTCTGAAGACATTCTGAAATTATACTGGTCACCAGAGGATCAATGGCAACCCCTTTGGTTTTCTCCAGGGGTGTGCTTACGAATGCTGTGCCGTCAGAGACATGGACCTTTTAGTGTTTATGTGATTGCTTCTCATAACTGAAGGGGGAAGTCCATGGGGTTTGTGGTGCCATCTTGGAAGATCATTACCCTTCGCCTTGAGTGTTATATTTCAATATAAACAATTTCAGCATTTCCTGGTATGGCACAATGAGATGGATCCATATTGTATTGCTACTTAAAAATTGCTATGGTGATTATATCAGAATGCAACACAAATACATTAATTCCCTTGATTCCTTAGTGTGATAGAACAAGTAGATCAGCCTGTAGCCTAAACTGTGCAAAATCAGTTCCGTTAAATGCTATCCTTGTACAAATTCTGACCCACTTGGGTCAATCATAGGGTCTGCAGTGCTGTGACTGATGTGTGATGAAAGTGATTAAGGTATAACCACACACTAATCTCTAAACTAAAACAACGAAACCTCTTTGGTGTTTGCCATCTTTCTCTTTTATAATAATGGAGAATATTTTCCTTACACTGAAAGAGAGGTCATGGAAATTATATTGTTTCTTCTGTTCACAAAGTCAGTAAAATCACATTTCTACAATATGGTTTATCTGCCAATTATTTTGTTATATCCATTTTCTTTTTTTGTGAACAGGATTTACTTCTTTTTGTCTCAAGCAATGCAGTGTTCTTGTTATACGGCTGATTCCTGTAGCTGGAGCAGGGAACCAACAGTTGGTTGCTTAATACCATGCTACGGTTTGTGAATAACAAAATAGCTGTTCCCTAAAATCTCACACTTCAATTTTGCTGGGGCACAAAAGACATCTTTTTGTCTACTTTTCCTGAAGAGGGAATTTGAAGGTCATACTGTTAATCACATAAGAAGTTTGACTGGGAGAGAAAACAAAACTCAATTTCACAGATTTCAGTATTTGACTTCTCTTTTTAAGAGTCTTCTTATGGTTGTTGTTGCCATTATTGATATTCTGGGTGGAGAATTTCCTGTTCCATCTTGAAAGTTGGATTGACTCACACAAATTTGAACTTTTAAGTGTTCCCCAAGATGGGCTACTCCTTGTCTCAGTTGTCTTAGTTGTTGAAATGTATATATTAGTTTTTTTTTTTTTTTTTTTGAAGGACACACCATGAAATTTGTATTAAAGTATTGGTTTAGGTTACTTTCACTTAGTCTTCAAAATGTATTTCACTTTGTCTGCAAAGGAGGTTCTTTAGGACCAGGCGAAGAATGGGGATAAAAAGTAGTCCTGAGGTTGATGAGGTGTCTAGTGGTTTACATTTCAATAGCAGAAAAATTGTGACTGTTGATGCCATTGTGCTTAGAGCTAACAGTGTCTCATTACTTAAATGGTCTAAAAAGATTTAAAAATTGATCTAAGTAATCACGAGGAAATATTTTACTGTCTTTTGAAGAGAGGAAAACATGATTAACCCTTTCGCTGCTGTAGCTATGGGCACCTGTGGTGTTTGTAGATTTTTTTCCTTCGGAAGAGAAACTGATCCTTTGTTATTTTTCTTACTGCAGCTATACCTATGCTGTGTTGTTGGGGTGCGCGGGCACATACCAGCACACACCTATGAGCTTGATAGTCTGACTTGTTTAATGATAATGAAAATGATGAAAAAAATGATGATGATGATGATGATGCCTGTTGCTTAACCCATGTGCTGATATATTCATCATACATGTCAGCTCATTTGGGAAGAGAAGGCAGGAGGGACGAAGCAGCGCCAGCACGCACTACGGAGGACTTGTTCGGTTCCACGTCAGAAAGCGACACCTCGACCTTTCATGGCTTTGACGAGGACGATGCAGAAGAGCCTCTCTCGAGCCGAGGAGGTGGCTGTGGTGGCAGCTCTCCCTCTGCAGACAAAAAGGGTGGCTGCTAAAATAACTAAAAAGACACAGAGACTCTGAGCGATTTGCTGTCCTTTTTACTACTAAGATTATTATTACCTTTTTCTTTTTTTTTTTTTTTTTATTTTTGGGTCCCCTTGGGGTTTTGTNCTTTTTTTTTTTTTTTTTAATTTTAGGTCCCCTTGGGGTTTTGGTTGATTGGTTTTTTTTCCCCCTTTTTTTTTGGTTATATTTGTTATGTTTTCCCTGTGGGGTGTACACTGAAAGCACAAGCATTTAAAGCTCTTGACAACTACTTTGAAGAGACAGAAGGTTTTTGATTTTCTTGTTTTGTTTTGGTTTTTTGGTTTTTTTATTTTATTTTAATTTCATTTTATCCCACCTCCCCTCCTTCTCTTTCTCTTTGGAAACATAAAAAGTGGATTTAATATTTTTTTCAATAGTGAGCAGAGTTGATTTTCTTGTCTTTTAATATATATATCAGCAAACCACAAAAAATACAGATGGGTTGGAGAACAGAAAGCAAACCCAAATAGTTTTTTTTAATTATTATTATTTATATATTCTATATATTATTAGAAAAACTACTTTTTAAATAAAAAAATAGAAAAAAAAACAAGAGAAAAAGCAATGGATGTCTACTTGATAATAGAACTGTTTCTAGAGAACCACTGTGGGCGGACTCTATCAGGGGACAAGGAAACCCTTGATGTGATGGCTTCTGCATTTCGAGATTTTGCACTTACTGTAGCATGTGAAGTCTGGCTCTTCTCATACATCTGTACTCTACAGCCTGAAAATACAAGCAGCACCATTGAAGACCATGGCCTTGGGGAACACATTTCCATCTCCTTTGGACACCCTTACACTCAATAGATCNCATTTGCGGAAAATGTGATTTTTTTTTCCTTTTTTTTTTTTTTTTTTTTTTTTAATTTTAGGTCCCCTTGGGGTTTTGGTTGATTGGTTTTTTTTCCCCCTTTTTTTTGGTTATATTTGTTATGTTTTCCCTGTGGGGTGTACACTGAAAGCACAAGCATTTAAAGCTCTTGACAACTACTTTGAAGAGACAGAAGGTTTTTGATTTTCTTGTTTTGTTTTGGTTTTTTGGTTTTTTTATTTTATTTTAATTTCATTTTATCCCACCTCCCCTCCTTCTCTTTCTCTTTGGAAACATAAAAAGTGGATTTAATATTTTTTTCAATAGTGAGCAGAGTTGATTTTCTTGTCTTTTAATATATATATCAGCAAACCACAAAAAATACAGATGGGTTGGAGAACAGAAAGCAAACCCAAATAGTTTTTTTTAATTATTATTATTTATATATTCTATATATTATTAGAAAAACTACTTTTTAAATAAAAAAATAGAAAAAAAAACAAGAGAAAAAGCAATGGATGTCTACTTGATAATAGAACTGTTTCTAGAGAACCACTGTGGGCGGACTCTATCAGGGGACAAGGAAACCCTTGATGTGATGGCTTCTGCATTTCGAGATTTTGCACTTACTGTAGCATGTGAAGTCTGGCTCTTCTCATACATCTGTACTCTACAGCCTGAAAATACAAGCAGCACCATTGAAGACCATGGCCTTGGGGAACACATTTCCATCTCCTTTGGACACCCTTACACTCAATAGATCTCTTCCTCCCTGCACCCTTTTGTGTCTTCCCCACACCATTCTGCTTTTTTTTTTTTTCTTTTCCTTCACCTTTCACTTGATGGACAGCAATTTCCAAGCATAGGGATGGAATATGGATGGCAAGTCATAGACATCACAGACAAAACAAATGGAGAAGCAGAATCATGGAAGAAATGACATGGAAAAATACCTCACCTATACTTTTCTTTCCATTTTTAAATTTCAATTCACAGCATTTTTTCCTGGGTTGCCCTGTTTTTTCTCTCTGTAGTGTCTCATGAGACACTTCATTTGCTTTTTAATAGCTTCTTTTGAAATAAACCAAAGCAATACTAATTAAAGTTCCAAGGGCAATGGAGAAGAGAGTGACTCCCTTCCCAGCAACTTTTCCAGAAAGGACGAAACATGCAACAGGATTTGAAAGGTATGTCCAAGCTGAAATGTCTTTCACTCAATTGTGAAATTTCTGTGCCCTGGATTTTCAACTGACCCCTGACTGAGCTTTGTTGTAGCAGCAAATCCCATGGATTAAATTGTATTATAAGTATGTGCCACATTCACACCCCTGGTGAAGCTAATGGAAGTTTTGTGGGAGCAGGATCCAGACTTGTGTACAGTCAGAAGTGATGCAAAAGGAGTCAGTGTGTAGTTATGTTTTGCTGTCCTAATGTGAGCAAAAATCTCCCTGGAGCAGGGGCAAGGTTAAGTTCTAAATACCTATTTTTACTGATGTACATAATGCAAACAGGGTGAAATCATGACCTGATTTAGAGCAAAGGCAAAAGAGACATTTCTCTGGACAGTGCCTAATCCTTAAATTGTAGGTGTGTGCTATTGATACTAGAGTAAAAGTCTAAGCCTTGCAATAAAGAATTTGGATATGTATAATGAATGAAGCCAGACCAAATGGATTCCATTTTTCCTGTATCTTTGCTAGGGTAGCCTGTCTGTGAAAACAATTTCAACTCCCTCCCCCAGCCTCCAGCCTTGTAGAAAAAAAAGAAACAATTTGGTCTCTTGATTTTTTATTGTTCTCTTTAGACATGGAACGAGCAGTGGCCAAATTCTGCTTTTAGGTATACAGGCATACATCCAGAATATAAACCAACTGATGTCTAGATTACGTTAATAATCTGCCTTCAGGATGCTGTTAGAAAACATTACCAATACCTCAGTATGCATATTCCAAAGGACAGTGCATGCCAGAGCTATGCACACTTGCCAGGAGAGAGCCTTATTTAAGCTTTCCCCATTTTGATAATCCTTTTCTGTTGCTACTGTGTTTCTCCTGATGTATTATAATCAATCAAGTGTCAAATCAATTATATTGTGACATAATGCTGTCAATGAGAAGTGTACTTTAACTGATAAAAACATTCATTTCTTCCACAACCGGTCTATTTTTCCTCTGAAATAGTGCAAGATAAATATATAATGTCTTGCTACTCTTCTGTATTTACTAAAGATCAGTCCTTGCAGCACCTGATTAGGTAGCTGAAACCTGCCCAAGTACATCTTTCTGAAGAACTCCAATCACTGCATAAACTGTAGAACAGGCATACTCTAAATGGAGTTTTTCAGAGTGGAGTCCTTAACATTGTTTTTTGTGAACCATGCCTAATGCATTCTGGGCTCTTTTGGAATACAAACTATAACGAGATGCCCATAATTCATTAAGTCTTGACTTAGTTTCACAAATGCAGTTACTATTACAATGCATACAGTCTTAATCCTTTTGCAACCAAACCACCCATCTTTGTGACAACTGAGTAGCACAGAACCCTCAGAAAGAAGCCACAACAGCTCATGAAGTGCATAAAAATTGCCAGCTGATGTTTGTTACAGATAGCATAGAAAATATCCTCACAGTTATTTATGTCATTAATGTGTATATGGATGCTCATTCGTTCAATATAGTGCTGAAAAAGCAAGTAAGGTAAAATTAATTCACTGTTATGGAGTGAGAGTAGTTCTTAGATTCCTTAAAATGCCTTATTAGATTGAGATAACCAACATGAGTTTAGTCCAGCAGGCTGAGCAGTGTGATGCTGACCATAGGAAGGCATTGATCATAGCAAAGAAATTAAGATGTAGAGTTGGAAGCTAAAAGAGTACTTGTTTAAGTCTAGGTTGTAAAGTAGTGTTAATGGTGAATATTGCATAGAGTGTTGACGTGGAAATGAAATATTCTCAGGACATGTAGTGCTGGAGTGAGGGCTTCGAACAGGGAAAGAAGGTTAGTAGTTCCTAAGTTGAAGGAAGACGAAAGCAAAGCAAAGGGGCTGCTACACAAGACCCTCTCATGAGGGGAAGATGACAATGTTAATGAGGCAGAAAATATACAGGAGAAGGTTTCGTAAGTGCAATTAAAAAAAAAAAAAGACTGACACTAGTGACACTAGCATAACCAGTTCAGAAATGAGGGAACTGCACAGTATCAAATATATCTTAAAGGGAATGTAGGTCCCAAACCAAACTAGGGAGGCATAAAAAAAGTTTGCAATGAATTCTGTATTGCAACTAAAAATTTATCTTTGAAATCAGAAAGAAATACGATGCTCTTTCTGTTCTTCATAAATTCTTCAAAGGTGTAGCCCTTCATCAGAACCCTAGCTATTCCAGTTCTCCTCCAAAGATGTTCTTCTTATTACAGGAAGGTTGGCACAAGCCTGTCCAAAGATTCTCCTGAAACACATGCTCCCACACAAACCATGTACCAAAATAAGACAACCCCAATGTGGAATGTGAATAAAGGGGTGTTTCATTTCAGGCCCTAAATGCAGACTTTTCTGTATTTAATGATACAAGCTGTCTTCTCAGGCACCTTTCCAGTGCTCCATACTAAAGGATATTAGAAAACACACATAGTTTCCTGAGTCGTCCTCTGCTGACTCTGATTCACAGATGGTAGCAGGAGAATAAAGGAAGTGGCATGCTGCTTGAGCAGCTGATAAGGGACAAGAAAGGCTACATGGAGTGTGCACTGATCCTTAGCCTATTCCCTTTTGAAGCATTTAATTAGTTTAAATTTCAGCAGGGACAGACTTCAGCTCTTTCATGAAAACAGTATAAAATTTCAAGCATGATAATGTACATTGAAAAAATTTTAAGAACATGTAGGATTCTGGCCTAGAAATTAAAAAATAAAAGGAGATCCAGGCATGTGGTGGAACAGGAATGGAACTTAAATCTGACTTGCTTCATTTTCCATCTCTTCCTTTCACCCAGGCACCCCCCAGTTTTTTGGACTGGATATTTATTTCTTGAATATATAATGGTGCTTGGAATAACATTGTGTATATGTGGTAAGGTCATAAGTGATGAGCCTAGGTTGCTGAAACAAGGGCCAGAGAGAACTTTACCACTGACTTCAGAAGGATTACCACTGGGCTTTCTTAGCTATTGCTTTTATTGACTGAAACCTCCCTGTTAATATGCTTGCTGGTATGGTGTAGACAAGCTCTGAGATGGCCATTTGGTTCAGCAGAATGTGTTGTTAGAATCCCCTCCCCACATTGTTTTGCCTTTGAGCTTTTACATTAGTTATTCATTTTGAGCTCCAGTTTGCCATTTTACAGACCTTAGCTAAGGCTCTTGATTGAAGACAGAGACTCAGTTTGCTGCCTGCTGATGCATGGAGCAAACAAGAACTGCACCCAGAGAGTCGCAGTCCGGACTGTGCTGGGGCACCCCTGTGTTCTCTCCTGCCCACTCTGCCTTTCTTTGATTAATTCTTGCAATGATACTCTGAGATGGGCCCTAAAATAATAGTTCAAATACTATAAACTATGGAGTTTTCAAAGCCTGGCTCTCCATGCAATTTGCCTCTTCCCTGTGGCAAGCACTTTTACTGAATCAATTCCTCAAACAAACATTGAATTGACCCCACTGGGAGTCATTATAAAAATGGCAGAATCTGCCCAGTGTGTTCTGTGATGCAACATATGTAGATGTTTCCAATAAACACCCATTTCATATTCTCCTTTCCCCCCCTTATTTACATGAAATTTGTAGCTATAAGTACAGTATGAGGTACATGCATGAGTTCAGTGCTGGCATGGGGCTGTTTTGATAAACTTCACAGTGCAGGAATTCAGCCAGGATGAATTTTTGCTGACTAAGCTATTACAAAAAACTCTTCCAATCTTTGTTGTCTTTGCCAGACATCTACCAGTGTTGAAAAAAATCCAGCCTGTTTAAATACCATAGAACATTGAAATCAAATCTGAACTATTTGCATGTCCCTGTCTGTGTTTCCATGAATGCTAAGTTGCCAGTTTTAGAGAATACAAGTTGTAATAATGTTTAGAAAAAACCTCACCTCTTGGGATTTCCAGGTCTGATAGCTCTGTAAAGCAGATGTTGCCAGTTCATATCTTTGACTTATTCTTTTGGTCTCTGGCAGCTCCTAAGATTTTGGACGTTCATGTAGTTCAGAATTGATATGAGAGATGTGGGAAGACATGGGAAGAGGCATTTTCATTTTGTGGAAATAAAGAGATTATTTTATTTGCTATCTAATCCTACTCAGGATTTTAGCAGTATGTAACTTAGTCAATTCATGGAATAAATGCAATGCAAAATGCAACCTTTCATTCTTCCCAAAAGTTATCACATTGCTGCCACCCCATGTGAATCACTTAGACTTCTGAAAATGTCTTTTGTGCCATGCTGCATACACTTGTGGCTCCCTACAAATAATTAGTAGTAGAGCAAGGTAATTAGAGCAGGATTTCATAAGCAAAGGTGTTTTAAACTCTACTGAAGAGACAGCTATCTAAGCTGAACGATGAAGGTTATTTAATGATGTTCCCAATAAGAAAGACTGACAGTGTTCAGTACCTTTCTTTTGGATATGATTTTTCTTATCCAATTTGTTTGCTTTGTGTTCATTTGTGGCTTCCACAGTCAGTTGAAGCTGAGTCTGTTGAGCTATATTTTCAAGGAACTAGAATGCAAGCAGTGTTGGAGATTTGGTTTGTGCTGTTTCTGTTTTTATTTTTTTTTTCTGAACACTTGCTTTTGTTGTCTGTTTGAGTTTGTTTAGTTTTACTTTGTATTGCCTTTCCCTCTGCAGTCAGCCCTGCCCTCATGGATTCCAGCAGCCTTCAAGCAAGACATTTCAGAAGAAGACCGAGAGAAGCCAGGATACTTTGATACTTCTTTCCTTGCCCTGACTCCTCTGTACCCGTGTTCCATCTGGCACAGGAGCCTGGACTGTGGGAAGTTGGCTGCCAACTGTTGAGAGAAGTTCTGGGGATGCCCTAAGCTGGTGCAATACAAAGAAGTTTTTTGAAGTCTTGATTTCACTTCCTTTTAAGTGTGTGTCAAACCCAGGTCAGACTGGAATTGATCTACAGTAGAACTGACTGAAAAACAAACTGAAAAAGACAACTATTTTATTTATTTCGATATTTAAGAAAGAAGTGCTGAAGTTGCACAGTATTTTTGTTTGAAATACATTTTACTTCAAATTTTAAATGCAATTTTGTGAAGACATGAAATTTTAAAAAGCACTTACTGTAAAATAAAGACTGAATATTTACTTTAAGGAAAAAACTTTTTTTAAATAATGAAAATAAAGGTCAACTCTGCTCTCTCTCTTACTTTAAAGAAGCCATTCATACATGTGCTGGGTATCTTTGTTTTTTGAAAATTGGATGTGGTAAGTGAAGATTGTTCTGGTTTATTTTCTCCTTAATAATATTATCCTGTTAGATGCTTAAAACATACTTTGCTGTCCTGTGTTAGGCACAAATCTGAACAAAAACTGTTGGAGTAGTGAAGACCAGGCTCAGTGGTTGAATGTTTTTGTTACCAAATTTTGTGTCCATTTCAAAGGACTGTCTTCTCCCAGTAGGATTGATGTGTCTCTTCTGCATAGTGAAAGAGGTTTGCTCTTGAGCAACTCTGTGAAATACTTCTGCTGAAAGAGGGGTTTAAAAATTGAAAACAACTCAGTTAGTTCTTGTACACTTTTTTGCTTTGGTAATTCCACAGCTGATTGTGAGTTGGTTGTAAAGGAAGTATCGAAATGTTCAGTGCTCTTGGCATGGATCTTCCTGTCAAGGATGATCTCATGTGCAGAAAACTTGTGTACTTCAGCCCTTTTTGAAGTGGTAGTGGACTTTGAAAACCATACAGGTGCAACCACATGTCTGCAGTAAGCAACAGGGGTTACTATGCAGGAGAAAAATACAAGTTCCCACAGCTGCAATCCTAAGTTGTCCTGTGAGGCAGTGGGGAGGGATGGTCACATCCCAAATTCTAAGTCATTGGGCATTTTCTCAGTGAAAAAGGTGGTGTCCTTCATACAAGCACCCAAGAGTTTGGCTGGCTGCCAGATCTGTTCACCGTGGATAGCACAGGTCTGTTCGGTGTCAGGTGTGATGCAGTCTGGTAGGGATTCAGGATAGCCTTGTGTCCTAGGAGAAGAGTATTGGACTTCACTCTGTCTGGCACCCCTGTTACAGAGGAGAAGCAAACTGAGGGCAAACCATACCAAAAGTTACTGGCATTGACCCTCAGGGTATAGGCAGAAAAAAAGTAGTTTTGTTAATGTGGATTATGGTGGCTTTCAGAATGAAAAAAAGGTGTCTACAGAAATGCATGCTGACTAGGTGAAGCTGACAGAAAACATGATACTGTGTTCTGTTTCCTGCACACCTAGAATTCAAACTCACCTCATTGAGAGGTTTCCATGTGTCAGTAGCAGCAGATTTTTCACTCTTCTTCCTTTCCTTTCTCCCACTTCTTCCCAGATTAAAACATAAAGTCGAAAATAACCATGTAAAGTAGTCCTGCTCCAACTAAATTAAATGACAAATTGTGTCCTAATTGGGCTTTTTAGCAGGATGGGTTTGCTTTGCTCATGTTGGTGGTTTCTAAACTTGCAGTGGGGGACTGCCTCTAGAGAAAAAAAAAAGAAATAAATTTTCATTTCATCAAAATATAAGACGCACAACTGTAATGAAGATTTGAAAATTGTAGGGTCTGTGTTCAGTTTGTGTAATATTCCTTCCAAATAAAAGTTCTGCTTCCAGCGTCCCTACTGTATATTCCTCTGTAAATATTATTTTCCCAAAGCAATTCCACAGTCTTTTTTAGTACAAATAATCTTCTTTTAAAAAGACATTGTTGAGTAACATACATGTACGTTTACTTTTCTAAGCTCTCCATTGTTTATGATACTCTCTTTGAAGCTTAAAATAAAACTTCCTCCTCTATTGATTTTGTTTCCCTTTTCCATTTTGTAAATTGTGACTTTTGTCCCTGGATTTTGTTTCATATTTCCTAATGAACCATGACATTAACCAAGAATTATCTTAATTTTTATCTTTTACTTTCTCTTCTCCATTCATCGGACTGCAGAAAATGGTCTTGTTGCTTGCTATAGTGAAGGTAGACAGGAAATAAAAAAGTGCTCCTGTATAGGACTCATTATAAGACTGTTTTCTATCATTTGGTGATAATAGAGGATCTTCCTAAATGTGTTTGTATTTTAATAGCCTTCTTCATGAGATTAGTAGAGTTGCATTAAGGTAATTTGGAGTCAAAGGTGGAGTCTAAGTGATAGGATAGCTGTTTGCATAGATTTTAGTGACACTGCCTTAAGGAGTTCTGCCCCTACCTACGCTGTTTCCACTCCAGTCACTGGAGTAACAGGAAACTGTGGTTCCCTTTGCATTTCACAGGGCTGGCATGAACTTTCCCTTTCCCTTTACATGTATTAGATTAATGACATGGCTGAATAGAATGAAAAGACAAAGAGGAAATACTGTTTCAGATTGGATGCTATCTTTTTAGGAAACTCCTTGTGTGACCTTTTCCCTAATATGCCTTGCTGTTATTTTTTATAAAGCTCTGTCACACAGGTGGGCTCCTACCTGCCTGATTCTCAACATCTGTGTGTGACAGACTCTGTATCTTTGTGGCAGATAATAATTAACTATTCTTGGGATTCTTTTATAGCCTTTCTATATAAATTTTTATTTTTCACACATGTAATTTCAATTTCCATTAGTGTTTTGTTTTTTCACTTTTTCTTTGAGTCAATACAACTTGGAAACTTCACTGCCTGCCTTCAGACCTTATCTTTGCCTATGCAAGGCCTTTGGCCAATTCATTGTAGGAAGGAGGAATCAAAAAGGCAGTTTCAGCTACCTTGCCTGTCTTCAGTCACTGTGGCTCTTTGCAACCTGTTTGGGATCTGATAGAGCAGCTCATGGACTCCTTAGAGGATTGTCCTCAGCTGTTGTGTGGCTGAAAAGGTCTTTTCTTCCTTTTCACTTGTGCACTGGAGACCAGAGGCAGCTGAAAAGGTGGGGCAGGTGCCAACTACTATGAGCTGTGCTGAGAAGGCAGCTGGGAGAGTCTCCTTAGAGTGCACACTGAGTGATAGCATTGCTGCTTTTGCAGCCCTTCCTAGAAACTTCCATTTTCCTTTGGTGGTTTGATCTCAGGTATTCCTACAACAATCTGAGCTGCAAGCTTGGAGAACTACTTTTTCATAAGAATTTTGTGGGGGCAGGTAATCTAATCTTTTCCTACCTGAAAGCAGAGAAAGGAGGGGAGGGTATGTGATGGCTCCTGGTCAGTGCTGCTGTTTCTGTTCTTCTCTAAGCTCCTCTTGAGCTTTCTGCTGTGCTGGAGAGGACAGAGAGACCTAGACAGAGGCTGGACTGACATTTTCATTGTCCTCAGTGTGAGGGATGCAGAGTGCAGAATGAGACATTCCTGCTAAGGTAGCCAGGAGGGAACGTGTGTGTTGAAACTGGCTTTTATGGATGTCTGTCAACGCCTTGTTTGGATGAATGGGATCCTTCCCACCACAGAAGAGCTGTTGTTACAGGCTGCCATACTCCAAGGAATGTCTCTTCACAAGTCTTATTACTTTGAACATTTTTGTGTCCTTTTTTTCCTTTTATTTTTTGTTTTCTTATTTTTTGTTTTATTTTTTTTCTTTTCTTTTTTTTTTTTTAAGCCACAGGCCTGGAATTAGAAATGTTAAGGAAAAAATTTAGTTTTGTAGAAATTATCTAAACAGATAAGCCCCTGAACAGTTTTATGCTGACATAAATAGATCTTATTTTCCTGTTTGGAGTATGGCTCTTGCCAGTGAGAGAGAGAGGTGGCAGCAGGAGGGACTAAAAATGTCTTTCAGCAGTGCAGCAGTTAGTGGGTGTCCCCAAAGCTGTGCTTTCCTGGGCTGAGACTGAGGTGAAGGCTGGCAAGGCTGAGGGCTGAAATCCTGATTTCTTCTGGGCAGAGTGAAAACAGCTTCAGCTAATTTGCTTTGGCCTGAATTAGAATATTGCACTAGTTTAAGATTTATTCCAAATTTTTGCCTGCAATCAGAAATTAAAAAAAAAAAAAAAATCTGATTAAATTTGCATCTTGGATGTGTGAGCCCTACTTGTGTTTAATTCCTTCAGCCTACAGATGATAAAAAAACCCCATAACACTTTCTCTCTAAACCCAAGCTTCTATTTCTCATTAGCAATGACATAGATTTCTCTGTACCCCGTCCTATCCCTGGTGTTGAAGATGGATGAGTAAAACCTCAGCTACATAAGGCATGCACAGCAGAGCACATAAGCCATGACTACTGCCCTCAGCTTTGGCTGGGTGTGTCCCAATTGTGGCTTGATGTTTTTAAGGTCTCAATTATCCCTTGGAAATTACTGTATAGAGATTGTATTTTGTTTGCTGCACTAAAGCTAGACATTTGCCACTGTTAAGCCCTAACTTTGATTTTAATGACATGAGAGCCATTCATCTGTGGCATCTCACCAGTATGTTTTTGAAGATCTAACTACATTTTGTGCTGTTTCAACAAATGCTCTTGCAGTGTGTGTTAGAAACTTCTACTGTCTCATCTGTTACTTCACGATGCTTTGTCTTTGCAGACTCTAATTCTTCATGGTTCCATGGTGGGTGAACCATGGTGGGAGAAGGATGGCATTTACCTTCATGAAAGCACAGATTTCTGGAGCATGGTGTTGTGGCTGATATTTCTATCCATAATTAGAAACAGGTTTGCTTAATGTTGCCTAAGCTGTGGTAACTTTGAATGACCTACAAGCCAGCAATGGCACTGCTAAGGGAAAGGCAACCTGCTTTGAACACTGAAGCTGGGCAGTGGGCTGAAGCTCTTGGAACTTCTGCTACCTGCCTGAGAGAGCTTACAGAGGGATACTTCTTTTTATTGGCAACTCAGCTGATGGATGGTACCTCTTGAGTAGGGACACAGCCTCCCTTCGATGTCTTAACACTGAGTGGTGTGGGTTTTTTCAGAGTGGGGTTTAATTTCTCAGTGCTGCTCATCTTCCATAACCAATTCTCAGTAAAATCTAGTTTATATCTAGGTTTGCATAGGTGTTAAGAGTAATTTTTTACTTGGACTGAAGCCTTTTCTCATTACATTTCTTCAGTCTTTGCTGTTAAGTGTCCTCATGTCAGTGACTTCATTGTGGACTGCAGGAAGTGAAAAGACCAAATCTTTTCAATACAGTCTCTTTTTATGAAACAGAATAGAGAGTTTAAATAATGCTGGAGATAGTTTTGTCAAGCACTGCTGCAGACTTAGCTTGCTATTTTGTATTTCTTTCACTAACCAAGAGCCATTAAATTCTTCAAATGATGATTTCAGAAATCAGTATTGAGGCCAACTCCCCAAGGTGAGAGGAAGTCATTGGATGGGAAATGCTGGAAAGCTGAGCTGTCTGTAAAGGGGTACTTTTATTTTAGTGTCAGCCAATGTGACATAGCTTTCAAGTTCATGTAGCACTTTGTGCAGTGGAGTTTGCATGGAATGGTTTTAAGTCTATGTTTGAGAAATTAATTTTCCCCTGTTGGTACAAATCATATTTGCTTCAAATCAGTGCTCTGCTGGGAGTGGCTTAAATATGTTAAACAACACTAAAGTCTTCCTAGCCCTTTCCCCAGGCTCAACAACTTGTTTTACAGTACAGTGAATTCTGGGTCAGAAGGCTCATCCATTGCTGGGATATCTGGCCTTTGGCTCCTTAAAGAGCAGGTTACAGGACTTCTTAGATCTCTCTATATTGACTGTGTCTCTGAATGTGTCCATCAGCCTAGGGGCTTAGGATAGTTTTTAACAGTCCACAAACTCTCTCTAGGCTGAATTTGCTGCTGTACTATTCAAGCGGGCAGATGGCCCAGAGTTGTGTATTCCTTCATCTAGAGAAAAGGCTTTCTCTGGATTAGGGAGCTTCATTTCCCTTGCAGCCTCTTCATTAACTAGCTCTCCAAGACCCTTTCCTCACTTCCATTAAGGGTGAGATTTTACAAGTACTTAGTGAGCTGAAAGAATGGAATGAATTTCCTAAGGGCATCCATGGCTATTATATTTCTCTGTTCACATATTTACAGGTCTGGAATCACGTGAAGAGGAATTAGTCCTCAATAGGCTCAGTGCAACTATCACTGAGAATTGCCAGACACCTTGTGGGTGGTGGGATCCCACCTAATGGAGAACACTGTAGGTGATGAACACTCTCAACAGCTGTTAAAAGTGAGAGGACTTGGAGTACCCAGAGCCTGGGCAGACCAGCCTGTAGGAGAGGATTTCCCAACTTCCTGGCCATTAACAGAACCACTGTTCAGAACTGAGCAACAGTTCTGCTGGCTGATGTAACAGCCAGCTAAGAGCAGGGTCAGAAGAGTCACAGATTGTTGTAGTACTGTGGAAGGTCATTTTCTGGAATCAAATACAACAACATACTTTTGTATAGGCTTTGTTAAATGATTCCTTTGGTGCTGAAAAATAGCAAGACCAGTGAACTGTTTAATGAGGGACATTATTGTCCACTGTCATGGAACTAGCTAACTTCTTGTTGAACCTGATGTGATATTCAGCTGCTATGAAGTTTTGGTTGTGTAGGTTAAAGCAGCACTACTCACTTGTTACAGGTTAAGGAATGGCCAGGACATCAACTTGACTAATCTGGAGCTCTAAGAAAAGAGATCACAGATTTTAATCAGGTGGTTTTCCACTTAAAAAAAAAAAAAAAAATTGAAAATCCTACTGTTTTAATCTCTGGCAGCATTTTGTTGGACATTTACAAAAAAAGGCCATTGAAATAACTGAACTGAAAAATACCATGGTGAGGATAAAAGATTTTGGTTTGATTTGAAATGAAACACAATTTCTCTTTCTCAATGAAATGACCCTTTCCCGCTGCCAACTGTGCACAGGCTTAAATGAAACATTTCATTTGTGACTATTTTTTCTCTTTCTTAAAAACAATTCCCTTGAGTTCCCCTTTGGAGCAAGGTACTGCTGCAAAATGAAAGTCCAGCTTCTTATTTGTGAGACACTGGTACAAAATGTCTCAACCTTTCTGAAAATCAGTTTTTTGCCCTGACACCTCTTTCTTCCCTCCCACTGACTTTTGACTGAAACTACTTTGTTCAAATTCAAATCACTCAGATGCTTAGATCACCTTGAAACTGCACTTTTTAGAGAGTAAACAAAGACATTTCACTCCTACTGCTCTCATACTGATGCTCTTCAGCATGTGGTTATAGCTTTTACTTCCCTCTAGATATTGATGTTGCTGGGAGTTTGGTGGGGCAGTGAAAACTGGCTCTCTTGTTGCTGAAATCTCTATTGGCACTTAAAACTTCCCAACCAAACAGGGGCTTTGACTGACAGAGAAGGGGAAAAAAAATCAGTGTTTTTCAGCTTCTGGCACTGCATTGCAAACAATGGAGAGTGTGCACGGGGATCACTGCCTGTTTGGCAGCTGAAAGGGTTTCTTTAACTCAACAAGGGACCGAAGTAACTTGCTCGAAATTGGTCTTGTTTGTGTTGAGTGAGGCAGTTCTACTTACGTCTGAATATACAGTCACATTAACAACAGTGTAAATTATGCTTCTGTGAGAGAGACAGGCCTCTTGCATTTTCATCATGTTCACATTGATTATCAGTCACTTTTCCATCATGTGCTGAATATCTTTACCTACATGGTATGTGGTTACCTCATGTAAGAGCAATGAGGTCACTGTCTATGCAAAGGCACGGTGTTTTCTGCATGGTTTAGTTTCTTTGATATTAAAATGATGACATTTAAAGAATTTCTCTGGAGTTTGCTGTTTGATTTGAAATTTCTGGAGCTGTGCTGGCAGGGAATTGCTCTACAGTCATTCCTTAATCTTTCTAGAAAGTTAGCCCAGAGATTAGTTATCCTTTCTCCTTTTCCCCTTTCCTTTCCCCAAATTAATCAGTTTATCCTGTTTCCAAGTGACATTTGCATTTGTGAGATGTCTGTTCTGTGACCCATGGGTGAAATCACCTCTGAAGTTGTCCCCCTGGTCCTTGATGCTTGAGGAGGACCACAGTGGTGCAGTGGGGTTGTCTGGATGCTCTCTGAACTGACTGGGTGAACATGGGCTGTTTTTAGTCATGTCCATGTCATGACACATCACCCTCGTCGCGCTCTCCCGCGTAATCCCAGCAGAGAAGCCCCTGTGGGAAGTGATGTGTCCCATACACTGCTGCCACTGGCTCAGGTTAGGCAGCCTTTTTCGGGTCAGTGTAAAAACACTTGGAGTCTTTTCAAATGCTGCCTTGCTATCGTGGGCAGCGCTGGGCATCGGTGCAGGCACGCTGCCATCTGTGGCTGGGTTATGGGGCACTTTAACACCAGAGCTACTGGGGAAGGACCAGGTGTTTGGGCAGTAATATGGGCTCAAGCAGGTAGCAGAGTCCTTGTTCATGTTAAAGGGAGGGGAGGAGGGGCAGCGCTGGTATCTTGTTTTATGGTGGGATTTAACAAAGGCAGTATGCTCGCGAAAGGCTATTCAGGCTGCCATTTCCCTAGCATTTTAAACACCACCCCACTCCTCTCATTATAGCTGGGGATTTTGGCTCTCCCAGGGGGGAGGAGATGTTCTAAATGGGCTGCCAGGGAGGTGGATTTAATGCACTAGGAAGAGCTGGCTTCACCAAGTTAAAAAGCAAAACAAAACCCAATCCTCCATTCCTATTTTTAGTGTTTATGACCAAGTATTTTTGCTTGGTTGCTCATTTTGAAAGGGTTTAGTGAGCCTGCCAGTTGATTGAAAGCTCTGTGGTGTGTGAGCTGGCCTGGCTGGGGAGCCTGCAGTGCATAGCGACGAGGTCGGAGCTGTGCCGGAGGTTTTTTTCCACTGCAGTTTGTTGAAGGGTAACAAAAATGTCCCCGGGGCAAAGGGGATGTTGGCTTTCCAGGTTGTGGTGATTCATCTTGCCTGGATAAGCAGTCTTTCTCCCACTCCTGCATTTTCATCTCCATCTACCTCACCCCTACTTTGCCAGATGCAAAAGCAGCCCCTCTCCACGCAGGGGTTCTGCTGGGGGTCTCCGGCAGCAACCCCGGTGAGCTGCACTGCCTGGGCAGCATTAGAATTCAGTGCCTGTCCTCCTGGCCAGTTCATGTGCTATAAATGGGTTCATTCTCATTATGAGGAGCTGTGTCCCCGGCATATGGAGTCCGTGCGGTGCCTGCAGGCAGGTTTCCTTCCTGTTGGTGTTGGTAAGCAGCCCAAGAGCCTCCTGGCAATTAGCAGATCGTTACCCATAATGCAGCACGCAGCGATGCAGCCTGGTGGTTTTTCTGGAGGTCACTCTGACCTAATTCACCCCCAGGAATTGTACAGAGCTGGCATGGCTTACCAGTGCATTAACAAGCTGATGCTTCAGTACAAGGTTATTTGAGTGCTTCCACATTCTTTTTCTTAGGCAAGAAATAGCCATTTTGTCTAGCAGCCAACAGTGGTTAATGGGGGCCAGTCTGGAAGAAGAGGGAGCCGAGCACTGTCCAATTTTGAGATAACACACTGGGGCATGTGGCATCTCCTTTGGCTCTAAGGCTGGGCACTGTTTCTGATCCCCCATGTTGCAAATGCCCAGGGCTCCGTTTGCTGCCTCAGTTCTGCATTATCACAGCATCTTTGTAAACAAAAGAGCAGCGTGTGTCAGGTGTGCCTGAGTCCCCACTGCTCAGCTACAGAGGGGAGGACAGAGGGACAGGCCTCTGCCCCAGATCTGCCCCAGCCCAAACCCCTGGCAGATATGAAATGGAGGTGCAGGTTTCAGCACTGTCCCAGGCAGTGTTGGAAGGGCAGTGTGCCAGAGAGAGACACCCTCACAGCAGCAGAAACCCTGGCAGGGCTCATCCTCCCTCTGGCAAACCTGAAGACAGAGCAGAGGGTCTGGCTGCAGCATCACCAGCCCAAATCAGGGTGTTCTCCCAGGGCAGTGATTTGTGTGTGCTTAAGTTAATTGTTGGCAGTTTTTAAAGACTTTTAAAGTCTGTAATTTATTTATTTTCATTTCTTCCTGCTAAGATAGATATGGCTGGATTGTGCGTGCTGAGGGAGGGGTGTACTCGGGGAGAGGCACACACAGACCTATTGCAGTAAAACTGTTGTAAAACATTTCTTAAGTAGTTTTCCTGTAAGATGTGGGGCATCTGCTACCACAGGGATGGGGGTATGGGGAGTGATTGGACTGACAAACCGTCAGGAAGCCCAGAATAACTCACTCCTGGCTTGTCCCTTTGCATGCTCCAGAGGTCACTCCTGAATCCCATCCAGTTTCCCCTGTCCCCCTGTGCCAGAGTTACACTGACTTGTCCACATCTGATCTCCCTGGGTGCATTTTATTTATGCACCTGAGTGGCCTGAGCCAAGCTTTGCTCTTCATATACCCTCTGTAACCCAGGCTCCTTATCCAAGCTGATGCTCTTGGTGCTTGAAAAGGTTTCAGAGGAAATTATGCAGCATTGTGGAGTCAAAGCTGGGAGTGAGCAGAGCTGGTGGGTGGACTTCCCTCAGGCAATGAAATTTTCTGGAGAGTGCCTGGAGAGGAGGGGTGCTTTGGCAGGAGCTTACTCCTTTGCTCCCCGTGCCCTTTGGTGTTTGCATGGCTAATGGAAGAGCAGGGCAGTTCAGGAGAGTGAGCTGCAAGTGCCACCTGCCACACACCACCATTTTATAACTTCCCCAAGATCCCTGGCATTAGTTGCTTTCAAACACAGGTCTGTCCTGCTTTCAGTTCCCATTGACTCCAATTACACCTGCCAAACTGCAGCTGGGACTGAACCACCACCTTTTGCACAGGGGTTTTATTTGTCCCTTGGGTGAACAATTAAAGTGGGCTCTCTTGTACCAGTGCCAAATATTGGAGCGATTGCTTGTAATTTATATAACTTCTTCCACTGGAACTGGCAGTACTGAGAAGCAAACCACCACCTCCGGAGTGCAGCTGGCCACCAGTCCTGGTGCTAATGCAACTGAGTGCCCCTACTCTTTTTGTGGGCCCAGTTTCAGCTCTGTCCATGCTGGCCAGAACAACTATAGGGCCAGAAAATGAAATAATAGGAACTATAAGCTCTTCTACAGCTGAGTGATTTTAGAGATCCATCAATTATTAAAGGCATTAAATCTTCCACAATTACTGGCACGTTGTGGTGTATTAGAATAGAGAAGAGTTGGTCTCTGACCAAATCAGACCGACCAGACTATTCAGTGGAACCACTGAATCCTTTTGGACTCACTTCTTTAGCAGAGTTGGCACTGCTGGGACGCACTGGGAGAAACAGCTAGGTTTTCTCACTTCAGTCAGGACACAGAAATGCACAGTGGTGATATTTCCTCTCCTCTTCTGTCTGATAATAATAAACCCCAGTGTGGTGCCTGTGAGTGAGACTTTCTTTTTGTTTGTATGTTCTTCTTAATAAGCTGGATTCAGCAGGGCCCTGTGCTGACGGGGGTGAGACAAGAGCTCTTCACCTGCAGCCTCCAACATCTCCCCCTGTCCTGGCTGCCAGGAAAGCTGTTACATTTTTCTGTAATGAAATACTCCTGCTTCTCCATATCACAGAGACAGTGTGGCAGGTGGTGCCTTGGATCCTCACCCCACAAACACTTTTGAAGGCTTCTGTCCATGAGTACCTCCATTTGAGCAGGCAGGCTTTTGTCTCTAAACTGTGACACCTTCACATTGCAAGATGGGAAGGGCTAGAAAAATGCCAAGAGCTCCCCAACCCCATCCCTTAGGAATGTTTGGCTTTTTTCTGGGAGTTGCAGTTTCTTGAGCCCTGGGATTCTGGCAAAGCCAAGCCCTTCAGTGTGCTTGGGTAGTTTGAGTTTTTAAGGGCCCTTTCTAATCTGTCTGTTGTTGACACTGCATATCTGTGAGCATCCCTTCTTACACAAACAAATGAGGGGTACAATTTTAAATCATAACCATAAAATCTTATCACTAATCTTCTTTTGCACCAATAATGGTAATAATTCTGTCCAGTGATGGCAGTGGCCACAACAAGCTTCATTCAGTCTTAGAAGGAGGAAATTATGCATTTTCTTTGCATGTAAAACTTCCATTGTATGTATGGGGCTCCTGTAACATAGGTCATTATATCTGTAATATGTATTTATAGTCATTTGAAGACCTGAAAGTTTATGGAATAAATTCTGATGCAATATAGCCAGGAGGGCTGTGAGTTTTCATCATACTATTGATTAAAAAGCCCACCACTATACTGTGAAGATAATGGAAAGAATTGGAAACTGGATAAAAAATTCCCTTTACTCTGTTTAAATAATTTCAGATTTGTTTTTTAAAAAAGAGTATTTGCTTATTTTTTTCCCTCTCAACATAATCTTGGCCTTTGTTTGAAAAAGGTAATTGATTGGATTGTTAACTTAAATAGTCTGTGGCGGGTGTGACAGAGCACATGGCTGCAATTAATCTTGCAATGAAGAATCCATTATTGAAAAAGCACTAATGAGCCATTCTAAGGCCTTCACTGGTCACAGAGCGCCTGGAAGCAGCAGATTGCTCCTGCCCTTTAATGTCAGTTTTGGTCTTTAGTGCTATTCAGCCAGTGGAAGCAGAAGAGATTTTTAGATTTTTTTTTTAGGGTATCTATGTTAAAATTACCTTACCTATCAGTTTGCAATTGTACCAGGTGCAGGATACAAGAAACAGTCTCTGAATGTGCTCACCTCCCCATTTCTCTGACCAGATGTCTGGTGGACAAAGTGTACAATTAAAGCCAGTGGCATGTGAAACACTGATGTCACCATAAAATATGGTCTCAGTCTCAGAGTTCAGATCCAGAGGAGAGTTTTGACAAAGATGAGGGAGCTTTCAAACCTGATCTACACTTTAAAATATTGTTTTAAGACAAAGGGATGAGCTGTTGAAAACCTCAGTGTGAGTTTTATTGTCTCTGTCTGTTGTTTATAGCTATTGCAGCCCAGCAGAAGTTTAGGTGGAGAATAGTTATGGTAGATTAGAAACAGTCAGTGTTAACATATTGCCTTCTCCTTCAACAGAACTGCTCCCAGGGTGTATTTTAGAGGTCTGTCTATTGACTTTGGTGACACCATAAATATGTGCTACTTCCTCCCCCTATTAGATCTGCAGAGCTGATACAGACTTGTGAGAGTGATCCAGGGCTTCCCGGGGTGGAGCCACCACCTGAATTATTAACTGAGTTTCAGCTGCAGACTCTGCTGCACACCTTAGCCACAGCAAACGCAGTTCATCACACAATTAGGTGAAACCAGACTGTTTCTCCATCTTAAACACATAGCAAGAAGACTTTCAGCTCTCTGGCTTGTGTGCCACCACAGTGTCCATAACTTGAATTGCATTTTGGGCTGCTCTGTGTGTAAAAGAAAAATGTGGCCTGAACTAGCCATGGGGTTTGTTTGTTTGTTTGTGGTTTTTTGGTTTTCTTTTTTTTTTCTTTCTTTTTTTTTTTTTTTGGAGAAAAAAAGGGGAATTTGAATCTATCTGTAGTAACTTGCCACATGCAGCTACAAGGCTTTGTGTTCAGGTATTCTGACACAGAAGGAATGCTAAGAAATTCTGTGATATGCAGCAGGGATGGTGTTCACTAACACTGTCTCAGGAAGTCTTGGGTGTCTCAGGGTGTGTGAATTTTCTCATAGCATATAAAACACCAGGTTTTGAACAAAAGTAGCAGGAAAAGAAAGAGACTGTGAAGAAGGATAAAGTAGGGAGGGAAGGAAAAAGAATTTTAATATTTTGAGTATCTAGTGCCATGCTTGCCATACACTACAGTGCCTCATCATGCTGATAGCATAAGTAAAAATAGTCTTTCCACTGATATTAAGTTGGGGTCATGGTACATGGGGTCCATGGTCATAAGGAATGTTGCTTAATGTGAAAGAGCATCTGACTTAGAGGCTGAAGAAAGACATTCTTTTGCCTTACACATGGTATAAGCCATGGGCTAACAGAGAGCAACCTGCAGCTGTGCAGACTCTACTCTTGTTATAACAGTACTTGGAGAGAGAGCCTAATGGAGTGAATAAATTTGTATGTTTTTGCAAAATATTTCTGCATTGCTACTAAAAAGAAACCATGATGGCCCTTGCTCTACTATTAATTTTTCTAAGGAATGCCCAGCCCACAAGAGACCATTTCTTTTAGCCTTGTGATAGGTGTGGTTCTTAAGAAGTGCTCTGCAATATCGGATGTATCACCTCAGTGATGAGGCACCATTGATGTGAGATGCAGCACAGGAGACCTGCAGAGGTGTTTTTGAGGCAAATGAGGAACAAAGCAGTCAAGACTGATAACTGGAAGAGAGCAGGAGTGGCAGTGAAGGGACAGAGATAAAGTATCAACCAGGACCTGACCCTCATGTTCTGTTAGAAAAGGAGGGTTCTCAGCTGGAGTCTCTGCAACAAGCAATGTGTGTACACAGGCAAGTGAGCATTTGCAGATGTGCATGCATTTAGCTGGGATTTATTTCTGTAAGTTTGAATCCGTTCTTTCTGGTTTTTTTCAAATGTGACTGAAGCTATTTAACTCTCTGATTAATTCACCTCCCTGTATGAGTTGTTTTCCGTGATATATTCCAGCACTGTACAACATTTCTGGAAGCAACTCTGCTGTTGGGATAAATTCCTCCCTGATGTGTAGTGTGGCACATTTGTTCTATTTACTGGTGTTGGAATAAGGTTTGCATTTACTGTAAATCAGATCTGGAGGAACATTTCAGTGTCACGTCAGGTTCTGCTAGTTTAGTAGTATCAGAAAGTATATGTGGTTCTCTCAGCAATTAAAGGTATCTTGTCACATCTCCTTTTGCACAGTTGCAGTTTCAAGGTCCCCAGAACTTTAGTTGGTCCACTGTAAATCTCAGTAGAATCTCTCACTTGTTTTGTGCTGACATTTCAAGGGCTCCAAAACCCAGTGATCTTCTTAGCCCATCTGAGCTCATCAGTATTGTCAAGATGTTTCTTTATTCAAAGGATTAAGACTGATATGAGCAATTTCGTTGATCCCTCCTCCTCTAAATATCTCCTTTATTTTCTATTCCATTTCTTTAATAATTATGCATACACATTTCTTTGCTGGACAGGCTTAGTTGTTGTATCACAACCATACAACTATAACAGGAGAACAAAAATTCTTATTACAGCATTTGGTGGTATCATGGACACATAAAGGAAATATATTCCCTAGAGCATTATTTCCTTATCCAGCAATTCTCAGCAACTGTTGGCTTCACTAGCTGGAAAATACTTTTTTGACTTTCTTGAAAAAGAAAGTTTTTGTAGGGTAATGATGGGCAATGTGATGACACAGCAAAATATTGCTGATAGGTCTGGTAATGAAGATGGCACATCTGTGCCCACATCTACCATACACATGCCTTTTCTTCTTGGAGAAACAGCTTTCTTTCTCCTCTCTTAAAAAGGCACTTAGGCTGGTGGAAGAGGAAAAGATTTTTTCCAATCCATTGGTTGTAGTCTAATAACAGCAGATCGGGTAGAGGTGAAAAACCCCACACAACTCATGGTGCCAGTTTCTAGAAGTAGCAGGGGGCAGTGCTGCGTGTGCACACCTGTGTTCCTAACTTTGCTACAGATGAGCAGTTGACTCTCCCTGTCCTGCCTATGCACAGTGCTAATGCTTACGTGTGTCAGAGAGGGATTCTAACAATGGGACTTTCCAAGAAGGCAGGCACGAGCTTATTGCAGATGACTTAGGCAATGTCTCAGCCTGGTAGGGGTGGTTTGGGAGTACAGTACTTTATTTCAGCAGTGTATTTGTCTTGTTTTGTTTTGCAGAAGGAACACTGATCCTACCTTTGGTTTGTTTGTTTGTATTTTCCCCTCCAGAAAGCCCATTGCTGACCCTGCTACTGTGATACTGCTGTTTTGCAAAGCTGAAGTCGACACGCATGTAGGGGCGGGGGTTGTAACTCTGGCAATTTGTCCTTCCCGATTAGATGTGACTGTTCTGCTAGCTTTCCCTTCTTTATTCCTTTCATTTAGTTCATTGTGGGAGTTGGCTTGGGTTTTTTTTCCTTTCAGTTTCTTGTTTTGATCCTGGAAGGTTAGCTGTGCAATTTGGTTTCTTCTGTGCCAACCAACTTTAGTGGCAGAGCTCTTAAAAACATTAAAAGCTATATCCTTCCATCCTGTCTTGCGTCTTCTCTGTACACTACTGCTTCCATTTAAGCAAAGTTTGCAGAATTGCTCCACCCATTTGGACACCAGGAAGGGAAGCTGTGAAGTGGAGAATAACCTCATTTCCACCAGGTCCTTTGTTCCGGTCGAAACAACGCTAATTGAAACCGTAGTCCAATTTCTATTAAGACGGATGGTCTCTCTCTGAAATTGGGTTTGCTTCTGATTTCATCCTTTTTCTTGTTTTCTTTAAAAAAAATAACCCCCCACAAAAACCAACTGAAAGCCAAACCATTTTTAAGAGCTCTGAATAAAACTGCTTTGCCGATGGGGAATGGGTGGAGATGACTCTGATTTTCTCTTGTGCCCGGCAGCGAAAGGGTTAATGCCTGCTTTCCTCTTTGGTATCTGTTAGTTGCAGCCCATGTTGTGATCAGTCCATGTCCATGTGTGTTTTGTTCCCAAATTTAACGCTGGTTAATGAACAAGCAATAAGTGAGCCTTAACAATGACCGTTGTTTCCCATCTTCCTCAGGACACCCGACCTGCCTGCAGTTCACCACAAACATGACTGAGGCTGTTAAAACCTATCAGTGGCAATGCATTGAGTGCAAATCCTGCAGCCTTTGTGGGACCTCAGAGAACGATGTGAGTCCATTTACCTTTTCATGCAAATAAGCATCACTGCAAGCTGCTGCTGTGCCCACCCTTGAGAAACATGTGGCAATGGTGTGGGTCGCTGTTTTACTGCTGCTTCCATGCATCCCCAAGGAAGAGCCTCCCCTGAGAGCAGAGGTGGCTTCTCCCCAGTGTCCCCATTCAGTCTCTGCTGCAATTACCATGGGAATCATACAGGGCCACTTGTGGTTTGTGTACTTATTCAATAGAAATTAGCTGGGGGCCATGAATTCCTGCTGCAGGGAGCTGCAAGGCAGTAGTACTTTCAGTATGATCGTCAGAGGTAGATGTGAATACATGATAACTCAGGAGAGGGAAGTAGGTCCTTCTGTCCCTGATTTTCTTTACTTTCTTGGCGTGATTTTTTAAACTTAATTACAAAACTTGGGAAACATGAAACCATTTGAACTGGGATGGCTAGGTCTCACCTAATCACCTACTCCAGGGATTTTCAGAGCCTGCAGCTGAGCAATGTCCCCCCTGTAGGATTTGCCATTAAAATCCGATGCTAAGGGTCCTTGGTGGCCTGTGAGAACCTTGAAAAATTGACAGTGGCTGGAGAACTTTGGAGGTGATTAGCTAACACTACTTTCCCTGCAACAGAATAAATGTGAAGCCTGAGATTTTGGTTTTGCTTTACCATTAAAAAAAAATATCTGCAACTAGAGAGCTGTTCTGCCTTAGGAATCGCAGGATACTTCAGAGAAGCTTTTTTCACCCCAAATATATGAAAGAGCTGCAGACCACGTGGTGGGATCATGTAATTTCCATCTGTTTCACAAAATTTTACTCAGCTGAGTTTTGGGAAACTGTTTAAGTCAAAGGGTTCCTCTGAAGGAATGAGATCAGCACACAGTGACATTGGAGCCCAGCAAAGCCTGTCCTCTTAGTACAGCATATCCCTGGCATAACAGCTTTCACTCCTGCATCATGAAGCCATCTTGGACAGAAACTCTTCCACTTCTCATAGTGATTTTCTAGTTAGAAACTGAATTGCCTTTGTGCTCAGAGAGGCTTTCTGCAGCCTCTCAGGACTATGGTGGTTGATCATGGATGAACAAATCTGATGCTTGTAGCCTTTACATTCCCAGTAGTCTCTCAGTCTCTGTTGTTGCAGCTCTGCATTCCCAGCTGAGCATTGCTGGTTACCCTACTTATGTTTTCATCCTGGCAAGAGACTAATTTACATCATTTTCTCTCTTTTCCTCTCCTTCTCTCCCTGTTTCCCTACTGTCTCTCCAAAAACCCTGCCTCAGGACCAGCTGCTCTTCTGTGATGACTGTGACCGTGGCTATCACATGTATTGCTTGAATCCACCAGTCTTTGAGCCCCCAGAAGGTAACATATGGCTGAAGTCTGTGTTGAAAATCACAATGAAGTCTTTGTGGAGAAGGGAAGAATTTCAGAAAGGTGTTTTGAACCATGCAGGGTTAAGGAAACAATAGCAAAGAAAAGAGAGGTAGCACTGCAAAGGAACAAAATTAATAGATACGAAAGTCTAGTGTGATGTGTGGTATCCTCTTCAATCCTGCCCGGTCTCCTCCTCTTCCAGGACAAGGCTCTTTTGTGGGTCATGGGTACCTTTGGATGTCCCACGTGTCATTGGTCACCTCAATTTAGTTAACTGAATTGAGCACCTGTAAAATGTGCCTTTGGACTTCCTAAGAAGTCAAAGTCCCAGAGAGAAAGCCCCAGACAGGGAGGTCCTCTCTGGAACATCTGGAGCCTGTTGCCAGGAGACTGGATTAAGAGGAATTACCTTCCTTGCTCGATGACATGTTTCTGTTTCTGGCAGGGTGAGGGTTTTGTGGTCAGTACTACACTTGGTGTGCAGTTATGAACTCTGCAGGGGGTTCAACCAGACTATCCTACGACTGGTTGGATGTGTCACTTGGCTGTGGAGCAGAGGAACCAGTCTCTTACCATTACAGGTTCCCTGACTAAAATCCTCAGAGTGCAGTAAAATTGGACAAGGAGACTTGTGAGTGTGAGTGACTGCAGTTTACACGAGGGGCAAGACAAGAATAATTACAAATCAATCACGAATTCAGGAGCTAATGTTTGCAGCTTTGGTAAAAAGGAAGCTAAATCAGGAGAGGAAAATTTTGAAATGCAGCTAATAATTAGCCAAAGGTTTCTGTTCCACTGGGAAGTGGTATATTGAAAGTGTGAAAATATAAAACACCTCATTGCAATGCACATCCCCCAGCAGCATTGTAGTTCATGTAGAAAGCCTATGGACTCAAAAGCGAGGGCAGCAGAGGCTGCTTCAGAAAAGTACAGGCAATTCCAATATTAGGAATATCTGATATCCTATTCAAGCCAATCTTGACATAAGCCCTGAGTGCCTGGATTTTACGGTATTCCTTTAAGAAGGATTTCTTCATTTGCAGGGAGCTGGAGTTGTCATTTGTGCCAGGAGCTGCTCAGAGAGAGAGCATCAGCTTTTGGCTACCAGGCCTGAGGAGCTCCAGCAGTCAAGAAACACCTTGCTCCTGGTGTTGCCATACCAGCACACAATTCCCATCCAGAACACAAAGACACAACCCACACCCAAACGAATGGACACTCAAATACAGGAAGAGGTATCTGTGGTGTTCACTGTCACTAATGCCAGACCTCCTGGGCTCCACGAGGACTGTGTGCTTTCCCAGTGCTCCGGATGAAATCCCTTCACTGCTATGCATGGTTGCTGCTTGCCATTAACAGGCTCACGTGCATTATGGAAGGGGGAGGGTTGTTAATACTGACATGGAGAAGTCAATTTTGTGTGGCCTTGTGCTTTCTGTTTAGTCTTTTTTTAAATGAAAAAGTAGTAAGATATTTCCCATTGGTGAGTACTTCAGCTGGGAGCAGCACCAGGTGTTTCTCTTCACAGGCTTGACTGGAAATCTCTTTACTGTAACCACTCTGTATATGAATGGGTGCTTAAGAGGGGTGCTCTGAGAGTTGCATTTAGTTCAGTACTTCCCAGTTCATGAAGAGCACATTGTCACTGAGAGAAGCACTGATCAAAACTTCATGGGGTGACACTTCCTCCATGGAATCAAATGCCCTGATCTGGCAGATCATGAGGAATCTGTTTTAAGTGTATCTGAAGGAAGAGCAGTACTGGTATGTACACACACACAGATGCCTACTGCCTTTGGTATTTCAGGATATTCAGGCAGACTGTCCCACTGCAATGCCAGCATACCGTCCAGACATGTAATTTCTTTCTGTTCAGAAAATTTTGAGTGAAAAATCTTATGTATGTAACTGACTTTTTGTTTAGCTCAGAAAATTGAATTTTTTTTTTTAAAAATCATCTTAAGTTGACCATAGAAAGTGAAATTGTCAGTTTTCTGAGCAATCTAATGTAAGTTGCAAAAAGGAGCAATTTTGGCTTAAGGTCAAATGAAGCACTTTGATTAATTTTTTGAAATTTCTAAACTAAAATGTTATGCAACTGAAAGTTGCATTTGCTGGGATTTGCCTAATCCAGGCTTTCAGCATTTCCAAAGTGTTACTGTTTTTTGTCAAAGTAATTATCAAGATCTAACTGAATTTCCAAAAAATTTTTCCCCCAAATTCTCTACAACCGCATTTTTGGCCAATGACACAATTTTTCTAAAATCCTTCCCCAGCTCTAAAGAAAAGAATAATTTGCTGAACCTAATATGAAAAGAAGAATTTTCATAATGATCTAAAAATTTAAATAGGAGTAGTTCTACTTAATTTAAACAAAGTTTTACATGTGAAATGAAGAAATATTAAGTGAGAGCATCCATTGTAAAAAATATATTGCAGTTGAATCTCCTTGAATAATTTAAGACATTGCTAGGAGGATGAGCACATCAAATATTTTCTACAAGATACATCTTTAAGGTTAAAAACCTACCACTCCCTGAACTGCCAAGTAGCCCAGAATAACCATTTTCTTGGGTATGATGTATATCACTTTCTATGCATAGATTTAAGTGGGTTTATAATATAAATTTATGAGAGTCCCAAGCAGCATGTGACTCATGTTGCTGGTACAAGTAGGTAAGGATACTGAAGATTATATTTGGCATGTTTATATTGGTTGAAACTCTTCTGCAAAATTAAATGTCCCTGAACACTTGAAAGACATCATGAAACAATATTGGTGAGCTATTTTTTTCTTCCTTCTCCTGCTAATTACACTTAGTTAGGATGAGCTATACTGACCTAGTGCACTTTTCCTCATTATTTAGCTAGTTTCTTCCCCTTTGGTTTGGCTTACACATGGAGAGTAGCTGTGTCAGCTACTGGATTCTCACCTACTGTTGCAGCCTCTTCTCAGGCTGCAGCAGGAGTACCTTAACCTATTAGAAAAAAACTTAGAAAGTATTTATCCTAATTGTATTGGACCAAATCTCTCCTGGAGCAGCTGCACTGGCTACCTGTACAATTCATTCAATATCTTATGCTTTCCCTGTGACAGCTCTTCCATGAGCTGAGAGCACAAAGAAATTTGAGCATCAAGTCTGGGGAGAGCAAAGTGGAAGCCTGTGCACTTGCATCAGGTGTCTGATACCTGTTGGGACAAGGCTGTAGAGCAAATGTAAAATAAAGCATCCTCCTCCCAGTCTGGAACTGCCCTGGCCCTGGGGAGCACTTGGAGGACACAGCTGATCTGCATGAGCATTTACACCCATCTGTTGGTGTGGCTGAACCCTGCTGATCTGGTACTTTGGGATCATCACGTGGTTCAGTCTGATACAAAATCCTGTGGCCATTGTGGCCAGGAGGGTAAGTGTGAATTCCCCAGAGACACCACTGGGCTCTCTCACAGAAAACAGGTGTTTTGGCAAGAGTGACTGGAGCTGAGAAGTGTGTGTACTGGAGGATACTTTTATGGTGGTGCTGGTGGTGGGACCAGCAGATGTGGGCTGGTGTTCAGGCTGGTCCTCAGCCACCAGTCCTGCTGCACCTAGAGACTTCCATCATAAAAACAGCCATCTCCTTCCAGTTTCCTGATGTTTACACTGACCTTGGTGGAGTAAAACAATGCATTCCTAAATGGAGAGGAAATGCTTGTTGTTTGGGCCTGTGCGTTAAGCAGACACTGGTGGCTCATCGTGTAAGTCTCAGGGAGCCTGGTTGGTGGGACCGGCTGGTGCAGAATTTCAGTGGTCTCCATCCCTATGGCAGAGACACTGCTAAAGGAGCTGTGCTCTCTCTGTACACCTGTTTTCCTATTTTGTGCTTTTGATCCAGAGTGCTGACTGTTTTCTCCTCCCACAACAATTCTGCAGCCAACAATATCTTTCATGTTCAGAAATACTCCTCCGTGGCCTTGCTGAAGTTTCATCACTAATGAGGTATGACAGAAGGACAGATTGCTAGATCTTCAATGCCAAAATGTTGTTTGCCATCTGAGATCAGTGTGACAGGGTGCTTACCCACAGTGGACCAGCTGCGTTTCATCTCTCCTGCTTTGTACTGTGTGCTGTGTAGCCAGGCAGCTCCAGGTAACTCTGGCAGCAGATTAGATACAAGCTCTGCCATGCTGAGAACTTCCTCCAGCTACAGCCTCCCTTCTTCACTAGCTGAGTCCAAGATAAGGGGCTGGAACAGACATCTCAGTGGCATTTCTAGCATGCTTTCAGAGCCATGTGTGTTGGTGGGCTTTAGAAACCCTGACTGAGCTCCCAGGTGAAAAATGCACCAGCTTTGCTGAGATGAGGAGAGGTTGTGGCACAACCATGGGGGTGAGGAAGAGGAGTTCAGAAACTCTGATTCCCTGTCACCTGCTGCCCCACTGGGGACAGTCCTCCTGCATGACTGCTGGGATGTGTGACTTGGGCAACACCATCTGCTGTCAGGCAAATATGCCAGGGATCTGGTCTGGGCAGTACACAATGTGAGGGCTCTCTCTCTCTTGCTATGGCAGGACATGCAAGATTGTTGGCAGTCCCTGAGCTGAACAAGCTGTTGTTTTTCAAAACTCTTCTGTATAGGCAAGGCAATTAACATTTCAGCACAAACTGGGGCAAACTGCTAGGAGATGGTAGGTCCTGCATGCCTTGAAGTCTTCAAATCAAGAACAGACAGATTCCTAGATGTATTTTAATTAAACGCAATCTTATTTAATCACGGGAATGTCTGACTGAAAAAGGCTTGTGTTATAAAGGAAGTCAGGCTGGATGATGTAATTGTTCTTCCTGGCCTTATTATGAAAACAGATGTTTACGGTGGGAGAGGATGTGTTTAAATTCAAGCAGTGTCTGCATAATGACCTTAAAGTATGTTAGTTAAACTTATGCACGTGATCCTTCTAATTTTTAACTCCTTTTGGGTAACCTAAAAAAGGCCAGTTAGAGAAAAACATCTTTATTGATGCAGTAAATTGCACATTACTTCCTTCATGCCCACAATGGCATCTACTTTGGCATTGGCTACCTCAGGCTGTTCCAGAGATCGAACAATTCAGACTGTATTGTGTGAAACCATGGCTCGCCTCTGGCCCCACCTCCATCACTTCTGTGTGCTGCACTGCCCAGTTTTCTCTCCAGGGTGGGAAGACTGGCTGGGGAGGGGAGCCCCTGTGGTGGCAGACTCAGAAACCAGAGGGGTGGAGAAATGATCACTGAGTAGGGGTGTCCAAGTGGAACTGCTGGGGAAGTGAAGTGATGTTGCCATCACAGAGCCTCCCCTACAGCTGGGAAAGGGCAATACCTTTAAGAAACATGAGATGGGTTCTAATCTGCCTCCAAATTCTGCTGCCATGGCTGTGTTGCTGCACCAAGTTTACAGTGCACAGAGTTTACATTCTGTAAATATACCTCAGACCAGTTCTTGAGCTAGGAAAGCCACAATTAAATGTGTTCTTTTGAAGCACAAATTACTCTAAATAACTTTGAAATCATGATTTTTCATCTCTCTTTAGAAGGAGCTTAGTCAATTCTGCCCCAAAGGAAGATTCTCCTGCAGCATGCAATGTTATAGGGCTGTAGCATTTTCTTTAGACCTTCAGCATGTGTTTTGACAGGGGTCATTTGGGAGGTGAGGAGTTGATGGGGGTACAAAGGAATATTAATTAAGCTTGTCACTGCCAGAGGGATAGTGTGCGTTGTGGGCAAGAAAATTCCAGGTAGAGCTGGGCATGATTTTTCTGTGTGGAATAAATTTATTTTTTAAAAATATCCTTTTGAGAGAACCATAATTATTCACATATCAAAGTCCAATCTGGCAAATTATTTCATACAAAAACTATGGGGAAAATATCAGAAGAGTTGAAAATTATTGTTTCACTCTTTTTAGAAAGAATTTCTTCAATATTTGAATTTTAAAGTTAATGTAATTTATATTGGGGAAAATATGGCACCAGCGTGTGGGGGAAGAAAACGTAAATCTTATGCAGGAGATGATTAAAAGATGGATTATCTTTTACAGTGTTGCTATGGGAGGCTGTGGGATGATAGTGAGGAGGTCACCTAGCATTTTAATGGTTGGCCAGTTCTATAATTTTATGAAAGTCTGTGGAGGGGAGCAGGCAGACAGGACATGAAAGCTCTCTTCTCTAACCAGTTCTGGGTTCATTATGATCTTACCATCTCCCACTTTTGCACGAGGTACTGCATGACAGGATGAGGGGAGCGTGCAGCTGAGCAGGGTGACCATGGCTGCCAGGCAGGAGCAGGGGGTGCTGCCCCAGCCCCCCAAACAAGGGGTGTCTGCAGAAAGGGCCCCCAGCCAAACTGGCAGGGATGCTCACGGGCTCAGGGCCAAACCTGGAGCTCAGTTCCCAGCCACTGACCCGGATGGGGCACAGCCTGTTCTGCAGTGCTGTGGGTTGTGCCCGGCTGCCCAGGGCAGGGGCACTCAGCTGCTCTGAGCTAGTCTGGGAGCAGGACATTCCCCAGACCCTGCCTTTGTGGAGTTATGAAGCACAGGGTTTATTTCCACTTACAACAGGGATTGCAGCACTGCTGTGGGCAGGTACTCAAATCTGTGCCTCACTTGTGGAGAAAAGGCAGGATGGCAATTCTTAGCTGCTTTTGCAAAGCACTTGGAGCCTACAAAGAGTGTGCAAGCCCCAAGTGCTGCTGTTTACCCCTAAATATAAATATAATACTAATAAAGAAGAGCTCTGCCACTAAAGTGCTGCAGACCCAGGCTGTGGCAGAGCAAGAAGAACCAGCTCTTCTGGGCTGTTCCTTACCCCATTTATTTCTGCCAGCTACAGGCCCATGATGCTGCCTGGGAGATAGGAACAGGTGACAAGCCAGGAGTTGGGTGTGAAAGATCCAAGACCCTGCAGATGAAACAAAAAGTTTAGTTACTGTGGCTGTGCTTCTCCTCTGGTAAAAAAGGGCAGGAGTTGTGACTGGCAGGCAGCCAAATCCATCTTTAGTGCTGATATAATTACTACCAATGACCTCCAGCTCCAGCAGTAGTTAAACGGCTTTTCAGGGCAGGCACCAAACCTGGTCTGGTTTACATAAGATAAACTCAGGTTTGCTGGAGGGGCAGGGAGAAGAGGGGGGTGTCTCTGGTTTGAAGGGGACTGATTTACAAGTGCAGCTGCCCAGCCCACTCCCCACCATGTTCCCCTGGCTGTGCAGGCTCAGGCAGTGTCCCCGTTCCCCCAGTGCCGGTGCCGTCGTTCAGGGCCAAAGCATCGCGTCCCCACTCGCAGGGAGCAGTTTTGCAGAGAGTGCTGGCACTGTCCCAGCTCTGCCTCTGGTGCTGCTGGCAGGGGCACAAGGTCTCACTGCACTGCAGACAAGGGCGAGAGTGACTGACGCTCCCAGGCAGTGTCCTCGGCCCTCGGGGTCAGTGGCTGTCTGGAAGGAGGCAGGCTGCGGGTTGTGCAAAGCACGATTTTGCTGTGCTGGTGGCCAAGCCTCAGCAGAGGTGAGAGGAGAGGTGCATCACTGTCCTGTCTCTGCAGCTGCACCACTGGGGGGTTTGGACAGTCCCCCCACCACCTTGCATTGAGGCACATAACTGAGGGGGAGGGGGAAGGTAAAGAACAGCAAGTACCTCCGGGGGACAGAAGGGGCTTTAGGGTTTGCCACTTTATTCTATGCCAGTGAGAATGCCAGGCATTTTTCAGCTGGGGAATCAAGCCAACAGCTTATTTATACGTGTTGTGTATTTATGCCATGCTGGGTGAAAATGTAAAGGGTTATTACATGAGTGCATTTAGAATATATAGTTGTCACTGCTGTTTTGAAATGAGGAAACCACTATTTTCAGATCAGCTTACTGCCCTTTGTGTGCATTAAGTTAAAAATAAAACATTTGATACCTGAAAATTGCTGATTTTTCAGGTATTCATATTTTCTTTCAGACTCCTGTCAGTCTAGTTGTCCATCTGATTCAGTTCATTGTAACAAACTATAGGTTTCACCTCCATGGTGACTCAGGAAATATTTCATCTCTTCCCACTTTCTGAAGCTGGGGAGAGAGAAGGGCAGGTTTTATTCTTTATATTCTGAAAGACTGATAAAGGATGACACGTTCATTTCATGTTCATCTCCTTTCCACATCTTGAATGACTGGATTGCCTGGTTGGGAGGGTGTTCCTTCCCATAGCAGTCTGAGGGGTCTTTGCTGCCATGGCTCACCTCTGTATGAGAAAGCACAGTCCAGCATTTGTCCACTTGGATAGGACTCCTCCTGCTGTTGCCATATAAGCCTTTGGAACTGCTAATTCTCATCAGGGACCCTTGTGCCTACAAGATAGGGACTTCCCTTCCATTTCTCAAGATTTTCTGCCTGGAAGGCCAAACTTCCCTGCTGCCCATGAACTCTGATGGAACACAGATCTGTTTCCAGCCTCAACATGTGCTTCTGCTGGACACAGCACCTCATCTGGATGTTCAGACTTACTGCCAGTGCAGAATTTGCAAGCAGCACTAAAAAGGAAGTATCTGCTGACAATCAATGGACAAGACATGAATGTCATACCTAACCTACTCTTCCTTCATAGCTCTCCTAGGAGTGTAACACTAGAGATGTGCCCCTGCATCCTTTTGGGTAGGCTGGGCATGAGGAATTTCCAAGTGTCATCTCCTTTGTCATTCGTTACAGAATATCGTTCCTCGTTCATTCTCTTTTTTTTTCTCTTCTTACAATATTTCAGAGTCAGTGTATACTAAAACTGATTTGAAAGGTTTAGAACAATTCAGAAATAGGTCCAAATCAAACCATCAGCTTTTATCTCTCCCTTAGAAGTGTTCAACAAACCTTTGATCATTGCAGGGAATCAAGCTTGTGTGCTTATTTAATCTCAACTCAGCATTAAGGTCATACAGTAGTTCATAAAGACTTCTTAGTCATAAATTGTTCTTTTGAAAAAGTGAGAGACATTTCCTCTTTACTTTGATGACTTTCCATTTCTTCTGCTGCAGCAAACATCAACAGCCTTCCTGTTTGCTTAGACATCCTTCCAGCTCTGCAGCCTGGGTCAGAAGTGATGGGGATAGGCTTGGAAATTATTTCATTGAATTGCAGATGTAAAGAGAAGCTCAAGAGCATTTCAGTAAATTGTCATCTGTGCTACTCAGTCAGATCTCCTAAGAACCAGAGGCTTGTGTACATGTTACTTTATTGGTTCACCTTTTCTTCATCTGCCATTTCAAATTGAATGTGCCATTGGTATATGCTCCTTTTTTTCACTAGAAGTGGTTGAAAAGAAAAACATCAACAATTAAAATTGGTGGTGAGGAAGACTGAGTTACAGTCTTTGCTGTTGATCCTTTATTTGATTTGGGACAACACTGTCCCCATTATTCTACAAGAAAATAGAAAGAGGATAAATCTGTGACATCATAGCTCTTCTCCCAGATAAAAGCTGTTTTGTCATCAACCTGTAAGTGCACTTTTAAAATGCTGGAGTAATGATCTCTGAATAGTGGCATTGGCAGAGCCTTACTGTGTGATACTATAGTATTGATTTTTAATTAGGAGACTTTAAGTTATATATACAAATATAAATATATATATAAATATATATTTGTATATCATCCTAATGTTATTTACTGTAAACATTGCTCACTGATCAGGAATAGATGTAGAGTCCTCTAATAAGTGTTACTCACTAAAGAAGGAGGAAAGAGGAAATCCTACTTGTTTTGCAATGTGTGTCAGCATTCTAACAAAATAGGGCAATACATTATCCCTTACAACTTAATCTGAATCGTACTTGCAACGATTTATCAACACATGAAAGAGAACCAATGCTCTAAAAAGTGGGACTGATTCTCAGCTGCTCTCAGTCAACATTCCTCCATTGTCTTTAAGTGGTTGGCCTGGTATCCTTAAGAGGCCAAGTCTAAGTCGTGGGCTTTAGTCTTTATGAAAAGGTGTGTGGCTGCCTGATAGTTGAGCACATCCAACATATGCAAGAAAATAGTTATTTCTATCTCTGTCTGTAAGTCTGGTCTGTTTATGCCCTGTTCTGGCTCAGCCACGTCACAAACTCCAGTGGAAAGTGAGAAATCTCAGTAGAACGTAATGATGGAACAATCAGCAACCAGGGCAACTGTCTCTCTGACTTCATGGGGTTTGAGCTTGTTTCATCCCTTTTCAGTATACTGCCTTTTGATTTTCTGTAAACAACTCCTCACTGCTATATCAGGAAACAGTGGACAGCAGCACATTATTTTCTCCACCTCTATGAGACCTCACTTCAGTCAGCTCTATCCTCCCCTCTCTTATGCATTTCTAATCTGTTCTAGTATTTTCGATCTCTCTGTCTCTTCACATGGAAATCTTTTCCAGCCCCTCTCATTTTTAGCATCTCTCTCTGGAGTCAGTCCTCTTCAGCATCATTTGCTCTGAGACGGGCACCCAGGATACACCACAGATGTTTAAACCTTCCAAGCTTTACTTCTCTCCCAACAGTATGACCTGACAGTGTGTCCTTGCTTTTTAGCCATCCTGTGAGTGGGCCCATGGTCACCTCTGGGGTATTTTTCCTTTGTGGTTACAGCTCATCCCAAAGGAACCTGTGTTACAGCCAAGTGAAGCAATGCAGCCTTGCTGCCGGCACACACTCGTCCTCCTTTCCCCAGTGCTCCAGCTGGGAATATGGTCAGGCTGCTGGTGCATGAGATCACATCCAGCAGGGCTACTCCCTGGAAGCCAAAGTGTTGCTTAGTAACCCACTCATGGAAGTACCAGAAGCATTTTTCAATCTGTCACATTGGCAAAGAACACTGGCTTCTTGATTTAGAGGCATTCTGCTGTGCGTGGCAGGGCCATGCTCCATTATCTTGCATCCAGTACTATCTGCAAGCAAGAAAATGAACCTCCTATTTAATGGAGGGGCTGGGAGAAGGTGAGGGTGTGAGGCACAGAAAATATTTTTCTAGGTTTGTATGTGAAGCTTTTAGCTAGTTCTCCTGGCATCTAGTCCTCCTCTTAACTCCCTTCCCATAGGAGATATTCCCTGCTTATGAAATGCACTCCAGGGTCCTATAGCAATTGGTCAAATAGGACCCCGCAGCACCTTCATCTATTATGAGACATTACTGCAATAAAACTTGGTGTGTCATACAGAAACTGGATGAGGTATTGCAATATTTATGCTGTAAGCCTCAGTGTCATGGACAATTGCTACAGAATAATGTATGTCTTTCCTTAATGCAGTGGAGTCACAGCAGCTTCAGCAGAGCACACTGAACACAGATCATCTGTGATTGCATGGTTTCCTCAGTTATTTTCAAATTATTCTGTTACAGAGACTTAAATGAAAAATATCCTGTCAGTTAAAAATAGACTGTAAAGGCTCTTAGGTTACCCCCCCTTTTAAGAATAATTCAATCTAAGAGCAAAACATCCAAGAACTGGATTCTGACTTCAGAGGCTTACTCCTTTACCTGGCATTGGTTTATCATTAAAAATGCCTTCAAAAAGTAACCTGAGGGCTTTTATTTGAGGTACCTTATTGATTTTACTATCACATTTCCTCATTATGGAAATGAAACGGTATTTTGAACCAAGTCTAGCTTTGAGCTCTGGGGAACAGCTGGACTCTTCCCATCCTACTTCTTGTTATCAAAGACAGTAGAACCATAGAGTGTATCCAGCCATGGCATCACCCATTTCTGTGGCTGGCCTCCTATTGACAGACTGTGTCCTGGAAGCCCTCTGCAAAAAATTGAAGGGCTTTTATATGGGTCATGGAAGGTCCAGAGTGGTCTGAAGATGAGGCTGTTAGACAAATGTACTCAAGAGCTCTTTTGGTCTTCAAAGTGTCATTTACCTGGGATGATGCTCAGTGTTGCAGTGATGAAATCAGCAAGTTTGTTTCTTGTGTAAAGCCATGTTGGAGCAAGGCCAGTGACAAGCACAATAGTTCTGTGCTAAAGCCTGGCTCAGCATAAAGATGAAAAATCATCCCACAGCATTAGAAGATCCTGACTTGATTTCTGAGAACTTTTTGAGGAGCTGAGTACCTTCCTGTGCTCTTTCCCAGTCTAATGAATAAATTTGGCTACGGGATAAAGAGTCTTTCAAAGTCATTGTAAGTAGTTGTATTTTTATTGCATGTAGTTTAAGAAATACAAAAAGTGATCAAGAAATGCTCCTGATGACTGGCCAGCATAAGAGCTTTTGATGACCTGCTGTGGATCCCAGAGCAGAAGTGCCTACATCACAGAAATATTCAGAATGAACTGGTTTCTCCAGGGAGCAGGGAGCATTTTTGGCAGGGAAGACTGTGAAGGCCTGATCTACATTTTAACTCTTAGAACCAGCTGTGCCAGCTCAGAGCTGATGGAAAGCCTGCCATTGCGATGCTTTGCTCTGTGGAAAAAGAATTCAGAGAAGCATGAAGTGCACAATGCATTATTTGTTTTAAAAGTATCAGGGTATCTGTTTCCAGTCTTCTAATACATTAACCTTGAAGTTTGTTTGTAATGAAACAGTCTTGTCTTACCAGTTAGGCACGGAAGCAAAAGACTTATTGTTATAAACACAGTGGGCTAGGGAAAAGCAGGTGGACTGGGTAACCTCTAGGTAATACTGAGAAAGCACATCCACTCCCTGCATTCACAGGGGAGGACACCTCTTTGCACTTACTGCACATTCTGCATCTTAAAATTATTTGAGGTGAGAATCATTTCAGAGCAACTGAGTTAGCTACAAAGCAGGAGATGTTCTATAAGCCTTAATTCTTGTTGTTTAGGTTTTGGGGTTTCTATCTGCTCATATACTCACAGCCTTCTTTTCAACATTTGAGGATGCTCTAGGTTACTTCTGTCTCTCCTAACTGAGATCTGCCTGCATTTATGGAAACAACAAATTGTGGGTTGGAAGCTACCCCACTTCTTGGCTGTACATACCCCTATCTATACAACATATATGTGTATGTTGAGTGATTGCATCGTAGTGGCTTTTGTAATGCAATAACTGTGGTGTCAAGAAAATGTGGTTGGAGAAAACTATACTTGCAAATTAACGTGAACAGAAAATTGAAGTCACTGAAAAGGCAATATAGCTGAAGAATTCTTACTGTGAGCCACCACCATGTTGTCCACAATATGCCAACTTTTGTATCCTCTAAATAGCCTTTTATCCTTTTTGCAGCAGAAGTGGACTTAAAATTTGTGTTTGTACTCTGAACTGGAGACAATGGTATTCAGTCTTATCATAATGTGCTGATGAATCAAAGTGCTATCCTTGTCATGGATTCAATCATCTTCTGTAGCTTCCCACCAAAGTAACCCGATGCCAGTTGGTGAATAGCCTGCAGGAGTTTTGGGTGCTGCTGACTGAACCATGCCATTGAAATGTTGGTCTTCAGAGCCAGGAGATTTTGTGTTGATGCCTGTAAGAAAAACCCAGCAGTGACAGATGAACGCAAATGTCCTGTTAGTCACATGGTAGGTACAGGGACAAGCTGAAACAACTGAGGGGAAAAAAAAAAATAAAGGCTCCTGCCTGAACCTCACATACTACTCTCATTTCAGAGGAAAAACCCTTTTGTGACCAATCCTGGGTGACAAGTAGGTGGGTTTAAAGGCTGGAGAGACCCATCCATGTAGAGTGTTTGTCACTGTGTCTTTGGTTATATAAACGTACCAGAATAGGAGAAAAATGCCTGTCTTTCTTTCAAATTCCTTTTCAGCTGTGTACACTGCCTCCAGGTTGCCTATTGCTACACCCCATGAGGCCTCATTGGAGTTTACACTATGTTGCTTGGTATTTGTTTACTTTTGGCGGCCACAGACTAAGGTTACAGGTTTGGGAACCAGTACATAATTGTAAGGACTGCTTCTTGTGTTACTTTTTCCCCCCCCTCCCTCTTTTGTAAAGTGTGAACCTTTGTTTGGAATTCTGAAGTGACTGTATCGTTACAATGTTTGTATGTAGAGATTTGTTTTGACATGGCTTGTGTGGAGGACCTTTGCTCTTCTTATCTCACATTCAGTTTTATTAAGTGCTTGAGCTTTGTCAGCCTTCTGTGGGGGAGGAGAGGTGATGGGGTGGCTTCAAAACGTGGCTTTTTTTAAGGGAAATTTGCCCAGCTTTACCTAGAGCAGTGTGAGAATCTGGGGTGCTCTTGGCTGTTCTTCACTCATCCTGATCTGATTGCTTCTTGGAGAAAGAGACCAGCCTTGAAACCCTCAGAGAAAACCACATTGCTCAATGCGCTACGCCAGCACTGAGCAAGAAGGCCCGTTGGTTTGTCACACATGGGACCCTGCAAGGTGTGTCACCCCGCCAGAAGGCGTCTGTTGAGCACAGAGTCAATCGAGGCAACTCACGCTGCTCTGCGGATGCCAACGGAGCCACCGCAGCTTGCACCAGCCAAGGACCGGCCCTTCCATGTTTTGGTGGTTAGGAAACCTGTGAGCGAAATCCTACAGGGGTTTGAGAGGAGTGGAAAATGGGTGTTGGAGACCTCTCAGCTTCGCAGGATTTCTTTGGTATTCATACACATTTGCAAGAATGTATTCCAAGCATCTTGTACTGTTATTAGTAACTTGTACTGTAGTTTGTTAGCAGTGTTGACTACCTACATAGCTAATATTCTGTTGCAACTTAGAAAAAGTGTAAACAACTGCAGAAAACAGGAGTTTAGAACTTGTATGTACTGGTTTTTTTATATTAAAGCACTTCAATTAAAAGTTCAAGGAAAAATGCTCCTGTAGCCTTTGTTGTACCTTTGTATCTGTTTGGATAACAGATGAGTGGAAAGAGATGGGAGTGCCCTCTTCCCAAGATCTTCCCTGTTTGCTTCGGTACTAACCAAAAGAGATGGTCAAAATTTTGGGAAGAACTTTGGGTGTTAAAGTTTATTGAGCAAACAGAAGGTGACATCAACCTAGTCCAGAAGACATTATAATCTTATGGAGTCCCTGTGAACAAAGCTGAAGAGTCTGAGGGATGGCTGAGCCATCGAGTGGTTTTTCACACAGCTGTGAGTATCTGCAAAAGATGGTTTAGCTGGGGAGCAGTTAATGAATGAGTCCACTCTGTAGTATGTTAGATTTTCTTTATTTTCATCACAAAGTACCTCAGAGGTCACTGAAAGCCAGTTCACGTGAAAGTGAAGGAAAAGCATCCCCAGTCCAGGGTTATTTCAGGGGTACAGGAAAGTTGTGGGTTTGGGTACCAGAGGAGTTGTGTTGGAAAACAGCAGCACACAGAGGCAACAAATGGTCCTCACCACACATCCCAGAAATTTTCTCTCTCCTCCCTGCCCCCTGCACCCCCTGCAATGTGCATATCCAAATACTTTTCTGGATCACTTCCCTGTGGGATCGTCATGCATAAACGGACATCTCTAAAGCAGCTTGTGATTTGGTGATCTCAGCCTAGCTCTTAGTAGCCAGATGCCCATAATATGAAAACAACCATCAAAACTGTCTCTCTTGCTGGCACTGTTTAATCAAAGGGACAATGGGAGAGAATGGCAGTCTTATTTCTACAAAGAGCCCTTCAATGTCAAATTTGCCATACAGTAGAGTGGCATTCACCTCTGTGGCACAGACCACAGCCACTCTGGAGGGGAACAAAAGCTCTCAGACAGCACGCAATTAATCCAGCATCTATTAAACCAAGCACGGGTTATTTTGAAGGAACGTAACAGATTTCTGCTTTAAATTATTCTAAGCACTATTTTTTTTTAACTCTACACAGTATGCACAGCTCAAAGTACAAACCAGAAGGCTGTGTTTCTGGCAGCTGTTATCTTCCCGGTAGCTGTTTTACATCCCTGGCATCTCATAATCCTGAGACAAAAATCAAGTAAAACACAGCAGAGGAACAACATTAAAATGCCTCTGGTTTTCCTGCTGCCCGAAGCCATGTTCAGGTGCTCAACGCCAGAGCAAACAATTAATTCCACAACCAAGGGAACTAATGAAATCTGGTTTCCTATGGATTTATGACAAGACGTTACCTTGGTGCCAGAGACTTGAGGAGTTAGTCTTTCTGCCAATATCTTGAATCCAGATGAGGATTTTATCAGTGCTAGTCTCTGGAATGGCATAATGAACTTTGAAATGCATGCATTAAAAAAAAGAAGAAAAGAAAGCTATGTTACTTACACACTACATACAGTGAGAGATGAAATTTACTGACAGGAATTTACGAGATAATTAAAATCACAGATCAAAACAAATATACCTTGTCTGTGAAGTCCTAAAACTGGGACTGCTGCTTGTTTGATTTCTGTAATGTCTGTCCCCAGTTTTTCCAGTGCAATGCTATTGAATAATAGTATGATTGCCAGTGGAGTGGTTCCAATAAAAGACACAAAGTATGTGTAATAGTAGAGCAAAAGGTGTAAATAAACAATATGTTTTCACAAAGGAGGAAAATTACCCAAAGATCTAAGATGGACATGTATTTTTTAATCTTTTAAAAAGTGATTTGGAGAAGAAGAGGAAAAGTAAGGTGAGAAGTTTACTGAGAATGAAAAACTGTTCTGGGCAGTCAAAACAGGAGTCGACTGAAGTTTTTCATGATAATGAGGAACTGGGTTGTAAAATGACAGATGAAATCTACTGTCGATAAATGCACAGTAATGCTTCTGGGGGAAAAAAACACCCTAATTATACATGAATAATGAGGGGCTCTAAATCAGCCATCACTGCACGGGAAAATGATCTCAGCATCGTCGCTAATTCTGAGAAAATGACAGGTCAAGGCTGAGCAGGTGTCAAAAAAGCAAGTAAAATGTTAGGAATAACTAGGAAGGGAGAAAAAAAAGGACAAAACAGAAAACATCATTAAGTCTTTGCATAAATCTGTGGTGTGGCCCTGTGCAGGGTAGTGTTTGCAGCTTCTCCATGCTCCCACCCTCCCATCCCCACAGCCCAGCACACATCCAAAAAGCCAGAAGAGGCACAGGGGACAGCGAGAAAGCACTGGCACCATGGGACAGCTGCCATGCAAGGAGAGAACAAGTGTGCTGGGACTCAGGGGCTGTCAAGAGAGATGGCAAAGGAGAGACAGGTTTGCAGGTTTGCCAGGAACCAGCTGCCGTAGAGAACAAGCTGCACTTCCAGCCCCAGACATACTGAAGCATCTGGCTCCCTGCAGCTGAGTAGGCACAGCCCAGCTGGGGGGTGCATGCTCTATATGCACCTTGGTCCTCATATTTTTGGCCCCCAAACTTCCTTTAGAGGTCACTATTAGGGATGGTTATCTCCACAGCCACTCTCACACTTTGGTTCTCATATCTTATTTTAATAGTTTATCCCTGATCTCAGATATATTTTCCTACCCCTTTAGTATCTATTCATAGAGGGAGAAAATCTATCTGACACTTCAGCTATAGTTCCTTGAGCAAGTTAAGCTGTGTCTGCTTGTTTCATTCACTACAGTTGATAAAAGATAATCAAACAGCTTGTGGTTGAAGCCTTCACCATTTTTCTGGTACAAAAGCCGTATGAAACAGTAAATCCAAATTCAGCAAACCACAGCTAAACTCCAGGTGAGTGCAAACCTAGCACTACATCAGTAGAGGGTGAACCTCCCATCCACTTCTGCAGGACCAGGATTTCATCTTTAAGTGTAGAAGCTTCCTAAGAAGATACTACAGTGACTGCAAGGACTGAAGGTAGTTCTTCATCACAACAGAAATTGATTTAGTGGCTTTTTATTACATGCTCCTGGCCTAGTGTGGCCTAGTGTGTCTATCTGTTCTGATACCACAATACCTCACTGTTGCACAGCCTCTGCTTCACTGATTTGTTTATGTGCCCACCTTATTCCTGAGGATTAAGAACCTATAGGAATTGAAAGAGCTTCCTTCCCAAGGCTGGCTGTCTGTGCCAAGTGGAAGAAAGACCTGTCAGTCTCAAAGAGAAGCTGTGGAGAGCAAAGGTATCTCCCCAGCAGCCTGACCTTGGCAAGGAGACAGGAGAATCACCATTTGCGACAGGCAGCAGTTCCCTTTAATAAATATTTCATGGCAGAGAACGGCAGACTTGGGGAGAAAATGGAGGGCAGGGTTCAGCCTGTGACGCAAGGTGATGTGACCAGACCTTGTCTAGCAGGGCTGGAGGCCACCTAATTGGCATTCCCACGCCATGCTTACGAAGAGCATTCTGTAGTCCTCTGGGAACACAAAAATAATTAAAAGGCCCCTCAGCATGCAGTGTTGCTAATGGGCTATTGCCTGTCATGTGATGTTTTTGTGCTCAATTAGAGCTGAGCAACACAGACTGCTCAAAATTCCCATCTCCCTCCAAGAGACACCCGGGTGGACCGAGGCTCCTTTTCTGCTGCACGACGGCCCTTGTTGTGCATTGCCCTGCAGCGTCAGTGCTGAGGGGCTGAAGGCTGAGGTGGCAACTGAGCTCCGTGCAGCAGAGCACACATTGCTGTGTTTATGGTGCTGCAGACAGAGCTCTGGCACTGGGGGCAGAGCACACAGAGCCGGTGGGTTCAGAGCAGTCATCCCTGCGCACCCGGGCACCTCCGCAGTGACCTGAAGCTGCAGGATGGCTGCGCATATGGCGTGAAACAAAGGCCCTGGATCTCTTCCAGGCAAGACCTTGCTCACACACTGCATATCTCTGTGGACTTCTGGCTTCTCCTAGCACAGTGCAAGGCTCAGTTGGTGCCAGCCTCAGCTGCCTGGCAAAGAATTCTTTCAATGTTCCCCCCTTTCCTCTGAGCAGATCCTGTATGAGATGATGCTGAGAGACCTATCAACAACTTTTGTGCTTTCTCAGGAGGGACTTGGCCACCTGAAGGCAATTTCTCTCTGCAATCTCTGATTGCCTTCTGTCCAGGCACCTGTTTTATTTACCAGGCCTGCTGTGGAGGCTGCCTTGCCAGCTCTGTGTGCCTAGCACTGTTTCTGATGCTCTCACAAGCCTTGATTCACTTTGCAAGCCATCGGTGCAAGCCATCGGTGTCTCGTTTGGGCCAAAACAACAATCCGTCTCCAAGGTATGGTTGTTTGAGTATTCATGGGCTAAACTTTAGGTAATTAGCATTGTTAATGTTCTCTGTGTGATATTACAGCTGTGGGCCTCATTAAAATAGTCTCCTGGGAGAAGTCAGGTGAAGAGTCAGGTGTCAGCTTTGCTTCATGTGGAAAAGTCTGCCTGTTATTCTGAGAGAATTATTTGTTTAAACACAGGATTTACACATGATGGTGAATTTAATCCCCAGTGCTTGTGACAGCCGGAGAGCTGGGCTGAGCTGCGGAGCAGCACTGGCATGGAACCCAGCAGCAAGGGTCTCTATTTCTTCTGCCTAAGAAAGGCTCGGGCTTGTGGGCTCCTGCCCAAAGCACAGGCAGCAGGCAGGAGTCCGCAGGCTGGTCTCCCCAGTGCCAACTGCCCCACCCCACCAATACAGCCCTGTCAGATCCTGCTCCTGGCCAGCCCCAGCCCCAGCAGCTTCCCTGAGCAGCAGCAGCCTCGGGAGTGCTTTTAAAAGAAAGAACAGTGACAAAAGGCCACAGAGGAGCTCAAACTGATCTGAACCAATGGCAGTTCAGGACATGAGAAGAGAAACAGAGGCATTTCATCCTCTGTGGGAGATCTCTTCTTTTTGCTATCTGGGAGGCTCTGATAGAGAGACAGGAGAAGGTGGCAGTCCTTACCACCATGGACCAACCTTCCCTGATGTAGGACACCACATGACTCTCACAGCAAGGGCCACGCTGTCCTTTGGCATCTTCCTGGGAGAGCACCAGCCTCTGCTCCTCAGCCAGGGCATGGGCAGGGCCACTTTCCCATGGCACTACCAGTGATGGTCATCCCATCCTGTCTTTGTATTTGGTACAAGGAATGGGAGACTTGAGTATGTTACCACCTCTGGAAGGGAGAGAGTTATGCCACAGTAAGGCCCTGGAGGAGTCCATATACCTCAGATATGGGGTATGACACATCTGTGCTCTGCAGGAGGCTCTGCATTCACTCTGTGACCTTCCCGAGATCTTTTCCCCAGGCCTGGCAGCATCTGCTTGGGCAATTATTTATGAACAGGAGTTGAGTTTCCCCAGCCGAAGGAGGTGGCTGTGGCCAGATGTCAGTGCAACAAATGGGCACATACCAGCTGTTTGCAGGCACTGAGCACTGGCAGGCAGAGATGCCCACTGACAGAGACAGAGATGTAGAGAGATGCATGCTGGCTCCAGATCTGGCTTGCTGTAGCTGCACAGAATTTAAAGCATAAATAGTGATGATACTGTTATTTGTTAGGGGGGGGTTGTGTAGTTTTTGGGGTTTTTTTTTTAATGTTTTACCCAATATGCCTCTAGTATGACTTCCTGGGTTGACCTCAGGAGCACAGAGAGTTTTTCTAGTGCCTGGGGAGAACAGCTATCATTGTGGCTAGGCTGACTGCTCAGTCCCAGGTAAAGCCTTGTGTTTTGAGATGCCACACGACTGTCACCTTGCTGCCATCTGAAACCAGTGGCTGCAGCCTCTTGGTAGGTTTCTCCAGCAACAGATTTTGATGCAATTTCCTTTGGGGAGTTTGGCAGGCTGCTCAGATGGCTAAAAACTTTTTGAAAGTATCCCCCCTTCCTTTCCATTTCAGCAAGTTAAATTTCTCAAGCTAGTTGTCATTTCTCAAGGAACTTTTTTCTGCCTGTGGGAGTGGTAGGTAGGTGGCTGGAAGAGCAGAGGGGTGGAGAGATGCAATGGAGGTATCGGCTTCCTGGTGTGAAGAGAAGCTGAGGGCCTGGGTGGGAATGAAGGATGGCGATGGGTGAGTAGGAGGAAGCTTAACAGGATGGAAAGTAGGAGCAAAGAGACTGCAGGGGGAGGATTTGTACAGCAGGATGCTGCTTTGTGTCGATTATGCAAATCACCTGTACGTGCTGTGCAGTGCTTCCTTGGGTTTGCTGTTTTGGTCGAGGATGGCTGGCTGCTCCCCAGCTGCTGCCGCAGCCCCTGTCACAGTGGGCAGCACAGGCTGAGAGTACAGGAGGGTAAATGGAATTGCCTTGGTCAGCTTTTCTGGGAAACACCTCAGCTGGTTCATACTGGAGTACCTCCACTGAGTCTGCTATGCAGCTTCACACCTGCCAAAAATCTGAGCCAACAAATTTTGTGCTGAGAGAAGTGTTTAGTTCTTCTTTCGATAGTAAAATCATCAGCAAAATTACCTGTTATACCACGCCCTACTTGCTCTTTTAGGAACATTTCACCAGACCTAGTTAACTCCAGTCAACACCCCTGTTGTTCTGAAGTTTCTCAGAGCAGGTAGGAGCCTGGGGCAGAGGAATCACACAGTGAAAAGCTCAGGAGGATCCACTTTTTGTCTTGGGCCTGTCCATATATCCATAGTTCAACCTTGCCCTAACCTTCAGTGTTTCAAGAGCTGTGCACAATGCTTTCTGCCTTTGTGCAGAGAGCACAAATGGCTCTTGGAAAAATTTTACTACTTCTGTATCCAGGCTGTGCTGCCAAGTCAAACTGCAAATTTGGGTCCACATTTTGTCTGATGACTGGTCAGGGTATTCAGAGTAGAGCTTTAATTTGCCTCATGAGTTGGAGGCAAATAGCAGAACTGAGAGGTGGCAGTGCTTGCTGCAAACCTGTGCCATACCTTCATACACCTGGAGCAGAAGCCATGGACAGAAATTCCTTGTAAGAATGGGCATCACATATGAAAAACAATTTTGTTTCGGGAGAATTCAGAGCAGGATTTTGTACATTGGTAGAGGCCAGAACAGTGTGATATCGACTACTAACATCTTTACTAATAACACTAACTTTGGAGAATCTTTGGGCACAGGGATTTTATCTAATTTAAATGAAGCTCTCCTGTGCTTCCTTTGCTGCGAACTTGTGCAGATGAAAGAGGAATAACTATCTCTGAGACAAGCAGTTCCACGTACTGGAGATTAGCAGAGGCACCACTGAGGAGCGGGGCTCCTGCCGGGTGCTGACATTCCCGTGGTGCTGAGCAGAGCCTGCATTCAAATTATTCTGAGGAGAGCCGAGGCTTCTGCAGGGGCAGCACAAGGAATGCATCAGGGACTGGGCAGAGGGGTGTCTGCGCCTCACAACTCACTGAGCACGGGAGTGTCCGCTCATTATCTGCCCGATGAACTGGTGTGTGACTCCTTGCCTCATGCTCTGGTGCATGTGTGTGTTTCTGTGTGCATTTGTGTATCTGTTTCAGGGCTGACATGTTCATCTGATGATACATATTTAAATAATGTAAATAATTGACATGCAATAAGGAAATGCGCTTTATCAAATGAAGCGAGACCACGCAAGGCCCAGCATCAATTCATATTCATACGCTGTGCATTTCCTCCCTGTTTAATCTGTGTTTTAAAGGAACCTGTCCCTACTGGGAATTCCACTGCCAGCCCTCACTGGCCTCATTTTGTGCCTACTATGCCTTCAAAACTAATCCATCCTCAAAGCCAGAGGCTCATGTCAGCTTCATTTTGAGAGTGAGCATTTAATTTCTGCGTGCTCCTATCCTTTAAAAAAACTCAACATTTAAGCTAATAAAGGGGAAAGAGCAGGTAGGGATTAAAGAAGCAGCAATCTGACTTTCCATCCATGCATCCATCTGTCCATCCATGCATCCATCTATCCATCCATGCATCCACCTGTCACAGCTAAACCCAGTATTCTACTGTGAAAACAGGTATCTCCTTGTCCTCTCTCTACCATATTCACATTAGGACTCTGTGTAAGACTCACGAGGCCAGTTTCTCCTGGATTTAAGTTCAGTGCCCCTGCACTTTTTTCACCTGCCTTTAGAAGCTTCTCCCCTCTGCTTATTTTGTAATAGCAGCATACAGTTTTGAATGATGAAAGAGGACGTACATTTGTAGTGCCTGGTGATCCTGATGGCAAGTGCCAGGTGAACATTACAAATCTTCTCTAAATCCAGCTTGCCTTTGATCCAGGCATGTGTGTACCCTTTCCACTCCCTGTGCCACCAAATGTTCCTTCTTTGGTTTTGGGAATGTGTGGAGCAGCACTTTCATTAATTGTGTGCCGCAGCCTGCGAACAAATTAGCATCTGTGCACAAAGGTGCTCCCCTGGCCACCCTGTCTGTGCTGCTACACTTAATTGGTGTGAGCGTGGCAAGGGAGAAGCCAGCAGGCAGGCACTGCATTTAGCTTCCCTCTTTCTCCCCCTCTCACACAGGATTCCTCTACATTATTTTAAATTCAGAGTCTCCAGGCATATTGTTTAATTTATGCTGCAACTTTCTTATTGTCCCCGGAAATGCATTTGCAAAGAAAAAATCCATGCAAAAGGATCTTTAGGAGAGGGTGAGGGAAGCTGCCGATGGTGATTATGCAGTGAGACAATCAGCATGAAGAGTGGCTACTGCCTCTGAACAAAGAAAGTATCGGTAAAAAATGGCAGCTTTGATCAATTTGTGTTTCCACTTGCCTCCATGAGAGGCTGTAACCCTTTAACTTCAAGTCTAGCCATTAAACTCAGTCTGCTCTTCCCTGAAAAGGACTACGTGGAAAAAACCTTTCTTCCCCTCCACCTCCCCATTTGAGGCACTTAGGATTAGCACAGCATCTCCAAGCTTATGCCTGGAGTTTCTTCACCTCCTTCTGAGCCTGGGCTTTTGTTTTTGGCCTCTACTGGTTTCCCGTGTTTTGCCCTGCTCTCACTCACATACAGACCATGAAGAAACTGCACTTCTTCACTGTTTTCAAGGGGATATTGATGAGGCACCGCTGTCCAGGGAATACACCCCAAGGAAACTGCCTGGAGCAAGACCTGAGCTCTTCAACACAATGTGAGGGAGCAGTTCTATGCCCTTTGCCTTGGGTATTGGCAAAGCTGCAATCCAGTGGGAGAGCTTCTGCTGCCTGCACGGAAATGTGTCCCCCTCCCTGGATACAGCCTCCAGGGCATGTCCTTCCTTCAGGGCTGAGGGGAGAGAAGTCTGCAGCCATCCCTCAGCCAGGGCATCCCCTAGCATGTCCCCTAGCTGGAAATACTGCCACAGCAGGAGAACTTGGCACCCCATCTCTTGCAGGGGTACAGCTGGTAGTAGCACAGCACCATCCTTTCCCAGCAGCACTGCTTTTACAGAGTCTATAGCCCAGCAGCACGTGGTGGTCCTCAGGACTGCAGGAGAAAGGAAAAATTAGCATGCATGTCCCTGTGTCTCTTGGGCCCACAGCATCCAGGTGTCATAACTCTCCCTTTCTTTGTGCTGTCCTGGTGCCTCTATTGTTTCTCATCAACTCTCTGTATGTTGATTTAATGTCTTCTGCCTTCCTAGGGCAGAAATAACACTTGTCCTTCCCCCTCATCTTGAAGACGATGCTGTGCAGCTGTGGAGAGTCCTTGAGAGTGCATTAGTGGCATTATTGGCAGCTCTGACCCACAACCATCTCTTACTTGTCTGCTCCAGACAAGATCTGCAATTCCCCAATCCTACAAACTGTAATGAAAAGATGAACAGGAGACCAGGGTTGTTTCCTGGGTAAAGCAGAGTTGTAATGTTCTCTGCAGAGGCACGGGTTGAGCTCCCCCTCAGTGCTCCCACTCAAGTATGTTGATGACAACCAGAAGAATGGTTTTGGTACTGTCAGAACAGTGCCAGGTGCCTGTTCGGCCGTGTGTAAATGAGCAGGACCTCCTCTGGGCACAAAATCCCTGTGAGGTGCAAGACTTTAGCTCCTCCATGCTGCCTGCTTTTCTGGTGCTGTGCATGTGCAAAGCAGGGAACACTGCCCAGGCACTCAGCAGAGAAAGAGACTGAGAGATACTGTGGTGTGCCTCAAGAGTGGCACAGGAACAGCAGGTTCAGTTTGTGCTGAATGCACAAACATGTGACTGTCCCAAGGCCACACAGTGCAACAGAGGAATCATTCAACACAAAGCTTTGGCTGGCTTTAAATGCAGGACTTGCTGGAAAACACTGTCCCCAAGGTCACTGAAAGATATTGCTGGACTCAACAGCTCAACACCTCCTGTTGAGCTGTTCAGAAGGTAACAACAAGCTCATTGGAAATGTGGCCTGAGGCTTGCTGGGAAGCCAAGCTCCAGGCTGAGCTGCTCTGCCCAACACCCTGGGCCAGTGCTGACTGCAGCCTGCCTCCACCTGAGCAGACTTGCTTGTCTGGGCTCCCTGCAAAGCCAAGCCCTCTATGAAACATTCCTCAGTCCCGGACAACCTGCAGATGAGCCTGAGCTTAGCTTTGTGTCTGGCATGAAGTAAAAAGCCAAGCAATATCTTCCTTGGCTCCACCACACCTCCTGTTCTTGTCATTGCCTCTGCTATGCAATGCCACTGCTGTTTCTTTACTCCAATGGATGAGTCAGACAGGCAGTGGCATCTTGTCCCGATGTTTCTGAACCTATCAAACTTTTCAGTAGTTTTTTGCTGAGGTGGTCCTGGTTCCTCTGGGTTGCACCAGCTCCCCTCCCCTTCCCTGTCCTATCTCTGGGCAGCTTGAGCCACAATTTTATGTGGATACTTGCATGGAGAACCCAGAGTAGGAGCTGGAAGCGGGCTGTTTCTGGGTTAGAAATTTTGTGAGTGTAGAAGGCTGGATGGCCAGGGGCTGTGGCTCAGACAAGAGCCACCCTGGCTCCCTGCCAGAAGCTCTTCCTTAACCCTGCCATTTAGGTTTCTCCCTGCTCAAGGAGGCGAGTGAGTTATGATCTTGAGGAAGTGGCAGAGGCACAGAGCCAGCAGAGACCAAGAGCAAGCAGAAAAATGATGGGAGCTCTCAAAAGAGTAGGTCAAAGACAGAAGGACAGAGAAAAGAAGGAGGAAAATTCAGATGTAGCCTTCTGCTGCAGTTTCTGAAGAGGAGAATTTTATTCCCAGGAATTGAAAGGTTAATTCTCTTGACAACACCTCCCCCTCTTTCCCAAAGTCTATCTCAGAAATAATCAAAGTATTTAATTAATATTGCACTAGTCCAAATAAGTACAATCATCTTCCAGGAGTATTTACATGTCAGGCTATAATTAGCAGCCTCCTTGGCACCAGCTCACATGAGGTGACAGGTCACAGTTTCCATTACATGCTGCATTTTTCCATATCACTGCTCATTCCTGAGTGACTATGAAATAAGTTAGCCAAACTCAGCAAAGATGATGGATTGAGTGAGCCATGGTGGCAACCAGAAGAGGAGCAAGTGATTTTTCTCGTCACGAACTTGATGACAATAATCAACACCTTGGTTAAGTGATAACCTCCTTGGTTTTTTTTAAGTATGCTTTTCAAATAATCTGAGAAGTGCAATTTCAAGATTACTTTATTTCCTAGTGATGATGAACCATTTCTACCTTGACTGAACTTCCTCCTTGTGCTTAGGAGGGAAGTGCTATGTCCATCTACTGGATGGCGTGTCTTGTTCCAACAGAGGCAGATGGGTGAAAGAGTGGCTGCACTTAAAAAACCAAAATTGTTCTTGAATGCCTTTTACTCCTAAACCTTGTTGTTAGCTGCTCAGACATGACAGAACACGTAGGGAAGCACAATGAAGCTTCAGACCAGAAATGAACTTCTGTCTGTGGAGAAAAGTTATTGATCAGAGCCACAGGAGGCTGAGTCCTGGAGCATTGGCTTCCTCCACTGCATTTGCTGAGATTTTCCTATTTTTACTACAACTTTACTCAAATTCTCACCTTTTCTCTTACAAAAATGTAAGCATCCTTATTTTCTCACTCAGACACGTGTGTTGCCTATTTGCAATAGCAACTGGATGGGAAAAGTCCCAGTGAAGTGGGCACCCACACTGAGGAGTTCTCCAGTCTCCCTGGGTGCTTTTTGACTTTCTTGCTGGAATTTCATTCCTACACAATGTACAAGGGTTTTGCAGAAACAGTGGCTTCTGGTTTGGTACCATGTCGGCTCCTCATTTAGCTGTCTTTCTGCTTGGATGTGAAACTCCAAACATGGCTTTTGCTTCTCACTGACTCACTCAGAAGTCCCATGCTCCATTTTGGGTGGGAATGTGGATGAAGTGTGTTTGAGGGAGAGGAAGGAAAGGAAGGATGAAGCATTTAGGGTGTGTGCAGATTTCAAGCTGATGCCCTGAGCTGATGCTGTGAGGCAGCAGGAACATTAATGCTGACCCCCACCTATGGGCTGTCTTACAGCTGCAGCTGGACAAAGATGTGAACAAGTAAAAGTGCCTCCTTAGGCAAGAGGAAGCCAGTGGAACACTAGAGGGATAAGGAAATATAAATCAGATGTTTTGGCAGTGAAGTTTCCTGCTAAACCTTTTGTCTGGGCCTCCCCCCAATGCCTCATGTGTGGCTGCTGCTCTGCTGGTTCCCTGTGCTGGTAGCAGTGGACTGCCCTTCATGCCTCAGAGCATGCAGGGCTCAATTATGCACTTACATGTCTTCCTCAAAATTGGCACCATCTGGACCACCACCTGAATGTCATTTTTTTTTCCTGTACAGCTTCTCACACGGTTTGCCAGCTTGTGTTTGTATTTGGGGGAGGGGAGGGGATGTGTGAAAGGTGGTGAGATCTGGCACAGGTTTTTTTGCATAAGCAGTGCCACTGACAGAACTTTTATTTAGGATTTAATTGATCTCTGCACCTCCTTGGAAACCTGTGCCACTCATTCAGAGGAACTCCCTAAATCTGTGTCAACCTCCAACTGGGCTAAGTTTATTCCTCTAAAAGAATAAACACATTAATCACCCTAAGGACAACCTCAGAAATAATAAGCAGCTTCTTGACTGAAATATTTCCACAGGGAAGAGAGAGCATACCAGGACAGGACTCGGAGTGGCCACACTTTGTTGGGTAGTTCAGGTAGCACAGGCACCCAAACAGCATCTACAGATCATCTTTCACAACCTCCTTCTGGTGAACCTGCTCAGGTGAAACAAATATTGCTCCATCACCTACAGCACAGTTGGAGCTCTGGTTATACAAAAGTGTCCACAATCACAATCTTCATTTTAGGAGTCTGCTATATGCCAGGACACAGACTCCTAAATCAAATTATGATTTCATAAATCTGACTAATCCAGGCCATTGGCCTGTTGTTGCACAGTACATTCTTGTACCAGTGCTGCCTTTGCCACCAGCCAGTTGTTGTATGCATAGGATAGAAGGCCACTATTCATATTGGCTGTACTCAGCTGGTACATAACACACTGTCCAGCTCTACAGGATCCAATCATGCCCTCCTTCTGGGGGGAACAATAACAAATACATTAGTCCACAGGGAGTGAAATTATTTGCATACACCAGTAAAAAATATTTAATAATTAAAGTTTTTAAATACTGATGTTTTAATAATATTAAATATATTACTTCTTATAGGGAAATTTGGAAGGGAAAGTTCAGTGCCTGGGGAAATTTGGAAAGGAAAGTTCAGTGCCTGCTGCCTTCACAGAGGGCTTGAGGAAATGAGTTGGTTGCACTGCAACCAATAAATCACAAACTTGTAGTTAAAACCTCTTTGAAATCATGTTGCCTGACAGTGTATGTCAACCAAATAAGGGTTTTAAATGTTTTAGCGTATGCAGACACAGTCTTGTCACTACATGTGCCATCACTAGCGAGCTAACCCGAGAGTCACACCCTCTGCCTTCCTGGCATCAAAGGCTGTGCAGCTGGCATCATTGTGGAAGCCCTGCAAACACACAGGTGTTTTCTAGATATCTGTGAGTGCTGATCCTCAAAGACAAGGAGGGCTAGATATTGCCTCACCAGTGAAGCTCAAGGAAAACCAGCAGCCATGGAGAGTGGCACTACCTCCAGGTGGGGACTTGTCATGTGAAAACTGGGTGACACCTTCACTGATATGGAGAGGAGGATTTGCCATTTTAGTTCTGCCTAATGGTTAATACATTAAAAAACAGGAGAGGCTGGTGTTGGCTCCCCTTCTAGGAAGAAGAAAGCAGGTGCCTTGCTGGGGAGGGCTCATGAAAGAGCCCACAGAGGTTATGTGCACACTCTGTAGAAACACTTCCATTCATATTCTCACTGCAACGTGCAACTCTGGCAGGTCCCTCCGTATGCCCAGAGTAAGGGAAGCTTCCAGAAGACATGTTGCCTCCACTGCTAAGGAAATTACACACCATTCTTTGTTTACCTTTAACTCACAGCAGTCTGCTTATATACGTCCAGTTTTGGGGCACTGGTCACTCTGGGTGTACTACTTCTCTCATTTTTCCAGTCAGCTGCGCGATCAGCTCTATTGTCTGCATCCTCCACATTTACAAGGAAGTTAGGTCTACAGCCATGTAGTCTGGTGGCCTTCTGGTGGAGTTTCTGGTGAAGTCTCCGTAAAAGCTCTCCTAATTTACAAGCAGCATGCATATTTTAGAGATCATGACAAAAACATACCTATTCCTAAGTACAGGGAGGAGAAAGGCATATGCTCCTCTGCAGGGGGAGCTCAGGTTCACAGCTACTACAGGTAAGTGGGGTAGAGCTGTAGGACTGTACTAACAAAAGGATTTGCCCTTTTGGGAACCAAGCAGGTCTAGGTCAGCCAGAAGAAGCTCTGCCAGGGAAGGGCCATGTGTCTCAGCCTTTTATTTGAAACGTAACTTGAGCAATGTCAAGAGCTCAGCTGCTGGTTCAGCACAACACTAATTAAAACTGTATCTTACATCCCTTTAATGACTGGTGTGACAAATGGGAGAAAGAATTGATCCGATACCCAAAGTCAGTTAGTTTTGGCTGTTCCAGTAAAACAGGAACAGTACGTGCACATAGCTATGAAATAGCTCTTAGTCAGACACACAAACAGATTAGCACACGTGTGGCATTAACTCCAAAGAAACTTAAGGAAAACATGCTTTTCCTCAAGATGCTGAGAGAAGAGGTTCTTTTCCTTCTTAAGTGCCTATCCTAAGTCTGAGTAGAGTGTGGATGGATGGATGGATGGGTGAATGGATGGAGTAAGACAAGAAACATTGCTGAGATCCCTGATATTTTACTTGTTTTTAACAGATAGGATAGAGTTTTTTCTGTTGTGGTTGTGTTGTGGTTTTTGTTTTTTTTTTTTTTAAATAATGAACCACCTCTTCCATGAAGTCCAGGGGGCCAGCAATTGCTCTTTTCCACCTAAAAATTTAGTGTTGGAGTGGTGCCAGCTCTCAAGAAATAAAGTGCTAGCCAGTGGCAAGAAAATGCAGTTTGATTTATTCTATACCTTTAAAGTGAGTGGTAGGCCTGTACATTAAACCCAGCAGGCTTTTAATTATGGATTGGCTCTTTCTAGTAGCCTTAAGATACAATTATCTGTCCGAATGAAAAAACAGCTGGGTGGCAAGGCTGAAATACAGGCTGGCTGATTTTGCCCAAACAAGGAGATTCAACAACTTTCATGGAAGTTTTAGCTGCAAAAATACTGTAGGCACCTACCCTGCAGCTGGATACAGCCCCGTATATCACCTATGTCTGGAGCACAGAGACTGACACTGACTACAGTTTTTCAGCAAACGCATAAACAGTGATTTTGGCTGGACTGTGCTCACATCCCTTTTCTTTCCAGAAATGTTCTGAATTAGAACTTGACTTAGAAGAATGTTTATGGAAGGTAGAATTAAAACAAGTATCAGAGAAAGACTGAGCAAACCCCCCTGTAACAGTTGTATCCATATTCTTGGGTGGCAGCAACAATATTAGGTGACTTGAATGTCCAAGAAAAACTAAACAAAGTTCCTCACGCTTCAACTATCCAACGTCGGTAGCAAACCCTGTGAATGAGCTGCAGATTAACAATTCCCCCAGGAATAACTCTCTGGCAAGTAAATATTTGGCAATTATATTCAAATAGTGAATAAATCTGGGAGATACTGCAATCTACTTGAGGGTAATTGTTAACACCAGAAGAAACAGAGTTTGTCAAAAACATCTTTTCTCAGGAATGACAGGCTCATAGGCTAATAGAAATTAATTTTCCATCTCTAATATTGGGCACTACTTCTGTGTGGTATCACTGACCCTGACAGTTCTTTGGCATGTGATGTTGAAAACAGCCAGTTGCAATTTGTGTTTGCTTTTAAATTTACAGTTTAGCCGAGGGGATAGAAAATGCTTCCTGTTGGGAGCAAATTCACCCTCCACTGGGCCCACACAGACTCTGCACTGTGCTTTGAAGTTCCCTGTAAAATCATGGAATTGGTGCATGGCCCCCACCTGACCAGGGAGGTCATCTGGTATGGGAACTCTTAGGATGTGACAGAGGCAAGGACAGGTTGCCTTCAGCATGTGTGAGGTTAACACTTTGTGCTCTTGTGCTCTGACTGCATTTTCAAGTCCCCCATCATCACTGTTGTGAGCAGTAATGAGCCTACTATGGATGATGGCATCCCCCTCTGTGACAATCATGAATTGCATCCCTGATGGAAGTGGTATCTTAAGGAAATGACCCTGTATTCCAGGCTGTTATCCAAGTATGCTGGAGAGGCAAGAAGTGATGGAAGATTTACAAAAGAAGGAGCTCAGCAGCCTCAAGGGAGCCGAGACAGTGAGAAGGCAGCAGGCCACAAAGATCAAAGGACTTTCTGAGCCACCAGCTCATCAGCTGGGTCCTTTCTCCAAGGTTGGGAACAGAGAAAGTGGGAAGGGGACTGACTCACTGGGACCTCTTTCTCAACCTCCTCTCCCACGGGGATCTTCCATCAGCTGAAGTGCACCTCCTATTTCTGCCCTGCTGAGGTGGTCTGCTGTACCAAGTGAAACTCTGCTCCCTGTGCTGTATCGATTGCTAGCAGAGACCCCACTGCAGTAGGTGCTCCTGTGGTCTTCCAGGAGGATGAGTAAACAGGATAATTTCAAGTGCACCCCCACACAACTGCTTGGCTGGGATGAGTCACCAGGAGCAGGCCGGGAATCTCAGCAATGTCTCTGCCTGGCTGCAGTGCTTGTGCAGCACCAAGGGGAGTGCAAGGTATCTCCCTGCAAGAGCTCCTGCAAGACACACTACAGGAAAAAACACATTTGTCCTATCATATGGGGAACTTGTGCATGCAAAGTCCATGCAGATATTTCCACTGATTTTGGAAATACCTGCCTGTGTTCGTGTGTATGTACTGACCAAGCATGATGGTCAAGACTTTACACAGCAGTATCATATAAAGCTTTCCCCTAACATGGCTGCAGGATGGTTGTATTACATGCAAACAAAAATTCCCCGTGGATATTACACAAGACCTTCTGTGGAAAAATGATTCCAGGAGTGATGTAGATGGCTTTAACACGTTTTAATGGAACTGTTTTCAACTAGACCTTCACTCTGCAGCCAGGTGCACTTGTTTCTGTGAAGACAAATATGCAGGGTTTTGAGAATGTCATGTATGTCAATAACAGAATTCTTTTCAGATACTACAAATTTTACAGTTTTAAAGCCTTAAATGATCTCCCTTCCTGGACTGGGCAAAACTGCTGACTCCTCTTGCATTGTTGGGCATGACCCCTTTCTAATGGGAGTCAGCTCCCCTTTTCAGCTACTGTGACAGAATTGAAAATGTGCCCAACAGGAAAGCTACAGTGGGTTTGGCATTGACTCTGTCTCCCCTTGGCACTCTTGCTAGGGTAAATTTGCAACTGAAATTCCAAATTTGGCAAGAAAAGGAGGAACCATTTTCCTGGCAGCCCTCCACAGGTACTCAGGAGAGTGGATGGGGGGTGGTAGCCACAGAACAGATGGCAGTGTAGGATGAAGGTAGGTAAAGTGGTCAAAGATGTGGAATAAATAGATTTACAAATATGTTACGCCACAACATGTGTGGCACATGCATGTAGTTTTCCATGAAGAGCACAATGCCAGGATGATACCTCACTTACACAAATGACTGGGTAACTGTGCCATACAGACAAGCACAGCCCTTCTGTCTTCACATCACTGTGTTTTTCCTGAGTGATCTTTTAAAGAAAGACAAAGCCAGCAAAATCAATAGCAGTCTTTGAGGAACTGGCATACGAGAAAAGCCTCAGCTGTTACAGTCTGAGGTAGGTATAAGGCTGAAAAGAGACATGATAGTCCACAAATATCTACACTTTTCATGATGAGGAATGGATGTTGATATGAACTGCAATAAGCTCAAGACTATGCAGAAAATACATTAAGGAAAATACTCCGGGAAAAAAAATCTGTTGTGCTAAACACCTTTGCTATTTGTGGCCTACAGATGGCTCTCCCTGTTTTTAAACGTAGTCAGAGATGACATTTTATGTTGTATATCAGACTTTTTTTTTTTCCTTGCAGTAAATGTTTCAAGTATGGAAAAATGTGTTCCTGAGGGCATCTGCTAAGGTCCCATCCACTGAGGTTTCAGAGGTGTGCTAGATAAAGCAACCTCGGTGAATATTCAGTAGGGAAAATCCTGCTGATTAAAGGGAGCAGTGCAAGATGAGCTGCCAGGTCTTTTATTATCTATGACGCCAGGACTATTGGTAGTGAAGGGAGTTCTTGCATAAAAGCCTTTCCCGGCTTTATTTATGCCAAGGCTGCTTCCAGGAAGGGGGAATCCATCATGTCAGAGATGAATGCAAACACAGAGCTTTCTCTCTTGCCCTCTCTCTCCATTTGGACTGTCCTTTCATTTGACATAGACTGTGGTGTTCTGTGTATACCCTGCAACCTGATTTGCTTAAGACTCCCCAGAAACAAAGAGACAGTGAGGGCAGGATCACCTTAATACAGTAACTTTACTGTTTTCTGGGAACTGCTTGCTGGGTCAAAAGAGAAAGTCAGGGAAGGAAGGCCAAGTCCCATAAGAGTGGGATCCAGTGATGCCCTAAGAGTCAGGCAGGGAGCCAAGGGAAGGATGCTGATCCAGGTCCCTCCACCTGCAGCCACGCACATCTTTCCTGTGACCCATTAGAGACCTCAAAGCCCTGGCAGATGAGAAGAAAGGTCACCCCCAAACCACTGCTAGAGTGATGCAGGGTTGCCACCATATTCATCAGGTCAATAATACCTCAGGTGAGAAGGAGAAAACCCACACTACCAATTTAATTTCTTATTTGGTGCAGATAGCTCTAGCACTGTTCTTGACACTGTTTTCACATTTTAGAATTCTGTGGTTTGCTGTGCTGCTTTTCATAAAGCTCTGACAATTGTCTAATTAAAGGATGGCAGAAGGCAGCTAAGCTCTGCTCAGCTCTGGCTGTGAGGGCAGTTTTGCACAGGGGAAGGCAGGGTGCAGCTAAGGAGTTCAGCATCATGGCAGAGCATCTCCATGTCCAGAGGCAGGTTATTACAGGACAGGCATTTCTGGGTAGGGTGCTACCTATCCAAAATGCATGACAGGCAGAAGCTCAGGAGTTTAGTTTCAAGACAGGGCTTGCAAGTGGCCCACAGTGGAAGATCCATCATACTAAGCACAGAAAGATGTTTTTTTCCCCATGTGTTGGATTTGAGAGTATACGTAGAGGGCTGGCTGAGGATACTGGCAAGACAAACTTTCTTCAGACTGTGGAAAGCTCTGGTTAGCTTGATTCGTTCAGACCATGCCCCAAATCTGTCTGTGCCCCAGCATGGAGGATCTAACATATGGTATCAGGCATCAGCTGAGAGATGGTTTTGTGGCCTTCCCTGCTACCATATGTGTAAACAAATATGCAGCTGCACTGACAGACAAACATAAAGAAAATGGTGTCAGAGATTCCAGCTGTCCCAGAGGTGATAGCTCAGCCAAGCAGTCCTGATCACAGTATGCAGGCAAATGCTAGAAACTTGCTTTTGCCAAGGTGCTGCCACTGCCTGAGCTCAGGATGCACTTTTTTTGCAAAAGTGAGGTGAGGGGGGATGTGTATCTCATGCAAAAGTACTGATGCAAAAGCGCATCCGTAGCCTTGCACGTTGCAGCCCTTTAGGAGTGTTTTGGTGAAGAGACTGATTATTCAACCAGCTTTTGTAGGAAAATATTAGTTTTACAATCCCTTCATGATTTGTACAGACCAACCTCACTAAGAGGGGGTGAGGGAAAACAAGAGTTAAGGAAAGGCAGCTGAGAACTGCAGATGCTGAAGCAAGGGGATGTGGGGAAGATCCAGGGCAGCAGTGATGTGGTGTGCTGGCAGCATGATGGGTGGAGGAGCGCTGTTGCTCTGATGAGCAGAGCTGCAGGATGGCTTAAAGGCAAACACACAAAGCAAATAAGCCTGTCAAGCAAGACAAGGGACTGCACATTGCAACTCTCTGAGTCTGATTCCCAAGGTATTAACGATGGACTCTGTGTACACTAAGCACAGGGTCTAGTTGAGGAAGGTAATGATTTCCACGGCCCGTACTGGTCCCTTGCTGCAAAACCTGCAAGTGTTACATGTCCTGCAGAGACAAGTGGCACACAAAAACCAGAGATGCTCCAAAGGATGTAAGCTCTGAGCTCCCATGGGGGGTCACGGGCAGGTCTGGGAAGCAGCACAGCCCTCGAGCAGGGTCACTGGCAGTCACAGCTCCAGGCTCTGCAGGTGGGCATGGCCTGGCCTTGCTGGTGAGGAGAGCTTAGGTTGCAAACACTGCTCAGCTCTGGGACCTTCCAAACCTTACAGCCACAGGCCTTGTTCTCCTGTGAAACAGTGAACCCAGCTTGCTGATGGGTGGCTTTTCGGCTAATCTGGGAGGAGCAGAGCGGTGCCTCGGGTGCTGGTGCCAGAGGGTGCGGGCTGAGGGTCCCTGAGCAGCACGGATGTGTGTTGCAGGGAGCCAGGTGCTTTTTGCATCCCCCGGCATGGCACAGAGCTCGCAAGCTGGGCGCGCAGCCTTTGTTTGCGGTGCTCGCTGCGGCTGGGCATTGTCCGTGCGGCTGGCTACGATGAGGTTGCTGGGGAAGGGTTAAGGGCCGCGGGCGAGGCAGCCGGGCCCCGCTCCCGCAGCGCGGCGGGCGCAGCTGCGGCCCGGCCCGGCCAGCTGGCTGCGAGCCCTGCCCTCAGCGGCTCCGTGCCTGTGCCAGCCCAGAAACACTCGGCGCCAGCGCCGGGCAGCCCCGGCCCCGCTGCCCCTCCAGGGCGGGGTCACTGCAGGCGGTGCCCGTGTCCCCCCGTGTGGCACAGATCCGCAGAGCCCGCCTGACCTGCCCTCTGGAGCGCCCCTCCACCCTCCCCGCGTCTTGCCCGCTGCCGGCAACGGGATGTGGCCTTGAGGAGAAGCAGCTCTGGCTGCCTCCACTCACACCACAGGGGCAGGAGGCTCCTCCGAATTTTTCCCTTGTAGAGGAAAAATTCCTCCTTGGGAAAGGAGGCCCACTGTGCCTCCTTTGGCCCCAAATGACCCCAGAGAGCAAATTTCAGAATCCCAGATGCTTTTAGGAGAAATGATGTGTTGTATAATGCATAGGTTGATTTTTTTTTTTTTAAATCTGGTGTGGCTTAATCCACTTGGCATGAGGCTCATGCAGAACAATGGCAAGAACCAGACACCCACAGTTCTGGGCTGTGAAGCTGTGCAGCTTGTGGCAATAACCTGCACATGGATGGACATGAAAAATACTGCTGAGGGTCCAAAAGGAAAGAACCACTCCTGAAATCCCAGTCCACACTACTCCACTTCCTAGTCCACCCATAGAAGGTTCTGCTCAGGGCTAGTTGTCACCTACTATTTATGTAAGGATGGCATGGTTTGAGTCCCCAAAGATGAGAGAGAGAAGCTCAGTGTAGCATCTCTGCTGACAGATAGCAATATCCAAGGATGTTATAATAATGGAATTCCATTGCCCACAAGAGAGCTGTCCTCTGCCAGATGAGATATTTCAGCATGTCTTCTGTGTTCCCAGACAGGAATGCGCTGGTAAATCCCAAAATTCTGCCCGCTAACATCCACCCTCTGTGTGGGGTGAATCCACAATTTCCTATTGCAAATACAGAGGGCAACTACACTGACACTTGTGGCAATAGCCATAAATTCACATTAAAAGGCTTCAAGTAATAGCACTGCTGTGTAAAGACAGCCTTTGAAAGGCTTGTTTCCAAAGCTTAGCAGCAGGATTAGGAGGTTGCTGGCTCTTAGCTGCAAGCTTTGCAGATGCTAGGGGCTGGCAAAGCAAAATCTGTATCACATGAAAAAGTTGATCAGGTCTGACTCTCCCCTGCCGTGAGATTACTTTTCTCTCTACAAAGCATTTCTCCTCAGCAGTAAGTTCAAAGTATGTGTGGGCATGAAGATAGCGTATTGTTCACCAGCTCACTGTTCTGCTGAGCAGCCACGTTGCTTGTTCTCCGTCTCAGGTCATAAACAGTGCTGAGAAGCTGCAAAATTGCTCACAGCTTAAACAACGTAATCATGATAACCCAGCCTATCTTACCCTACTGTGAGCTCTACTTTAATAATCCTGCTTAATCATTAAACCACAATAAAAGCAAGCCAAGGAGTTTAAGGCAAGAGCCAAGCCAAGGTGTATCAGAGCACTGCTCCAAACTTGAACTGAGCAGTCAGCTAGAGACAGAGGAAGCCACATAAAGGGAGAGCAAAATCGTTGTGCAAAGAGTCAGAAAGATGTGGCAGAAAATTTGTATCCGCTGGGACTTGTGAAGCTGTGAGCTACTCTACACTGCTAGTCAAGACTCTGCAGTGGTGCCCTATTTACATCCTTTTCTCAGGAGACCATCTTGTTATCTAGCACACACACTCCATTCAAGTCTTCTTGTTGACGTAGATGCTCTGACTAAACCCTTATGCCTGATGATTATCAAGTATAACAGTGGTTATTTTGCAGAATGCTTTACCCCTCTGCTGAGGAGTACAAAGATAGCAAATTCCTTGGACAGACCTATTCCTTGCCTATCATGCTGCATATTGTGTAATGGCAAACAAATTTTTTTCTAAGGCCATTTAATACAGAGGGTGAGGTTAGATTAAAAAAAGAAATATGGAAAAGCAGGAAAGGAGAGACACACTGCTTCTGTCACTGCTGGAGACACTGAGAACAGGGTTAGGCCAAGGCCTGCCCATGGATGAATCCAGGGCTTGCACTGATTCCAGGAGGATTATTCTTGTGTGCATGAGTATATGACAGACAGAAGAGATTTGGTCCTTGTTGCTTTGACTTTTCCAGGATGCTTCATTTATTTGTGCATTTTAGGAAACAGACTGGTACAGTCAGATGTTCTGTACCTGGGTTCCCCTTCTCCCACCCAAAACAGAAATAATTTTAGGCTAAAAGCATCACCCATGCCAGAAGATGAGAGAGCCAAATCCTTTCGAAGGCAAAGGACTCGCCCAAACCACTAGGGTTTCACCTGAGTAGGACTAAACAAAGAACTTCACCACAGTCTGTGTCAATTTGGCTGAAGAGACAATGAGTCAATTTTGTATTTTTTGACCAAAATCATAGTCTGGATGGGGGAACACTCTTTCCTCATCTTCCTTGAAAGTGGGAATGAGAGGATTGGTATTGCTGAGATCAGTCCAGAATCTGGGTTATGGTGCAGAAAACTGATTCAGGTTCTGCAGTCTGAAATGGGGTATGTTTTGCCTTCACTGTCTCACTACCACCTCTTGTAGGATTTGACCGCAGCATGGAAGCATCCTGATATAACTTTACAGTGCATCATGGTGTTGTTACTGCAGTAACTTATTACTAGGACACCTTGTGTTATCTTTATTGCTGCAGTACCTGGTACAAATGTAGCACTGTTTGTCCACACACACTGTTATTACTGCCTTATTCCCCAAACTAATTTACTGCAGCATCCTGTTGTGTCTTACTGCTGCATTATCAAAGTGCTACTTTACTGCAGAGGCCTGTGTTACCTTATTGCTACATTTATTCTGGTATTATTATGTCAGCTTACTGCCACTTTTTATAGCTGCCCTGCTACCATTTTATTACAGTACTCTATGGGATCTTAGTGCTGAGTTATACTGAGAGTACATTAATCCATTTGCTTCAGCCTAACACTGTCTGCACTGGCTTGTTGAACCTTTCCTAGTGCTTGTCCTGCTGCTGTTTTGCCACAATAGCCATGAATACTCTGGATACTCTATTATCCAAATAACAGTGCACAGCCATATTTCACAGCCATACCCTTGTAAGTATGGGAAGTTTTGTAGCTAGCTTGCACAGCATGGACATTGTAAAAGCTTTCCAGACTGTCTTTCCTTGAATTGACGTCATCTAGAACATTAACAGAGGTGGAAAGCTGATTTCCTAACTCATCTTCAGCACGATGAGGTAGTTGGAAGACACTGGACAGTTACAAAGCAGCAGATAACTGCTTGCAATGCTCAATGGGATACTGTTGGGTGTACAAGAGAAGCATCACTTGGAATAAGCAACATCATTAAAAAGCAATAATTCAAGGATGCAGTTCATGTGGAACTAGTTACATGTAGTATCACCATATGTGAAGTAAAAGACATGTGTAGAACAGTACATATGTATTCCCAGGAGGAGGCCTTGTCTACTCTCATGTTTGTTTTGGAGAAATTTAGTCAGGAAATGAGGAGCAGAGTTTTCTTCCCTCCAGAGGATATGAAGCTCTGTCCGCTCAGCTAGCCATTGCTGAGCAGATTAGTTTGCACAAGTGTGCATTTAAATGGCAAGCTGTTCAGCATCCAGGCCCCCTGATGCATGCCCATATGCATGCTCTCCATGTCTGTAAGAATTCCCTCCGTGTGCTCAACTGTTCAAACATGGAATATTCCCCGCAGGCAAAATACTGTGGCAGCCAACATGAGCATCCTGCAGGAATAAAGCTGAAAGACAGAGCAGAGTGCATTGCTCACAGAGCAGCAGCCCATCCCCAAGTTAAAGTATGGCATTTCTGCTCCCTGCAGACCATAACCCAAGTTCCACCTTTCCCATCACCCATCAGCATCCTCCAGTCCTGCCCACATGTGCCCCCATGCTGCAGGACACTAAGAAGTACCTCCATGGAGTTACCACATCCTTCCCCCAGGAGATGAGCTCTCCAGTGTCAGGAACTCACTGCAAAGCAGAGACCCATGTGTACCACTTTACCATCCCTGCTCCTTGCTACACACCAGTTTCATGTTTCATATGTACATCTTGCTCAGGAATACTCTGCAGACCAGTCTGAGGGTTCAAAAGACACTCGGAGTGCGAGCAGCTGTTGGTTTACAGAGCTCCAGTGATGCATGGCACTGGCAGGTTTGACAGAGATAAAAACACCATCGACAAGGCTCTGAGAAGAGATGACCTCTGCATTTTTGTAGGGATGACCAAGGAGACACATATACATATGCATGAATGGACAAGTGAGCTTATTACACAAAGACCTGCTATTTCCCAAGGGGACTTTTTGGCTGGGTGGGCAACATATAACAAATGGGTCCTGCAAGGACAGCTAAGTGACAGTTTGGAGCGGACAAAATGTCCTCTTCAGAAGCAGGGGGCCACATGAATGTCCAGGACATTCATGGTGGTTCTGCAGTCCTGGAACTCACTTGTGTGTCATGTATATGTCAGTTGAATTTGGTCTGAAGGCCTCAGACAGCAGGCTGTTTAGGGTATAGGCATGTGTAAAGAACAAACATCATACTCAGGATTCTACTGTACATTCATGCAGGTGTACAGACATTAGGTATAATTGGTATGAGGACTTCTCTGCAGGAAAGAAAAGAGGTATCAGAATGAGAACTGTCATGGGCAAAGAGGAAGGTCTTTTTTTCTGACTGAAACTGTGCTGGCATGGTTTTTTGCATACGTAGGCCTTAGATAGTAGAATAATACTTGCCTCAGAAGTGAATGTTGTTGATAGCCAGCTGTCTACTTAGCTAGATGGTTTTGCCTAGGTAGGAATGCATACTTTTAGCCATATAGCAGTTTCTACCACCTGTACAAAAAGCCAATTTGCCTTGGCATGAGTGAAGAAGAAATGTCTAGTTTCATGTGTGCTTCAGATCTGAATTGCTTACAAAATATAGGAGGTTTTGTGGTACTAAGTCAACTGAGTCTTGAAATTCTTTTCCTATATAGATAATATGTACTGTATGTGAATGCAGGCCATTTTCCTATCTGCAGCTAGTATAAGTGGGTTTTATATTAAAGTCACTTCAGTCCTGTCCTCCTCCTAACCTCCATACCCCCAACAGTTTGAAGCAAGCTATTTGGTCATCCTTTGCTGTTGCATTCATGGGCTGTAGGTCAGATGAGTTTTAGTGGAAATTCATTTCCTCCAATGGTACCATTTTACTCTCAGAATGACGCTTCTCAGCAGGGTCAGTTATCTGAGCATGATATCATAGCTGGGTGTGCTGCTGTTTTGGGACAGTCACCTGGCACCCAGCACCCTGCCCATTCACACCTTGCTTCTGTTGGTCCCATCTCCATCAATTCCCTCCTCACCGTAGGCTGAATTTTGACACCTGCCCACATCCGAGTTGCCTTTCCCTGGATACATGTGAGTGGATTTTGGCCCTCTCCGATTGGAGAGCTGAAGTCCAGTTTGGTTTGCTTGGAGAAAAGCTTGAACATCCATCATTGATTAGGTATGCAAAACCTGAAATAAATAGAAAAATAAGTAAAATATAAACCAACTCACTTTAAAATACTGTGTGTGTGGGTGTGTTTGTGTGTGTGCTCTCGTGTGCGCATTGCCCATCTCAAACATGGCTTTTTGAGCATCAGGCGGAGTCTGATCACATTTGCACTACATGCACGTGCAGAACGATTCTGCTGACATCAGAGAATTTGCACCAGGATTCAAGTCTGACTCAAGGGGGAAGATCCTCAGGTGATGAAAACCACTCCTGCCCTCCTGACTTCAGCTGAGGATCTGGCCATCATCTCTGGACATGCTACATGCTATTGGAAGGACAATGAGTGATGAACTTTAATAATGCCTTTTGTTTTTTCATTGCTTTAAAGGAGGACAAACATAGGAAAGAAAAACAAAGTTAAAGTCAGTGAATCTGCAGGAGAAATGCATTTGAGATTTTGTGAGAAGGAGAAGCAGCTTCCAGCAGATATTTTATTGAATCCAGACAGCCACACGAAAGGGAGCGAGATTGCGGTGCCATCTTATTACAGTCGCATTCGTGCCAGGAAGAGAAGAGATGTGGAAAAACACTGATCTCTTTCAGCTCTTCTTTCTCCAAGCCGTGGTTGGGTCTGTTTCCTTAAATAACGAGACAGCAAGCTCTCGCCTTGTCGACCTCCAGTGTACGGTGAAATGTGCTCCTCCAAACCTCAGTTGGAAACCAAGTACCTGCACAGAGCCCAGTGTCCTTACAGAGCTGTGCAGACAGAGAAGTGTTGCTGTAAACTGTGAAGAGAGGTGCTCCACTGGCGTGTGGCTCTCTGCTTCCACTTGCTCAGGCTGTCTACCCTGCAGGGACCTGCTCTCCCTGAAATGCCCCGTCCCCGGCAGTGGTCCCAGCTGTCTCTCCCGCGGGGCAGTTGGCTGGAGCTGTCAGGAGGACTGCATCAGGCCCGTGAGGCGCTTGCTTGCCAGAGACTTCCCCTGGAGGGAGGGACAAACAGACAGAAGAGACCCAGAGGTGTAAGTGATGTCGTGGGATGGTTTCTGTGGGAGTGAGGGGCAGGGGCTTTCCCCCAGAGCAGGGCACAAGGCTCTTCTGACAAGGGAGGCAGGCGATGTGGGGTAAGCTTGCCCCCAGCATTTTGTGTGCCTGCAGTTTTGCCCCAGGCAAGTGGTTTGGCAAGGAGGAGTTGTGCCTAGTGATGTCCAGTGGCTATCACTCCAGGCTGTGCCCTGGAACTCTGTTTTGTGAAGATGTTTCCTTTCTCCAGTTCCATGGGAACTGGTGAAAGCAAAGCCCTTCCCTACACTCACTGCTACTAATCCTGCCTAGTGCTATCCTGCTGGTGCAGAGCTCTACCCCATGCACAGCCGAGGCTACTGTGAAAACTGGGATGTCCCTCCCACAGTCTGTGAATCAGTATCACCTGCACAGCATCCATCAAGAACAGGAATAGGAAAAAAATAATTTCAGAAAGAGTTTAGCCTGTTTCTACCCTGCTGTCACTCACCTGTTCACACTCCTTGGTCACTTGCCTCCTGGGTTGGTGCCTGTTCACTCCTGCTTGGCCTCCCTGCTCTCTTCTCCAAGCCACCAATGCAAGAGTGTGGCTGTGGCAGCCTTGCTCATGTCCTGCTGTCACCCACATGAGTTTCCCCCCTGACTGGCAGGACCAAGGACTAGGAAGAAGGAAGGTCGCCTGCACATCTGACCCCCTTCCCTAGCTTAGACCATGCAGCATCTGCTTTCAGGTTCAAAGGACCTACAGGACCTATTTCGGGGCCCATAGCCAGTCTTCTCCATTTGAGGACAGGGTATCCCCATGGGGAATACAGATAGCTTTGCAATTACTGATATAACAGTGAAAAACTGTCTCAGGTATTGCACCAGTCGCTGTGTTTCTTTGGTGAGCTTTCCTCTTGAAAAATGATGTTTTTCTTAAAGGAATATAAAATAGCCTTGCTTGAAATAAACATTCAGGGAATACCAGAGAGCTGCAGAATACCTAGCAGCTCTTAAACAACCTCCTCATTACTATATTTAGCCAAGATTTCCTTTGCAATAGGAAGTCTTACTGATTGCTGTTTCAAAGAAAGAGCCACAAAAAGAGCAAGAGAAATTGATTATACAGTGAAAATGAGTATGCACAAAATGTAGAAAAATTTGAAATGTAAAAATTAGCAGGCTACTTGAAATAAAAGTTAACACTCTAGGAAAAAAGAAATACTTCCCACCTCCCTTTGATTTCTAATCTCTTTCCATGTAGGGCTGTTCCAGGAGGATGTAGCTGTTCCCTACAGAAGCCGCATTTCATTACTGAGATGTGTGACTTTCACCAAATAATTTGTTCAGCTGCATGAGCACACACGGCTGAATCTGTCCACGTTCTGTATAGGAGCAGTTGGCTGTGGGAAATGCTGCCATCATGCTGATTGTCCTGCCTGGGACTAGAGACCTGCAGCCATTGCTCTGTGCCTCACACACAGGGCTCAGCATGGGAATGGCCAGCTGCATCCCACAGCTCTGCACGCACACCATTTAAGACATTGATGTTTGGTTTTTTTTTTTTTTTTCACTATAAATCAAATTTTTTATTACTATTATTTTGAAATGCACTGTTGTGAAGCTTGACCCAGTGCTACTCCAGGGGGTGGCCAAATCTTCTGCAGAACAATGTGGCTTGGGGGGCTAAGACCAGGGCTGTCATTTTGCTGCTTTTAAGGAATATCAAGAGAGAGAGTGCTAAGGAATTATCAGTTCCTGAATCCTATTTATAGGAAGAAGAAGGTAAAGATGTGGATGCTAATCCCTGGAAGAATAACATGGCTAAGTTTAGGAGGGAAAAAAAGTTAGTTTCCACCAATATTTGGGTACTTCCTTAGGAAAAAAAATCAACAAATAAGCCATGATTTATATAAAGCCTGTTCTGTCAGACTCTAACTAATCTGCGACAGGCAGCTCCTCTTGTTATCTTCTCACAGGCAGGTGGCTTGGGGCTATGCCAGCTCCCTGCGTCAGGTTCCAGCAGGGCTGAGGAGCAAACACTCTCCCACATCCCACCCCCATTTCAACATTCCTGTGTTCAAAGCAGGAAGGAAAAATGCCAGTAGTGGGCCAGGCTGAGGAGAGGGGACAGCTGACCTGGAGAAAGTGGTGGGTTGGAAGCGGAGCCAATGGCCGTGGTTTGCGCAGAGCAAAACCTCGCTCGTGGGTTTCCCAGTGGAAACTGCTTCTCGTTGCGGGGAAAGGCAGTGGCCTCCATCTGCAGCTCCCCCGTCTCATGGGAAAGGTGTTACCCTGGGAACTGCAGCAAACTTCCCGCCTGCAGGCTGGGATGAGTCCCCAGTGCAAAGCCCGTCTGTCTGGGAGGATAACTGTGCCAGGGAATGGCCTCATGCACTGGGACAGGCAAACAGATGGGTGCAAGAAGCTCTTTTAAGACAGCAAGAAGCAGGCAGCAGTGTTGTCTGCTCAGCTGTTGTGTTCCCTCTGTGCTAGGACAGATGGCAAAAGGATCCCTGAAATTGCATAGAGGGATTAACGCTGTGACATTTTTGACTACAAGCAAAAGCGCTGTTATGTTCAGCCCCCAACCAGAGGTATACTGATGTAGGGGATGTTGTTTCAACCCAATGCAGGGCCAAGTGTCAGTCTCACAGCATGGGTCTGAGTGATATGGATATCTGCAGGCTGGAGTCGGGTGGGAGGCAGGTGGTTGGTTTGGGCTTCTCCCATTTTAGACATCCTCATTAAAATAAAGAGGATCAGGAAAAACTGCATTGCATTAGGAAAACTGGCATCTCTTTTCTATGACTAAAATGAACAAGAAGGGAGAAAAACATTGTATTACAGGTGGAAAAGCTGGATGGGATCTGCAACCCACCTGCTGATATAAATCAATGTGACTGTTTTCACAGAAGTGCTGCTGATTTACATCAGTTTAGCGGCTGGCCCATGGCATCTCTGTTTCAGGTTTAGCCCTCCAGGGCTTCTAAGGCACAAACCCATCGGGAGACACAAAAGGTTTGCGTCAGCTGACTGAGAAAAGCCTAATTGCAGCACACATGATGGTTCCTTTGGAACGGGGCATCGGCTCACTCCCCAGGCAGCCAGCACTCTCCCCAAGACCCCCAGCCAGTCCATTCAAACCTACCTGCCCCTCCTTGCTAAGAGGGTGTCCATGGCCAAAGAGTCCAGGATGGCACCAGCATGCTTTAGTGTCTTTGCTTAGTGTCCAGAAAAGAGGTGTCTGGGTAACCAGGAGAGGGTGGCCTGCGTCCACCTCAAGACAGCAGAGGTGAGATGGACCCCTGTATTTTTTGTGATCCCACAACCCTTCCCTGAGACTGGCATGGTGTGAGCGCCTGAGTCAGTCAAGGGAAAGGCTGCTCTGAGAAGGTGGAGGTGGCTGAAATAGTTCTTAATTGGGTACAATACATGCCAAAGAAGTTCAGGTGCAGGAGGGCATGTTGGGTCTCATCTACCACATGGAATGGATGGAATTCCCTTGGGGATATCTCTGACAGAGCAAGGATGTTTCAGGTTATTATGATGTGAAATTTTGGCACAAACAATACCTAGTGTATTTTAAAATGTTCAACCAAATAAAATTATTTTTTCCATCCATGCATCTTTGTTTAGCATGAAACCAGTGGCTGCCCCCACATTTCTACCTCTCCTTTCCCTACTGAAAGAGAATGTCAAAAACAACTGCCCTATTTCCAGAAGAAATTTCATCTAAGCTGTGCTTAGGTGATGGCAGGAGATTTGGAAAGTGTACCATCTCAAGCTCAGCAAACTTCAGTGCTTCTTTCACTGTGCCACATGTACATGCTGAATAACTTTAGGCAAGATTAGAGTGGACTTTTAAGGAGTAAACTTTTTACATGGGGTCTAAAGCCTATAAAGAAATCCCTAGTCTTCCAGTCCCAAAATATTTGTCACTACTAATTAGGGTTACAACAATTAAAAGCCCAGACTATTGTCACTCAAACAGCATAGCACAAGCAGTAAGGGCATATGTTATATGGCATATGTCATGTGTCATTTTAGATACAAGGAAGGCTTCCTTTTCCCTCATGTCCTGCAAGCACTTGAGCTGTTACACAGCTTACAGGCAAGGATGACATGGAGCTTCACTGCATCTGGTAAAGGTTATGTCCAGTTCTCTCTATGCTGCTGAATGAATCTTTTTTTTTTTTTTTTTTTTTTTGCCCCTGAACACCCCCATGAAGGGAGCCATTTCTTAAAGGCAGTGTAAAATCTGAAGTAACCTAAGGAAAACATCAGGGAATTCTTATAATCTAATGAAACTGTCTCCCAGAATATGACATCCAAGTATGTGGCCATCCTAGTGCTTGGCTATGTGTCAGGCAGAGGACTGGACCTCAGCACTTGTGGACCATTAGGGCTCACTGAGGACCAGTGAAATAAAGATTAACCTGTAGGTCACAGGAGATGCTTAGCATCTTTAGTGGCTGAGCCTTTGCTGAGCAGCTACTAAGATGAAGTCTAAAATGCAATCAGCAATTATTTTGATGAAGCAAAGTTCAGCAATTTAACATAGGCAAGAAGCCAAGAGGGAAAAACAGTGTCTGGGATTTGACACAAAAAAGCAACAGCAGTCCTTCCAAACCTCCTATATGAGCCACCAGTTTCCATCTTGCTCCTTGCTTTTATCTGCCAAAACCAGCACTTTGAACAGCTGGGAGAGAAGCAAAGAGTGGGAACTATCTTTTAAAAATAATGATAAATGGGAAGTTTAGTTCTGTCCAGTACCCATGGCTTCAAACAATGTTGATGTGCTCTGCCCAGCACAGCCCAGGTCAGTATGTAGCATGCAGACATTCCTCACTCCCCGCATGCACAAGCCAGAGCTCTCATGTGTGTTGTCAACAACTTACCTGAAGATCCAGGCAGGATTTATCCCATAAGGAGCTCTGGGGCTGCAGCAGCAGTGGAGAGGAGGGATGGCAGCACAGGCTCCTGTTTGCCATGTCAATACAGACCAAAGTGCTTTCACACTGACTGTTCACCTCCACAACTTCCACACATCAGCTTGGAGCTTTGTTTGCTACAGCTGGCCCCACTTCTTTCTTTCTACCCCTCCTTTGTGCTCAGGGCTCTCCTTTTCCCAGTCTGCTGCCCAATCTGCTCCAGCCAGAAGATCACCTGCCTGCAGGAGAAGTCATCTCCTGGGGAACACTGTTGCCCCATCCCCCTCTGCAGACACCTCGGGCTGGTCTGCATCTCCAGTGGAGGTGAGCTAATCTTCCTTCCATTGGCTTGAATCTGAGGTTTTTCACATCAGCACAGGCACTGATCAGTTCTCCTATGTTTTAGCTAACATACTACAAGAAATTTGGCAGTGGGCAGACAACGTCCTGCAACCAAATTTTACTTCTGAAGAGATTGCCATGGCCATAGCACTGCCAGCACTGTTTGGTTTTCAATGCCATATTACAATGCAGATCTTGGGGAAGCTTTATTTTGGTGCCATTTTGAAAATACTCTTTTTATTAGATTTTTTCATTAAAATATACATTGTCAACATAGGATAAACATAACATAAATTAATGAAGTTAAATAAGAAACTGAATTAAAAATATAAACAATACAGGAAAATAACTCAGTTCAACACAAAATAAACACAGACACATAAACTATGAATGTAAGTAACATAAATTAACACACAAAATGTGGTGGACAATACCACCAATTACACACTGACACAGACTGCAAAGTGGCTGTAGAGGGTAAGGTGGGATCAGATGCTCCCAGCATGCAGTATTCTCACCTGTTCTTGCCAGCACAGTCTCACGAGTTACCCTCAAACTCCTGCAGAGTGGGCCCCACTCCTCTTCTAATGCTTGGATGACAAGTTACCTGAGCTTCTTGCCATTCCTGCCCATGACAGTGAAGCTCGACCACCATGGGTTATGTTCTGATACTGCTTTTTTGCTCTTCTAGTTCATATAACTTATGGAAAGAGTTCAGAGCTTCAGTCCAATTAAAACCAGTATCACCTATTCCCACTTTAAGTTGTGATGATTTCTTACAATTTCTAAATGAGGCATTGCATTTTGCTTGGAGAAATACCAGTACACCACTGCATATAGCACAAACCAGGACCTCGATATTCACCCACTCCTAGCACAGCTTCATAAAAGCTGCAGCCCTGCTCTACCATCCCACCAGAAAATCCTCTTCTGTTGTGGTGCAGTCTGGGCTACTTGTAGCTGAGAGTGGGCCACTTCTGGCATTAGTTGAAGCTGTCTATGGACTGCAAATCCAGGATGTGTTTCTCCCTTTGACAAAAACCCAGGAAGACAGAGGAGCAGATGGATCACTGCAGCCAGTACACGATGGTGTAGCAGGCCATTTTTTCAAGCCACCTCAGAAATGCCCTAACTGCATGTTGCTGGTCTGGCTCTTGGGCAGGGTGTGATTCTGTGCAAAGGACTCAGCTTGTCTGAGAGCCTTCAGCACGACTGGGAACAGATATGTAAATATCTCGCACAGAGGAAAATGGAAGCACCTCTGAAATATCAAATCTCTCTGGAGTATCAAAAAAAATCTGGCTGGAATCACAGCAGGGGCTAAGCACTGCCTGCCTCCCAAACACCTTGCTAAGGTCATGGTTTAGTATCTGCAGTTAGACCTGTCTGTAGTGAGGAGGTACCAGCTTTTATCTTCCAGAGTTTGTGTGTGGCTCTAATAAAGTACAGCAAATTAACAGTAGGTGTGTTCTGAACTCTGTATAGTGCCTTTCATCCAGAAGGATCCCCAAGCACTTCACAAATGGTATGCACAAAGATCACTCACCCACTTTGCCCTCACAGGGGCAATAGGAAGCGGCCATCCTGCACCAGCAGCACTACACAGCAGTGTTTTTAGGACAGAGTGAAGGATAGCTTATTGACTGGAAAAAATGAATACTTACCCTTCAGAGGAGCCCCTGTATACAGAGCGAGCTCACGTGTGACACTGCAACCCACCCTCTCCCAGAGCAGGTGAGCTACCGTGAGGATCCCAGGGGCAGATGCGATGCACTCCCGCCCGCAGCGGCGAGTCAGTGCATGCGGCGTGCAGCTGTGCAGCCGGCCCCCTGCAGCCCCAGCTGCGGACACTGGCTGGCTGGCACACTAAGGGAACAACCACATGGCACGCTGCAAACATGGGCTGTGTCCCCTTTGTGCTTTGGGTACATTCGGATGCTTCCCGTCACCTAAGTAATGCAAGCTCCTTTCTTCAGTAAAAGCCAGTGTAATGATCGGAGTAGTGAAGTGAGCACATTTTCTTTTCAAGTAAAATATCTTCCAAAGATAAAAATAACCCTTTTCCCAGATGTCTTTTTTTGATGCCAAATCTAAGAAACTTTGAAATCCATTCCTGTATCTCTTCCCTTCTTGCTGTCTGTTCTGATAGCCACTTCACCAGCATCTCAGTGTATCATCTTTTTATACTTTCCACTTTTTCAACCACTATTCTCTACCAATAACAGCTTAAACCTTTGTCATTATTGCAGGTTGTGAATACTTTCCATATCCTGAAATGCTGTGATCTATTTATGCAAGCTGGTAGAGCTGGGAAAGTGAAAAAGTGGGAGAACTGGTGAATATATGACAGCTTTATGAGATTATCAAGAAACCAGTTAAAAAGATGACATCAGGCTGCAATTCTTTCTCCAGCCTTACACCTTTTTCACTGCTTTCATGGTTACTATTTATAATACATCACAGTGACACAGCTGTGCAAAACATCACACAGTTCACCTGAGAAAGATAAGATTTCATCAACACATTTCACATGTGTGACACCATACTCATGAATTAAGGAGTGAGTTTGACTTGGACTCTGATCCAAGAGTACACAAACCAAGAAGACATAAAAAACAGCATGAGGCAGTAGCAGTGGCCAAGGGGTGAAGCTCAGCATCAAGAAGGTGGGGAAGCAGCAGCAGGAAGAACTAAAGTGACAACTTGGAGCTGGGAGACAGCTTAGAACATTGAGGAAGGGACAGCCAGACAGGGTAGAAATGAAGGCTTCCATAGCTGTATAATGCTAGAGAGCAGATACATATGGAACTGAAATTAAACATGCAACTGTGGATTTTTCTGGGCACTGAACTGGGATGCACTTACATCCTGAGACAAGAATTGCTCAATGTGAAATTACCAAAAGATACCAGAAAACTAAAGCAAAGGAAATGCTACCATGATAATACCAGTTTGCATCACTGCAAGGAGGAGGAAGGCATTTTAGGCTCCAGACAGAAAGCATCTTGGGCACAGAGCATGATAAATACATTGAATACAAGATCTCCAGTCATTCTTGTTTCTGGAAAAGTTATCCTTGCATGAGAAACTGAGGTGGAGCATTGGCTGCACAGCCATTTAGGATGTCATGTGGGACTTCATCTACAATGTTTCTGGATGAGATTACAAAAGCACTAGGCTGGTGCTGCTAACACAAGGATGACAGCTCCTGCTTCCCAGCTTCTCCTCCTGCCTGCGGCACCTCTGCCTGCTTTGGTTAGTGAAGCTGGGCCAGTCTGTCACTCCAGTTATTAATCTGTGCCAGGAAACTGAGACAATCTTCAGTCTTCATTGACCTGCTGTACAAAATATTCCATCCAAAATGTCCAGGATTCTTTGAAGAAGGGTCATTTGAAAACTTTCATTCTTGTGTCCTTAATCTACAGTCTGCTTCTCACACAGCTTGAACACAGACCCTCTCATCCTTCACCTTATTTTCTTTCAGCACTGCATTGAATTTACCACTTGGAAAAGCTTCCTGTTTCTTCATACCTGAATCTGTGATACATTTCATGCATTTCTCCTCTGTATCTAATGTGTCCTGGTATGCTAACTTTAAAATAAATATCCCAAGTCCTTTAGTCTCATTTAGTCTCACATTTCCTCCAGGACTTAGCAGAAGCGCTGGTTTTCCTGTTGAGTATTGCACTCTTTACAGACTGCAATATGAAAGATAAAGCACAGCCTACAGTGTATCCCATGCAAACTGCAGGCACCGATGGCAGGCCTGTGCACATCACACCTCTGTATTCATTGCACTGGACCACTATGGCTTGAAGGAGGCAGGGAAAACACAGGAAGAGTGTTTCCCACAGACTCCGATAACAGCCAGAAGTCTGGCATTTGCATCCTTGCCTTCCCCAGTCCTGTGGAACACCCTCTGGCTGATGCTGTTGGTTTAGTCGGGAGCTGACAGGTCCTTCCATCACTTGGGCTGAGTTTCACAAGGGGCCCTGGACAGCAAATGCCTTTCGCTTCTCCCAGGTTGTGCAATTCTTTTCTCTGTCCCCAGGCAGTGTAAGAGACACACAAGAGATTTTTTGCCTTCTTCATGTAAAGACCTTTTCCAGTCCAGGAACCTAATGCTTAACAGTGTCCCACATCAGTCAATTCAGCCAGAATTTGTAAAAAATTTGGCCTAAAGAATAGATCACTACTCTGATCACTATCTTGTCCTTTAAAGCACAAAGACTGAGAACTCTTATCCTCTCAAAAGTGGTACATGTGTGGGCATGCCTTTTGTACTTTAACAAATATCAGCTGGGAATGAAATCCAGAGGTCTCAGCACTGAGTCACCACCTGGATATTTTAACACCTGTTTTCTTCCAGGGAATATTCCTTCCCTGGAATACAGCCATTTTAGGAAAGTTTGAATTCAAGTTTGGGTATCATGGCCCAGGCTTATGTAAGTTACCTGCTGAGACTGGTATCCATTGGTTTAATCCCTGCCTATCATTGCTGAAGTATCCATTGCTGCTTTTAGAGATAATGCTCAAGACGCAACAAAGGACCCCCCCTCCTGTTTCCTCCTTTATTACCAGTGCAAGTTAGGCAGAGACTTGGTGGCTTCCTTTGTGAGACAAAAAGCAGCAGTAGTTCCCCTAAATGTACTCATTAAAATATATTTTCCTTCTACTCTTGGCCCTGAAGGATCATCTCAGCTTATGAGAACTAAGCTTTTGTCTATCTGATTATTAAATAATTTCTAAAGCAGATGGGAAACTACAGTGGTTTAAACAGCTAGGCTGAGACTGCAGAGCTAAAAATAATATAGCAGGCTCCTTTTAATTAGTAAGATGATGAAATATGACAGAAGAGAGAGATGTAGATATATGGATTTGTGTATATGTGTGTCTTTAAAATTAAGTTATTACCTCAATACTAGGTATTATTTATAACATATATGATACATGGTGTCTGATTTTTATGATGCCATTTATCTTCACTTGGCAGAGAAGACAGGCTAACTCTGCTTTTATAATGTCAATCCTTGTTGTATTCAAAAGGAAAATTGTAATAAGATAAACCTGCCACCATGTGCAGTGCCCTCCTTTTTTAAACGAGGTGGATTAGTAAGTGCTCCAAAGCAATAGACTGTCAGCTCTGCAAGTCCGTGACATTGGCTGTTCCCCAGGGCGCCCTGGAGAGCATGGAAGGGCCAGCCTAGCTGTATACCTGTGATTCCAGAGCACGGGAGCCTGGCACAGGGCCAAAGGGGTCAGGTTCTGTGATGTTTATCCTATCGCTGTGCTGCCTATGTATTTTTGAGAACTCTTCATAGCCTAAAGAGAGGAGAAAAGACATCTGCTACCCCTGTTCTCCAGCAGCACTGGGCAGCACATGCCCTGTAGTGTTCTGCTCCACCACGCAGATGTGGCCCTTTGGTGCTCACCAGGTGACTGATGACCACGTTTGGCCCTGGGACCACAAAGCTGCCATGAAACACATGAACATCACAGCTGCAGACTTCTGTCAGGTGAGTTGAGGAGGCTGAGGGTGCCTGGCCTGGTGGGGGCTGGATCAAACAGATGTTTCCTTGCTCCAAGGAGAACCCAGACAGGCACTGCAAATTATGCCCTTTGGTACAGAAGGACCTGATTGCAGTGGGCACAGCCCCCTTTTGGCTATTGCACTAAGGTATTAGCTGATACTTTGTAAGGACCTGGAAGTAAAAGGTGAACCATCACCACAGTGGAAATTGCCCTGTCAAAATCTTGCTGTTAGTGTCATGCTTAATGTGGACCAGAAAGCACCTGGCTTTCAGAAAGATTTGCTGCAAAAACTGGGTGTATTTGTTAATCATGAAATGCCTTCTGTTGGTCAAAAGTATCCAGCCAAGGAAGATAAGACAATGGGTCTTGAAGGAATTGAAGACTGGTATAAAAAAAAAAAAAGTAAAGCCCTGTTTTTTTCTTACTCCTCATTGATCCACATGAAGGTGGAAAGCCTCTGGCTGGCTAGCAGAACTCTATGGTGTCTTGCTGAAGTATGTCAAATGGTCTGGAGCTAATCCCTGTCTCCTGAGTTGTGACTCTGAGATGAGCAGGAGCCCTGTGGTAAGACAGCTTCCACTTGTTCCAAGTCTGTATTCCTAAAGCCAAGTATACTGCTTTCCACCCAGTGCCGGAGACCAATTTGGGAGCATTGAAAGATTTTTCAGGGCTGGGGCTTAACCCAAGAAAGAGACAAAAAGCCTGCAATACTCTTCACAATTTGTCAACACAAACCTTTACTGTTTCTCTTTCTGAAGTGTTGTATTTTTTCCTGTCTTTGTCAATCAAGAGATAGTGGCAGCCTTGCACTATCCAAGATCCAAGCAAAGAGAAGAGGCAAACTTAGAGAGTCTAATTTTTTCACTCAGGTGAAGACTCACTGTCTAAGGAGCTGGGCATGTCTGACCTCCTGGCTACAAGTCCGTTTTCTCTGATATGGAAAGCAACACTGTAAGTACAGTATTTTGAGCAAGGAAGGGATCATGAACCTCTACCTCCATGCTTCTGCTCTGGCTCTATGCCACCAGCAATGTTAGTGGAACAAAGTTCCCCAAATTGGAGTACAATTATATAAAAGGAAGGGCTCTAGAAGAAAAGGGGTCCAAGAGAGCTGGTCAGTATTCAAGCATCACTTCGTCCAAGCTCAAGACCAGTGTATTGCCATGAGCAAAAAATCAAGAAAAGGGGGCATAAGACCCCTTTGGATGAGCAGGGAGTTGCAAGCAAATCTTAAAGAGATTCTGGGATGTGGAAAAAGGAATAGGCCACATGGAAGGACTAAAGGAACAGTTAGAGTATGTAGGGATGTAACAAAGAAGGCCAAGACCCATTTGGAATTAAGTATGGCAAGGGATATCAAGGACAACAAGAAGGGTTTCTACAAGTACATCGGCAGCAAAATGAAAATTTGGGAAAATGTGGGGCTGCTACTGAATCAGATACATTTCCTGGGGACAGAAGACAGAGAAGGCCTGGCCAATTACTGAATGAGTCAGTTTCTAGTGCTGAGGTTGGGAATCCCAGACCTTGGAGGTAAGAGAGGAAGACTGGAGAAAGGAAGACTTCCCCTTGGATGTAGAGGGCTGGGTTAGAGATTGGCTAGGCAGACTTATGTGCCATAAATCCGTGGGCCCTGATGGGATATCCCCACAAGTGCTTAAGGAGCTGGCAGATGTTGCTGCTAAGGTACTCTCCATCTTCTTTGGAAAGTCATGGAGAAAGGAGAGGCACCCGATGAGTGGACAAAAGCCAGTGTTACTCTCATCTTCAAAAAGGGCAAGGAGGAGAACCTGGGAAACTACTGGCTGGTCACCTCCACCAAGCATGTGAAAGAAAAGAAGGTCACCAGGAGTAGTCAGCATGGATTCACCAAGGGGAAATCATGCTTGACCAATCAGATAAACTTCTATGATGGCATGGCAAGATGGGTCGATGAAGGGGGAACAGTGGGTGTTATCTGCCTTGACTTCAGCAAGACTTTTCACACTGTTTCACATTACATCGTCACAGGTAAGCTCAGGAAATGAGGGTTGGATGAATGGACAGTGAGGTGGACCAAGAACTGGCTGAATGTAAGAGCTCAAAGGGTCATGATCCAGTGGAACAGAATCCAGTTGGAGGCCTGCAGTCAGTGTTCCCCAGGGATCAATACTGGGTCCAGTCTTAATCAACTTGTTTATCAAAGACCTGGATAAAGGGACAGAATGCACCCAAAGACTGTTTACTGATGATATGAAACTGGAGGAAGGGGCTGATACACCTGAAGGCTGTGCTGCCATTCAGCAGGGCATTGACAGGCTGGAGAAAACTAATGAGGTTCAACAAAAGAAAGTGTAGGGTCCTGTACCTGGGGATGAATCATCCCAAGTACCAGCACAGGCTGGAGGCTGGAGCTCTGCAGAAAAGAACAGGGAGTCTTGGTGGTGACAAGTTGACTGTGAACCGTCAGTATGCCCTTACAGCTGGGAGGGCAAATGGTATCCTGGGATGCATCAGGAAAAGTGTAGCCAGCAGGTTGAGGAGGGTGATCCCTCCCGAGGCCACATCTGGAGTGCTGTCTAGTTCTGGGCTTCTCAGTATAAGAAATACAAGGAGCTACTGGAGAGGGGCCAGTGGAGGGCCACAAAGATGTCGAGGGGTCTGGAGCCTCTCTTATGAGGAGAATCTGTGGGACCTTGGCCTGTTTCATCTATAGAAGAGGAGATCACATCAATACATACAAATATCTCAAAGGTGGGTGCCAAGAGGATGGTGCCAGACTCTTTTCAGGGGTGCCCAGTGACAGGACAAGGAAACACGAGAAGTTCCACCTCAACATGAAGAACTGCTTTACAGTGAGGGTGGCAGAGCACTGGAATAGGCTGCCCAGGGAGGCCATGGAATCTCCCTCTGGAGACAGTCCAGATCCACCTGAACACATTCCTGTGTAACTTGCTCTCCTGCTCCTTAGCAGGAGAATTGGACGAGGTGATCTCCAGAGGTCCCTTCCAACTGTAACTATTCTGTGATTTCCCAAAATGCTGGGTCACATGATACAGACAAATCTGAAAACTTCCCCAAGGGTCTGCTGGTCCTCCCAGTGCCAAACAGAGAAGCACAGTCCAGAGGTGGCCCAGATCCACAGGCAATTAATAGTTCAGTCAATCTGGGAGACTACTTCACCTCAATTATGGCTCCTTAAGGCAAATAAACTTTTAGCCCTTACTGTTTTTGAGATTTCTCTTACAGCCATCACTGGAAATGTGACCTCATATTAATCTGCTTGCAAAATAGGCTCAGTGCTCCTCCCTTGAAGAGAGACAAACTGGGGATCTGTTCCAGCCAAACCTCAAGCATACATTTAACTTCATCATGCCTGTGCAGGGCCAGCTTGAATATGTGATCCTGTAATGAGCAATCACTAAAGCACAGTGGAGCCCTGGAAGTATGGACTGCTGAATTGCTCCACTCCTACACAGCTGGGGAGCTGCAGTGCATTTTGGACATCTAGAGCATACAAAATTAACTTTGCCTTAATTCAGTCCCCTGAGTTATGCCATAACGTTCTCACTTTGGTAATGCTGTCCTCTGAGGACATTATGACATGTCAACGTAGTGACTATTTTCTCATCTGATGGCAATCACAAACTGCCATAATGCAAAGTATAAAAAAATCAGACCCTTCCTAGTTCTGGTGGCTACCATGCCATCAGAAAATGAAATTTTATATCTGTATTAAGAGAAATTAAAGAAAATATTTACAGTATGCTAGCCAGTAAGACAAAAATGAACCAAAATGCTGATCAATCTACAATAATTTTCTTTACAGCTACTTAGATTCTAATCATAGCATCCCAAACTGAGCTTGTCAAGTTACCCTTCAAATCAAATGCAAGAGAAAAACCATCCTTGGCTGTGCAACTATAAACCCAGCCAGTCTAGTAAAGTGAGAGTTACTCTTCCATGTACTTGGCAAATCTGGGAGCAGAATTTACCACTCGGTGTAAATATTTCTGCATAGTTTGTTTAAAAAAAAAAAAAAAAATCTTTCCTACTCCTCTCCCTGGCAGACTCTTAGAACGTAGTAAATATGCAGATGGGCATAGTGATATATTTTGTATCAACATATTTTAAATGTGTGCATATGCATTAGCTATATAAATACATTCCCCAGGAAGCCTGCCAGTGGATGTACTACAAAGCCTTGTATGTTACAGTTGGGTTTGCTTGCGCAGTAGCACAGCAGTGTCAGGAAGAACTGCTCTCGGCTTATTTGCTCTTCAGCAGTTCACACTTACCTGCACAGCTTCCTGTTTCTCTCAGTACATACAAAGGTGCTATATCTATATGCCATGTGTGGATGTAGTGTACGTATAAATATACATATATACACACACACGCAAGAATATGATGGACTCATAGCATGCTCTGGGTGGGAACCTTAAAGATCATCTAGTTCCATCCCCCCATCACAGGCAGGGACACCTTTCACTAGACCAGGTTGCTCAGAGCTCCATTCAGCCTGTCTTTGAACACCTCCTGGGATGCAGCATCTGCAGCTTCTCTGGGCAGCCTGTTCCATTGCCTCACCACCCTCGCAGTAAAGATTTTTTCCTAATATCTAATTTAAAGCTACTCTGTTTCAGTTCGAATTAATTCACCCTTTTCCTCTCACTAGGTCTTGTAAAAAGTCCCTCTTGTCTTTCTTCTAGGCTCCCTTCAGGTACTGGATGGCCACAATTCGGTAACATCAAAGTCTTCCTTTTTCCAGACTGAACAAACCCAGTTTTTGCAGCCTTTTCTTGTAGGAGAGGTACTCTATTCCTCTCATCAACTTTGTGGTTCTCCTCTGGATTTGATTGAATCTTTGCTGTCCTGGGCACTCCAGAACTGGATGCAACACTCCAGGTGGGGTTTCATGAGAGCAGAGTAGAGGAGCAAATCCCCTCTCACAACCTGTTGATCACACTGCTTTTGATGCAGTTCAAAACACAGCCTGTGCTGTCCAGTATTCCTGCTACTCCACTCCACTGGCAGTATCCGCCTCTGGTCCTGCCCCCTCTCCCTGCTTTTCATGTTTTGTAGAAAAAATGCTGCACAGACAGAGCCCTGAAAGCAAGTGGGGCAGGCACGTCCTGCCCAAGCTCTGGACAGACTGGCTGGAAGTTGGAGACTGATGAAGGACAAGAGGGAGGACATCTGCCTGCTGCCCTTGAAGTCCCACTGTCCCCTTGTGTAGAAGGTTTGACAGTGTCATGTTTCTCGCTGCGACTGTGCTCCTTTTCCGGCACTGGTATCACGGATGAGGCAAAGGGTACCGCACATCACCATTCACACGAGCACTGACAGAAGGGGGCAGCGGGGGAAGTCCCTGCAGTGCTGTGGGTGGATATGTATGTGACGCTATCGTTATCCATGCACGATGGAACCGTACGGATACTGTTGCAATGGAGCTATGAGAACCATGCTCTTCTACTTCATGGTGCAAGGAAAAGCCACACCAAATACTGTAGTGGGAATGTAGCAAAAACTTTGCGTTTAATTCTAGACAAAAATCAATTTGCTTTTGCAATGATGATAAGCTAGGATGAGCATTATGCCATTTCTCCCCACCACCCCCAGCCCCTTCTTTAGAGCTACTATTTAGATGAGCTACGGTATTAAGAAAGAAGCTGCAAAGATGCTAGCTGCAAAAATAAAGGATGAGATAAAAAGTCAAGCATCCACATTTCCCCCAACTGAAAATGAAGTTCTGAGGAAAGGGAGGAGGGAAAAGAAAAGGAACTTACCACGCTGCGAGTGAACTTTTCTAGAGAAGTTCTACGACCTTGCTCATTCTCTGGCTTAACAGGGAACAAAGAAGGGAGATAAAAATACAGAAAAAAACCCTTCAGCTTAAATGCAGTCTTTCAAAACAGCAGCAAAATATAAGGAAGCAGCAAGAAGGAAAAGTTGTAAAAAAATGTAAAAAGCAGAAATCAATGTTTGCAACAGCAAACATAAGAAATCAAAATGCCTTAAAGAATGAGAGGAATCAGTACTTTTACTCTCAGAGAATGTCACTTTTCTCCTGTGAGTTTTTTGAATGGTTCATATATGTCTGTGCATTGCTGTCTCTTACAGCTGTTGGTATTGATTTCTTGTTCACTGAATTTTCCTTCTGTTCCTGTTTGAGCTGGGATGTCTGATTCTGGTTAACATCTGCCAAACAGCTATCGGAGGCTCCCATCTACTTGTGTAGAGAGATGAAAAAAACCACGGTAGCTTTCACAATATTAAAAAGCAATGTGTGAATGAATACAGCACTGGAAGAAAACCACTGGACTCTTTGCCAGTGAACCTACACTCTTCTATTTATCCAAAGGGTAGAGGCATATTTCCAGTAAGTTTGGCTACAACAAAACACAAGACAGCATATGCATGTCTTTGCAAGGCAACTGAAAGACACAGGCCAGCTTGGGGCACTGGTATTTTTGTACCTGGAGTACAGGACTATTCATATGCAAGAAGACATTAAATTGCACTGGGAGAAGACAAGCACGTGCATCATGGCTTCATTAACGTATCCCTGAGAAGGTTGCTCACTGCAGCACTTCGTTCATTTGGCACAAGGGAGATCTAATCGCCACTAACAAGGAAGAGCTAAATAATTTATTGGCATGTTGCTGCAATATCTAAGAGAAAAAAATTGTTATAGAGAAGAGAAAAACTCAGTGGTAAAAAAGAAAGCTCACTGCAGTCAGAAAGCTGTGGGTACTGCTGATTTCCAGGAGAGACACTTATTTTAATGTGGTAAGCCAGCAAAATGGGGGTAGTAAGATGGAAGTAAGACTGCCATGAAGGGAATAAGGAGCTACATGTAAGGGAAAACCACAGTAATGATGGTGCATGACAGTGCACTGGAAATAAGCATCGCACTGGAGAGGCACATACCTGACATCATCTGTCACAGATTCAGCTGCAGTAACAACCCCCAGGACAAAGCACCAGTGCAAAACTCAGATAGAGAAGGCATAAAGAAGCCAAAACCATACCAGATAAATTGGATGAAAACTTGTGTAGCTGAGTCTAGGCAAAGCCTTTTGATTCTTCTGTATGTTTATCACAGCTCTCTGATGTCTACAAGGTTAGTCTTAAGCATCCCATGGAGAGATGGGGCAGATCATCCCTGCTGTATCACCAAAGATGAGATCAAAACATAAGGCTCTTTTAAGACAAGCAATATTCTTTATCCAGAAGAAAGAAACAAGCAACCTCCACACTTACAACCATTCGAGGAAGGCACAGCATCAGCTCTGATGTCCCAAAAGTGGTATCAAAAGTGAAAGCTAGAGGCGCATCATTTTAGCCCACACAGAGGATGGAGCCAAGGCTTCAAAGCAAGTACCAAGCAATAAGGCAACCTTCCTGACTGGCAGGAAAACAGTAATGTACCCAGTCCAATGTTCCCCAAAGGAGTATTTAAGATGCCCTAACCCAAGGGTTAGTTGCCTCTCCTTGCATGTGAGAGGAGAGGAAAGGGGAAAGAAACATCAGCCTCACTTTTCGGCTGAGTATTAGAGCCGTGCAAGTGCTCAGAGCATCACAGATTCTCTCTTGGAAATAGCCTCAGAAGTGTCTACATGCTGAGGCAGCAGGGGTGACAGAGAGAAGCTGCATTCTTGTCACTTCAGGTGAACACATCTCAGTGAGCAGGACTGAGGATAGCAGGGCACTGGGCCTCTGCGCTGGTGTCCTGCAGGGGTGGCAAGACCCACCAGCAGCCAAGTTAAAGACAGAATTTCAGGAGAAGAAACACCTGAACAAAAGACTGAGTGTACTGAAAGGCTCCTTAGGGGAGCAAGGCACTCGAAGTCTGCAGCATCACATTGCTGCAGGCTGGAAAATCAGTGTCTGACCCAACTGCATTTTGAAGTGGAGCTCTGGTGTGCATTGGGGCAAAAGAAGAGTGAGCTTTTATACCAGCCGCACTGCACCCCTGTACTCACTGTCAAAATTTAGTGTCTCTGTTTTTTCTATCTGCGAGGTGATCCATCTTCCCACCCAGCAGAAAGGCAGTATGGTGGTCTCTAAAGATGATGAGCACCTTGTTGAGGTGCCGAGAGCTTGTCTGGCACAGGGGGCCCCACGTAAGGCTGTTTGCTGCCTACCACAGCTGAAGACGTGTGGGGAAGCAGCCACAGAGAGCACCGATAGTGTCTCACAGAAGCGCCTTGCAAAGCACGGTTTGCAGTCACTCTGCACATTTGGCACGGCGGTGGCAGGCTGGGACCAGCTGGATGCGTAGAAAGCTCATCCCCATGGCATCCAGCTCCGATTCAATGCATGACATTTTCTAGTAAAATAAAAAGCAGCTGAGGCAGGCTGGCTGCAGAGTGATGAGCTTGCTTGAGCAGTTTGAATGTCCGTGGGTGTGGGTGCTGGCTGCACAGCTCGCTGGCTCTTCCTGTCTGCTTGCCCGTGTGGCTGGCAGCCTGCCGTGCAGGGAACACCTGCCCACAGCTCTCCAGCACGGTGCTGAGCTGGGGAGGCTGCCTTGCACACCAGATGAAGGAAATTTAAAAACAACAAAGTGGAAAAAAAAAAAAAGAATAGAAAGACCGAGTCACACCTATCCTAGTCCTGGGAACAGACCTGGGGTGTGGACCCTGGAGCCATTCCTGCTGCAGCACCACAGCAACCTTTGCACAAACATACACTGCATGTGCAAAGGGGCGAAGGCAGAGAAACACGTGCACGCCAGGTCATGTAGTCCTCCCAGGTGCCAAAAGGCAATCCTTGTCAGTAAATACACCAACAGACTCCACCAGCTAATGGCAAAGGACATATGCATTTGGATAAAATATGAATCAACCATCCCTGCTGCAGATGAAGACCCCTCTGCCCAGGCAGATACAGAAAAATAGAGCTCACCACATAGAAGCCATTCACTAATTACTGACTGGCTTCTCTGAGTTTTCCTTCTTTTTTTTTCATGATTAATCATTTACCCAGCCATCCAAACTTTAAGTTCCTTTGTGTAGATTCTGCGTGCATGGAGATTAAGTAGAAAAAAAACTTAAGAAAACCAGCTGACACTGACTATTAAAAGTAATTACGGGAAAATTGCTCAACATCTTTACAACATTCAAGACAAGTCCTGTGACTGAATCAAACTGGCCATGTGTGCCCTGATGGGACTGAGAAAGAGGCATAATCTGCAATAGGAACCTTCCTGGACAATATGGAACAGTTGGCACGGGGGGTCTGGTTAAAAGCAATGTTTCAAAAGGTGTGTGCTGAAAATGCAGCCTGCTCCTCACAGCATGAAGCCGCTAAGTATCCCCTTGCTGACACTTCTTGCAAGGGATCTGAAAAGGGGTAAGGGAAATAACTATAGAAACTTGGTCTTCTGAATCTAAGGTCTGCACAATTCTCTACCTCCCTCCCTGCATGGATTTATTTTGGTGGCTATTGAATCCGATTTTTTGGTATGAGACTTTGGGGTGTGAAGTGGGGTTTATTTTGAACTTTAACTTGGTGAAAAATAATGTGTTCCGGAGGGAATGGCATCAGATAAAAATAAAGGATAATAACATCCCTGACCCTGGGTGCAGAAAAGGCCAGGAGCAGGTCCTGGGCTTCTCGGCAGGGACGTCTACCTGTCCTGAGAAAGCAAAGGGCATGAACAGTGCCACCAAGTGGCCGGAGTATTTTGAATATATTGTTGAACAGGACCACAGTGAATTCACACTTCTCTGAAACAGCTGGAGAACAAAACAATGCTCTAAACCAAGAAAATACCAACCTGCTCTTCCCTCAGTGCCGCAAGGCTCACTCCCATAGCTTCACAGCCTGTCTGCACTACAGCTGTGGCTGCTTTTCCAGGATGCTTCCCTGCTTGCTGGCAGGGCCGGATAGCAGGAAGCCACCCCATGCCAGGCTGACATGAACACCAGCACCGTGACAGTTCAGCTGCCGCTTCAGCTAATGCAGAGATGCCAGCCAATGTTACTGTTTCACCTTTACGGTGAGTAAAGTACCTCGAGGACTTTTCTGTTCCCTTCGCTTCCTTCTCTGCAAAAATAACTAGCAGAGCACATGTCTGGCTGCTTCTTCACCACTAACAAAAGTTCCTGTGCACTTGCATCCCCTTCCATGGTGCACTAACTAATCTACACTGCTCTTTCCCCAGGGAATAAACCCCTGCTCTGCAGCCAAGTCACCCTGCCAAAATGCCACCTTGCCTTGACTGAGGAGGTTTGTCACAGCACTTGTCCTGACGGGTGGATCACTGCTAAGGACATCCAGCTACCATTTTGGCTACCATGGAGAAGGGCTGGAGGGTGGTGCAGCAGTGATTACCTGCTGTAAGGTACCCTGCAGCAAGGTGCCTATCAGCAGAAACAGGAGCAGGTCAGTGCTTGACTCTGTGCAGCACCAGTGGGGCATGTTGCATAGACAGACAAATAAAGACGCAGTGAGTCGCTTAGGGACCTCAGCACATCCGGCCCTTCACTGCTGAGCCAGACGCTTTCAGCAGATCCATGATTTCTACCTGCTGCAGAGGGGGCCTGGGAATGGAGGCCCAGAGCTCAAGTTGGGCTGGGCATATGGCCATTCCTCCTGAGGACAGGGCTGTGCTCTTATCCCTCCTCTTCTCCAGCTTGGCAGGGAGGAGGCCTTCTGTTCAAAGCAGAAGGCTACACCCAGTTTTTCCCCTCTCCAGCTCACTGCTTCCAATCACACCCTTGCTGGAGGCCAACCTCATGTTCCCTGCTGAGCACCATGAATCTGCAGGATTGAGGCCAATAATACTGTGGTTATTTGCAATAATGACACTGGGAAGAACGGAGGAAAAAACATCTAAAATGGATTAACAAAGTATGTATGTCTGGTCTGTACACAGCCTATGTCTGCTGTCTTGCATCAGTTAGTGGTGTGAACAATATGTTCCCCTCGTAATTCTGTCATTGTATCTCAATCCTGACCCATAATTTCTTCTCCCTTCTGCACTCCCAGAGCAGGGAGGGAAAGCTCCCACATCTGTGGTTATTGTATGATGCAGAAGAAAGTAACTCTTCAAACTTACAATATTTTACAAATACCAGAAATGTGAAGCATGTTTTGAAGCACTAATCAAGCTTCAGCATCTGTCTACTGAGCAGGTCACTGTTATCACTACCCTTTGAAAAACAGGAGGATATACAGCAGGCAAAGTTGAACTTTTTTTTCCCCAAGCTCACACAAGAAGTTAAGTGGGGTAACCAGGGAAAGTATATGGATGTTATGGTTCCCAGCTCTGTGCTGTAGCTACACAGTCTACCTTTCTCTTTTTCCTGCCCTCTCAGTTTGCCAAAAGATCCCAAATAACACAAACTTACCCACAAAACATTAATGTGGGAATCTGAAGCCACAGTTCATTTGCTTAGCACGAGCAACTCTTTTTACCCTGCATCCATCAGGCTGTGCACTTATTTTCGATAATGAAAGTAAGCTATGTCATATCAGCGTGGTATACAAGCCATGTGAGGATAATGACTTTGGGGAAAGACATGCCTCAGACAGATGTACGCATCACAACTTAAGGAACTGCAGTGAACTTCTATTCACATCAGTGAATCCAGGACTTTGTTTGCAGGCTCTAAACTAAATCCTCCATCCATGCAGGCTCTGATATGCTACTGGGTTTCTCTTTTCCTCCCTTGCTTTCCAACTACTTAGAGGAATTTTAAAAGGATACCTGTCAAAGCTGCACCAAAGGTCCTAAAGATAGGACCACGTAGCTCAGCCTATAGAAATGTCACATTCTTTCTATCATCATCTCTGTACCTACACTGTTTCCAAAACATTCACTTGCACAACACAATGCAATGTGGTTGCAAAGAGCTTTACAGACTCTGGAGTAACACTAACTCCCCTCCTGCATAATGTGAAGCTGATGAACAGCACATCTGCACACATCTACTCCTGCCTTTTTTGTGCCTTCATATGTTTACTCGTGCACCCACAGCTCTTTCTAAAAGAAACTTGATTCTTACTTTCACGGCTGCATTAACATGACACCAAAACCCGCTCCTGCGGCAGTTTGCAGGGGGATGAGGATGTCATGCTGACACATCCAGGGCTTGATCTGACAGCAAACAAGGATTGCAAAAAAATAAACCTTTGGTTTGAATGAGTTTGGCTGGGAGGAGAAAGCTCTCCTGTCTTTCAAGCACATGAACTCCCATGTGTTCAATGGGGACTGCAGGGTGGGGGGGACCATAAGCTGCTGGGGGTAGGGAGATGGCAGAGGCTTTTATGGTTTATACCATCAGGAGACTTTGCCTCACACCTCCTTCATTTCCCAGCCTCTGAACTAAGTCAGGTCTAACCCTTCTGAATGTAAGCAGCACTGGTTTATGCTGTCACAGATGAGACATTTTGAAAGAGAAGGCTGACTGCTGCCCTCCACTACCTTTCCCTAATCCACCTGCCAGTAATCTCAGGCACAGCAGACAGAGGGGCTTGTCTCCTTTTGTCACCATATGCATGCTTTTAGGGCACACAATGACAATCAGGACAAAAATACCACTGGGATTTCATTGTATTGTGCCGATGCAATGTAATTTGGCAGCACACAGAGAATGCAGCAGAAAAACAGCAGGGAAGATGGTGATGGGAAACCACATGCTCAGGCTGCAGGAGTCAGTTTATGTACAGTCCTGGGAGCCAAATGCAAGTGGGACACATACACATGTACATGGCATGCACATGCACACAGACACACACACAGAGCTATGGGAATTAGTCAGGAGTTGCAGGAAGCATTTGAGCACAGCCACACATGCAGAAATCAGTAGCTTATCTCCTAGACCCCTCAGAAAGAAGGGGGTAACTGTACGTAACAACTCCTTTGCTACCCTGATCTGGAGCCTCCTGACAGGGTCATGGTGCTGACAGAGCTCATGCAGATAACAAAAATGCTAAGAAGAGCTCAAACCCAGATTTCCTGTAAGAGTGGCTAGAATTCTTGATTACTACATGCATTGCAATTATTTCCTGTCTTTGAGGAAAAGGAAACATCTCTGGGATGGCAAAAGCAAGGGAAAGGAGTATGGGAATTGCTGCAGGGGGATCTACAGGTAAGGTATCCAAAGGGAATATCACATGGTGAGACTAGGGAGGTGAAAACCTTAATAGGTGAATTTTGCACCAGGAATAAATAGATTGATGAGTTCTGCTTCTCATATCACACACCGTCTTTCCATGAGAAGGAGGCAATACAATTTGTATTGTCTGCACTGAGTTTGGGAGAAAACTGTGCAAGACAAACACCTTTCAATATTACTTTTACCTTGGGTCACCATGTTTTCCCCAATACTCATGCAGGAGCTGTGCACACAGATGCCATGCCCCCAGAGAAGAAGACAAAAGTGCTCATTCCCTTCTTAAAGGAAAAAAAAAGGAAACAATATTTTCACTTTCACACTAGAAGCAAGCAGCAGGCGAGAATCAAGAGGTGCTAAGAGATGCAGGCATGTCCTTTCCAACAGATACCTTCTTCTTCGCCAGCAGCAAGTCCTGGTAAGCATTCGAACGCAGAAAGCGCGCGTAGCTGTCACTTTTCATCAGCTTGTAAATGTGCTCCTGTGGGACGGGGGGAAATGAGAAAAAGAGAATTGTTATCAAACCTCATTTAGACATCACAGGGACTTAAAACACAGAGAACTGGAAGGAAGAGAAACTGATCAGAGTTCTAATTAAGTCTGCTATTATTGATTATCTGTGTTGTGGTAGTGTACATGAGATCCATCCTGGGGCAGGACCCTGCTGTGCCTGGGGCTGTATGAACACAAAACAAAGAGATGGCCCTCACCCCAAAGGCTGGCACATATTATTCACTCATCAGGACTGTTCTGTAAAGATTGCAACTCTCTGAAGTTCCCGGATTATAAGAAAGTGCCTGCCCTGGAAAAAAGAAATAAAAACCAGAAATTGTCTCATAGATTAGGTTGCATTTTACCACTTACAGATATTTGAACAATCACCCAGCACTCCCCTCCTGTTCATGGAGGGGAACTGATACATTTTATCTCCACTTTACACATGCACTCAAGCAAGCCAACATGTTAATGTCCTGAAGCAGCTCGTATTTGTGGTGAGTATTCAGGAAGTTATACGACTAGCTCAGATGTGGATGGCTACATCATATGTATAAAGTTACATTGGATGAGTCTCTCTCCTATGTACTGTTACCAGTTTGCTCTGACGGCAGGTACTATGTGTATCTTCAAACTTACAAAGTGGTGTTTCACTGCAGCAGAACTTAATACATACCATTTCTAATTTCCTTGCTAAGCTTTACTTTCCTGCTGAGAATCCCTTAACACAGTCAGCTTTTCTCCTAGTTATCTCTGGATTTACAAAAGATATTATCCCAACCACCAAGAAAATCAAATCAAAATAGTTTGACCAAAAAACGACTGAGAACACACTAAAAGAGCTCAAGAGGAAAACAGGCACCTTGGACCTTTCTCTTAGACTTTGCTCAAGGAAGCATTTTTATAGATTTAATGAGCAGTTTTATCTATAGTTAATTATACAGTGTGAAATATTCTCTCCTGCCCTAAAGCCATTGTACATGAAACTTTAGAAGAGCCAAACTAGACAGAAGTCGCATAGCTTATTTCAGTGTGTTAACAAGCCAAGCAGAATTCTCTTATCTTCACCATCATGGGTAATTAGCAATGACCCATCTATACACAGAAGAACTGCTTAATTCAGCTTTCTTACACCATTTGGTGTAGTCCTATGAGGGCCACTACTGGTTTTTCTTTGACACAGCATAAATGTATCCTTTGAGCTACATCCTAGTGTGTAACAATTTTTACTGGTTAATTTCTATACTTGCTTTTAGTCTTGACAGATCGTCATTTGTGCAGCACTATCTATTCAAGGGACAGCACAAGATTTTGCAATAGAACTGTTCATATAGAGCCATTTAGCAACTGCCACACTTCTTGCTTCAGAAAAAACACATGGGAAGGCACAGTTTCATACTCCTCATATACAGCACTGCCATGAGATTCGACATCCAGGGACATTTGTTCTATTTATGCAGGATAGAATGAGCCAAGTACACCCTAAGACAAGAAGAGGGAAAATAATGCACATCATGGATATGATCATCAAAAGGTATCTATTCTCTCATGTGAATAAAGATTTTCAACATCAGTTCTCTCTTAAATACTTCAGCTAGCATAAACTCAGGACTCAGTTGATTTAAACCCAACCACATCTCAACCAGTTAATCTGTATTACTACCTCTTAAGGTTTCCAAGAAGACTCCATGTCCTCCTAATGAGTTCTTCATAACTACCTGGGAATCAAACCCACCTAACTGGTGCTTTTCCAGGACCACCAGGAGACTGATGAGTAAGTGGGCACCTTGTAGCCCATCAACAGCCCATCAAGGGCCTGAGGGATTTCCAGAGCCTTCATCCTCTTAGAGCTCCTCTTTGCAGCAGCCAGGATATGCAGGGTCCTGGTGGGAGGGGTGCTTAGGTGGGCAGGAAGGCGATGTGGCTGAGACAACGTGGTGGGTGACAGGGATATTTATATTAACCTTTTTTTCTGGATGTCATTAATTTTTTTACTGTCTTTGGGCTCCAAATGGTTTCTTTACCTGTGGTCAGACAACTGGGTCTGATCTGAAACATGATAACATTTTTGGAAAATAACATCCAGTTTTCATTGCCACACAATGAGGCAAAGCAGAACACATGAGACTGGCCATATGACCCACCTGCAAACCAGTGACAACTCATTGCTCTTGACATTCTTGCTCATGTCAAGACAACTTCGTGTATTTGACCTTAAAATGGTATAAACTCAATATCTGGTGGCCACAAGGAGAAAAAATTGCTTCCACCCTGAAATGAAATAAACCACAAGCTGACTTCTTAACTGAAGCCCTTCCCTAAAATAGGACTATTGCACAGCCTCTGCCCTGCTGCCACTGCAGTTAGTTAACTGGTCTGAGGCATTTTCTCTGCTTTTCATACCTTGGAATCACTAAACAGCAACACCACTACCTTTCAGCTGTTCACCAAAGATATAATCAAACAGGGAATAACTATTCCTAGGCATTGAATGCTAATGAAGAAAGAAGGTTGGGCATAGGAAAAGGAGGGACATGCATAGCTTCAGAAGCAAACTTTACTTTTTAATTGTAAGAATTCAAAGGGCTTGCTTTCAAGTACTCTGGACTGAAGGCATGAATTATACACTAGTAATTTATTTTACAACACTGCATTTCTAAAGCACCTACTGGAAGTCTGAGCCAGTTGCTCAGATCAGCAAAGACTGCCTTCCAATTTGCAACAGTACAGGACAGCTTGCATTGCTAAAGTCAAAATCCCCACTGAGACTGCACCATGAAGATTTCTGCTAAAATTGTGGCTGCGGTGTTTGTCCAGCCCACTTACACAACAAATCTAGCTGCAGGACAGGAAATGCCAGTGGCTGGGACATTTGTTTTGATCTTTAGCCTACTCTGTTCTTTCTGTTAAGCTTTCTAGAATCTGCAACTTTTCAGGGAGAACCTACAGTGAGTGAGTGTTTAGCAGCTCCTCATTTCCTAAATACACTGAAAGCTACTGGAGGTCTAACAATTGACCGTATTCTTCTGTGGAAACCTGAGTAACAGGCAGAGGTGTGGACTTGGATTTAGTCGCTCTGTGCAACTTGTGCAAGTTGTCTTGTCCTTCTCTGTCATAGATTTTTAGCTCATTGGAGCTAAATTAGCTCAATGATAATTTTTGGATCATTGCAACCCACTGGTCTCTCACTTCTTATTTTACTGAGCAGCTATTTTTTTCCACCTTTTTATCACATGGTGGGGAGGAAGGACACCCACATTAAAGGCTGAAATCTCCCAGTGCAGTGGACTTTATAAACATGCACAATCTCCCTGAGATATCTGACAGTGCTGGCAAGAAATTTGAGCCTTTCCATCCTCATACTGAGATAATTCTGCATTTTGTTAAGTTGCATATTACAGGGTAACGAGCTCGCTACTGCTGGTTCCCTAAATACAAGAAGTAAATGCACTACCTGTGTAATTTTTAACAATGCAGTTGCAGCTCTGGGCATTCCAGTCTCTTGCACTGTGAGCAGTCTGTCTAGAATTATCACTGCAACACTTCTTTACAAGTGCCGTGGGAAGTTCCTGTACCCTATCTGCACATGAGCAGGAGAACCATTTCATCTAGGCAGTGCAGCCTCTCCCAGCTATTGCTGGTGCTACTTCTCAAGCATGGCTCAGTCTTGCAGCTCCTTGCTCCAGCCCTAAGACAGCAATCCTTTAGGGAGTTACGCTGCAAACCCAAGGATTGAAAACAATCACCTAACAAAACTGCCCAAGTGATCTATTAAACCATTAAACAAGGTAGCTTATAAAACCAGATAAAAGGCAGGGGAAAAAAATTCTTTCAAGATTTGGCCAGCAGTTGACAGGCATAACATGTCCCACTAATCTCCCCTGCAGCCTTGCCAGCCCTTTCTGAGCACCAAGCTGCCATCTCAGGCCACTGCAGTAGCAGCAGCAAGTGGAGACAGGGACTGATTTGACACATGTGAGGGAGCCCTGGCAAGCAGGCTTTTTAAGCTGACCAGTCACTCAGTCCCTCACCCAGCACGCTGTTGATCAGTGCTGGCTGTACTGATGCTCCCCTGTGACGATGGATGCACACTGGGAAATGTCAGTCTAACATGGAGAAGAACCTGCTTTTCTAAGTGCAGTGGATTTCATCTCCAGGAAGCAAACAATTCCCTTAAAAGATTCCTGCAAGCAGTGTGGGTTTGCTATCAAACATCCTCATAAACTGTTGTTTCCCAGTTGTTGAACCAAGGCAACAGAGGCAATGGGATCTGCTTGCATCTTGTGAGAAAAAGGCAGACCCTCTTTTGTGTTTATGCACTTGAATCACATCTCCTCCATGGTAGGGAAAAATATGCAGTGGTCCTGGGGGCTGTCCAGCTTCACTGAGCACACTCTCTGTACCCAGTCTTCTGTCATGAGAGTTACACTTCAGACAGCATAACCATTCCACTTGCCACAACCATTACATGACATAAAGAAGAACAAACAGTACATTTTAAAGGGGGGAAATGTCGTCCCTTCTAGAAAAAAAGGAACCAGTGAGCTAAATCACAAAAAAAATCTTTTTGACAATTATGTGAAACCAACAGGAGGTCCCACCCCTGAGAACTGACAGCTTAAGTGCAGGGAAATAAACCCTAATAAGGTTCTGCATCTCTTGGCTATTTTCCTTCCACAAGCTTTACCTTTTGAAAGAGATGAAGGACAGGCCTTGTAAATTATTCCTGACAAGAGTGGAAAGGGGGAGGAAAAAATAAGGAAAGTTTGCAATCCAGACGGGAATGTGGGAGGTGGCTGAGATAGCAGAAACCATTTCAAAGCTGTGCCTGCTTCAAATCGATGTGCTGCAACGTGATCTCAGGTCTCTCTTCCCCCTTGCAGTCAAAGCACAATGACCCTGAGGAGGGCACAGCTGCCAGATAAACGGGACCTTGGGAACACTCAAGAAAAATGTGGGAAAAAACCCGAATGATAAAAAAATAATAACATCTCACTCACTCAAAGCACGTGGTAGACCCTAGGAATTATGTTCTCTGTTAAGAAGGTTTCTTTTTAGCAGAAAACCTTGGTTCTTTTCTCTGATTTGTGTATGTAAGATAAGAGAAGAATCGGTGGTTAAACATCCATTCCTAATGCCATCAGTATTTTACCCACCCTGATATTTTGTGACAGGCTTGGGATTTTTTTGGAGTTGTCAAGGCCAAGCACAATGTTCTCATGAACTCTGAACACCAGCTAGATTCCAGAAAGCCCTTGAATTTCAACTTGCTGATAGAAATTTTTCCCTATTTGTGTCTAAACACAGCTGGAAACTTTAGATGATGGCTGGGAATAAGGGGAAATGGCAAATTCTTTGCTCCCTCCAAACACAGGTTTCCCATTTAGCACATTTATGGAACAGATCATCTTGACTACCATGACACAGCATGTACAGAACAACCAAGTGATCAGGCCCAGCCAGCATGGGTATAGGAAAAGCACATCCTGCCTGACCAACCAGATCTCTTTTTATGACCAGGTGACCTCCCTGGTGGATGAGGGAAAGGCTGTGGATTTAGTCTACCTGCACTTCAGCAAAGCCATCAATACTGTCTTCCATGGCCTTCACCTGGAGAAGCTGGCAGCCCACAGTTCGGAGAGGCGCACTCTTCTTTGTCAGAATGGCTGAGCCAAGAGAGTGGTAGTGAATGGAGTTACATCCTGGCAGCCAGTCACCAGCAGTGACCCCAGGGCTCAGTACTGGGGCCAGCCCTGTTCAGTGTCTTTATTGATGATTTGCATGAGGGGATCGAGTGCATCATCAGCCAGTTTACAGATGACACTAAGATGGGTGGGAGTGTTGATCTGCTGGAGGGTAGGAAGGCTGTGCAGAGGGATCTGGACAGGCTGGATCAATGGGTCAAGGCAAATCGTATGAGGTTCAGTGAGGTGAAGTGCCAGATCCTGCACTTGGGTCACAACAGCCCCATGCAGTGCTACAGGCTGGGGGATGAGTGACTGGAAAGCTGCCTGGCAGAAAAGGACCTGAGAGAGCTGGTCAGCAGCAGCTGATCATGAGCCAGTGTGTGCCCAGGAAGCCAAGAAGGCCAGTGGCATCCTGGCCTGGATCAGCAACAGTGTGGCCAGCAGGACCAGGGTAGATTGTCTCCTTGTACTCAGCACTGATGAGGCCACACCTCAAGTCCCATGTCCAGTTTTGAGCCCCTCTCTACAAGGAAGAAATTGAGGTGCTGGAGCATGTCCAGAGAATGGCAAGGAACTGGTGAACAGTCTAGAAAGTCACTCATATGAGGAACAGCTGAGGGAGCTGGGGTTGTTCAGCCTGGAGAAAAGGAGGCTCAGGGGTGACCGTATCATTCTCTACAACTGCCTGAAAGAAGATTGTAGCCAGGTGGGGGTCAGCCTCCTCTCCCAGGCAACCAGTGACAGGAGGAGGAGAAACAGCCTCAAGCTGCACCAGCAGAGGTTCAGGTTGGACATGAGGAATAATTTTTTCACTGAAAGAGTGGTTAAGCAATGGAATGGGCTGCCCAGGGAGATAGTGGAGTCACCTGCCCTGGAAGTGTTCAAGAAATGAATGGAGGTAGCACTTAGAGCTATGATTTAATTGACATGGTAGTGTTCAGTCAAAGATTGTACTTGATGACCTTGGAGGTATTATCTAACCTTAATGATTCTATTCCATGATTTTTAGCTCATTTTGGGGGATTTACACTAAGGCTAAGTAGCTGTGGAGATGCACTTGAGCTGCAAGGGCCCACTTTGCCCTTCATAAACTGGTCAAAAACATCCTTGCTGTAGCTATCCCACTAACATCTTCTGGAACGTTTTGGAGGGCTCCTTCACCCTGTCACCAACACCTGGTATTAACCAGTGAGAGCTGATTTGGAGACCCCCTTTGTATTGCAAGCATGCAGCTCTGGCCAACTGCAAGGGAGATTTGCAGCATGTCAGACAAGTCCATTAGAAGAAAAGGCCACTGGGGAGCAATTTACTGCAGATTCACACATGAGAGTGCAGCCTGAGTGAAGGTCTTGTGGCCTCTGCTGGAAGGATGGCAAGAGATGCCAACTGAGAACCTGCCTGGAGTTTGTTTTTGGAAGAGCTCTCTCTATAGCACAAAGAGGACGTGGGAAGGAGAAAGCAGACGCTTCTCTGAGCACATGGTGTGTGACTGCTGCACCTTCCAATTAGACTTGGCAGCAGCCTAGTGCCTGTCTGTCGGCACCTCTACTCTGCACAGACATTTGTGGCAGAGGAGCTGAGGTTAACCCCTGTGCCAGCACATACTCATACTGCAGTCAGCAAAAGCTGCTATCCATGAGTTTTTAGAGATGTGTCCTCTTAACTCTGTTGTACTCTTCCCAGCTCATCCTCAAGAATCCTGTTCGACCAGCAGGACTCCCTACCACACCACCACCAGGATCTTCCAAAAAGCCAAAGAAAGGAAAGGAGATCTACTCCTCTTTAGCAGTAACTTGTGCCAAAACTGAATGCAACACTTTTTAGGAGCAATTATGATCAACTGCATTCAACCTAAATGATGGTGCCAAAATGCACTTTAGAAAAAGCAGTAAAAATTGCTGCATCAGCTCTGGAAGGAGTCGGTAGCAGGCACAGCTGAGATGAGACAAACAGTGAAGAAGCTGCAGAAGAGACCTTCACATTTGCCCTGATTGAACTTGATGGGAAAACACCAGTGGGGGTGAGAAAGCAGGGACATATATGTTTTATTCTAATTCCCATTAATGTTTCCAAATCCCCATTAAGAGCGCTTCTGGATCTGCTTATTCTGGTCTCTGCATTTATGATTTCACTCTTCTCAAAAATGCTGTAGTGCCTGTTTGAGCTGCCTGCCTGCGTTAACCAGGGTGAGCGCCTTCCTGGAGACTCTCTGGTACCTGGCAGTGCTGCCATCTAGCAGGGCCAGAGGATACTGGGTGCTCTGGTTGCTGTGGGACTGCGAGGCTTTCCTGGATTTATCGCTGGAAAAGAAATGTTTCAGGTTGGTAAATGGCACATAAGGGTCTTGGTCGAAGAGTGAATTGCTCTGGAAAATCTGAACAGTATGTTTTTTGTCACTCTCAAGTATTCAAGGGACATGATATTTTAGACCGAGTTTCAGCTGGTGCATTTTCTTCACATTCAATCAAGTTGCTTTTACTACTAAGGGAAAAAAAAAGATGAATAATTATCCTGTAATACAGAGTAACCTCCCTGCTAAACAAAAAAGTGTAAAATTTTTTTTCAGCCCACAAATGAAATTACACTGGGCTGAAGGCACAGGAATGTAAGAAAGCGCCTTAGCAAGAGGGATAACTGTAAGCAATGAGAGCTCATTTTGACTAATACTCAGAAATCCTTTGTTTAGCCCTGTAGATACATAGTTGGAAACACAATGTAAATCTTTCTTGGAAAAGCACATTGATAAAAGTAACACATAAATTTAGCTATGGCTCCTCTGTAAATTGATGAGACAACTGTTTTGCTTCATATCTTCAAACACAAATGTGAGGGCAGAGCTGTCGAGGGTCCATGGCAGCTGCACTGCAGAGGACTAGAGGCGAAGGGCTGTCGAGTGCCATGCAGTTAAGGGGTCAGCCTGGTACTGCGGGAGGATTTAGTCCTAAATATAGCAAGGGCTATCCTGGGAGACAAGAGTGGGCTGCCGGGAGTCTAACGCCATATGAGCAGCTTTAGGTTTTGAGAACAATGATCGTGGCTAAGAAGCTGATTCTCTCAATATGGGCCAAATCCTGGCTACTGGCAAAAAGCCCAAGTGAAAAGATTTTGCCTGGGAGGAGGGAAAAACCTCCTATATCATTTGGGAGACTGGCATTTCTTTTCCAAACAGTACAATATGTAGGCGTTGCATCCATGAAGATGAGTTTTTTCTCTCCTGTGCATGCTGTGGTACAGCTGTGAGGGGTAACTACTTTTGGTTAACACCCTGACACCTGCAGACTATCAGCAGCTTGATTATTGTTATCTCTGTGAAAAATCCTGCCAAAAAGCTGAACTGTACCATGGAGAGAAACATGCAGAACCCCTCACACAGCAGAAGAAAATTCAATTTCAGTGGGGCATTCCATGTTCCACAGGAGATAGTGATAGACCTGGATACAGCTTTGCAGAAACAAGCAGAACACAGCTTCTGAGTAGAGGTGGCAATGCTGAGATAGGGAACACCAACCCTGTTTGCATGCCTACCTATAGAACATAGATAAACAATTTTCCATGCCTCATCAACATTCTGACTGTAAGATATCTGCTGCTATCTTGGGCTGCCATTAAGTGGTTGAGCTCAAGATCTCAGAGTCCAAATGTGTATTGAATCTTTTAACTGTTTGCCAACAAGTCCCATCCTGACAGCCCACATTCATACCTGCTGTGGGCTGAGCAGAGATGTGAAATGCACTGCTGATAGATCTTCCCAGGGATTTTTTCTTAGACTTTTAATTAGAAGTGTGAACTCTTTAAGAGGTAACAACCCCTTAAAAAATTAGAGACCACAGTGTTCCTGCAGCACATGGGTTTAGCAGGAAGGGACCATACCCATGAAGTCCATGAGAAGTAGACTCCTGGACTTCTGGCTTCTTGATTAGATGAAAGGTTGCATTTGCAAGCAGTTTCACTCCCTATTTGGGAGAAAACAGTATCAGCAGCTTCCTGACCTTCGCATGAAGAGGAAATTCTCTTGCTCTGGATCTGACACTCAGTTGTTCCTTGCTTTCAAGAAGCACAGTGCACACTACTGACACAAGAGTCCCAGAGTCTGAGTGCTGAATTCAATTTTTGAACAAGCTAGAGACTTTCCCATGTAATCCATCTAAAGGTATTTTTTGGAGGTAAGAAATATCTGGCACTAAGGCACTGTTAATACTCATGCATGTAGTTTTAGACAGCTTGGCAGGATCAGCACCCTGAATAACAGGCAGACTACTGTCCTGTGGGAATATGCTGACTGTTCTTGTTACCCCATTCTCATAATCTTTCATATGGAGAGATCTGTTGCCTTCTGTCACTGTGTCTGCAAGGAGAGAGGTCATTCATGACTTTTTCCTGCTTGTGTGTAACAGAAGGACATTAACTTAGTAGTTTGATCCCTGATGCCTTCAGAGACAGAAAGGGAACAGCAAGACAAAGGCTGGATGGTAGATGTTTTTCATATTACATGACTGCAAACCAAAAATTAAAATGGAAGGCAAAAGATAAAATAAATACTTTCTGGTGCATGGTGCATATATGCATTTTGAAAAAAACTCCCAACAAACCAAAACAGGAAAATAATAACACAGAGTATCTGCTCCTATGTGAACTTCTGCTTCAAGTCTTTTGCTTCCTGCTTTGCACAACATCAGGCACACCAGCATAGGCCTCCACCATCACTTTGCTATTTTTGTTCCAGACTACTCTTTTGGATGTATTTGTGGGGCTCTTGATTTTAGATTCCGTTTGGCTGTAGGTTGTTTTGTGAAATCCACAAGTGCAAGAGCTTGCAATTTTTTTCTGCAAGTGTAGCAGCAATGAGACTCTCTATGATTTCTACAGTCACTATCGCCCAAATACAAGGAAGACAACCAGAGTGCAGTGTAAGGAAGGATTTTCTCCTCCAGTTCCACAGAATCAGAGCCAAAGAAGGAGAAGGGAATAAGGTCAAGTCCTTGTCCAGTCCCTAACCTCCACAGGAAGGTGCAGGCTGTCAAAAGCCTCCAGGAGCCCTGGGCACACCGCTCGTGTATAAATACTGGTGCAGTGCAGCAGTGCTTTCAATTCCCCGTAGTGCAGGCTCAAGGTCTCTGAGCAGCACTGCCTCAGGCAGACTTGATCCCCTCTTAGAGAGAGAGCACCTTGGTCTGCCCCACACCTCCTTGCTGGCTGCCTGCACTGCCAACCAGAGCTGCTTTGCTGTTACCCTGATTCTCCACCCTTAGACATCATCCTTTACAGGCATGCATGTAACTGGGGTGACTGGGCAAAACTTTAAGAAAATAGGAATTGAGTTCCTTCAAGTTCTTACATGAAAAATGATACAGACAAACAATGAATGATTGTTTTCACATTTTCCTCCCATGCTGTGGTTTTGCTCCAGACCTTCAAATGGAGTTCTGTATGCCCACTGAATAGACACCAGGTCTTTCACATCCTGTGCATGCTTGAAAACACAAAGTCAGGAGAAGTCACACCTTATTTTCCCTTCTTGGTAAAAAATGACATTTCACTTCCAAGAGATCCTCACGTAAACTTGGAGTTTGGTTTTGAATTCAACAGAATCCTGTCAAGTTCTGATACAACCAGAATGCAAACTGATGACTGACCACTGATGAATCCTGCAAGGACTCATATCTCTGTCACAGTCCAGAACAAACTGAACTACACCTGGGGTAGCTAAGAGCATGAACTGGGCTCAAATCTCAAGACTAGATTTAAGGAAGAAAGTTTTTACAAAGAAGATAGTGAAACCCTAGCCCAGAGGTGGTGGATGCCCCATCTCTGGAAACATTCAAGGTCAAGTTGGACAGGGCTCTGAGAAACCTGATCTAGTTGAAGATGTACCCTGCTCATTTCAGGGGAGCTGGACTAGATGAATTTTAAAGGTGCCTTCTGTCCCAAATTATTCTATGTTTCAAATCTGGGACAAGTACATTTCTGGTTTGAGATGCCTGGAGTTTAGCATTATGGTCTAAATCTGCCCTGGAATTAGCCAAGGATCCACAAAGAACAGTTAAAATCCCTAACTGAGCCTGGATTAGAACTGAATTTCCCTGAATCATCTTCACAGAAACAACAGCTGATTAGTTCAGGTAAAGGAATGTCAATCTAAAACTCTAATTTATTTATTAAAGAATAAAAATAAACAAAGAAAACAGGAAAGGAATTCCAAAGACAACCGTGTGGCTTACCTTACTCTATTACACCTGGCTCTGAAGCCTACCAGTAAATGTAGACTAAATGTCCCTAAAAACATTACTATGAGGAAACACAATGCATCCTTGTGATACTAGCTTCCAACACCAAGGGACTGAGGAAGGGATTAAAGACCTTCTGAAGGCAGAAAGACATTTCAGGGGAGGCAAGGACATGCTTGATGGGGATAGGGGGAAAATGGTTAAAAAACTAATAATGTGTTGTACAGATAAGCCATAATTGTCACACTCACAGCTCTGTGTTCCCATGTAAAGATGAATTACTTTGGCTGTCAGCAGCTTCATTAGCCAAAAGAGGCCATTCAGATGGACCCAAACCTATTTACTTTCCAGAGCTGGCGGTGCCTGCTTCATATTGCAGGGCCCCACATTGGTTGTTCAATGATGCTGATAACTCCTGTGGGAGCTTACATCCTGCTAAGTACTTCACTGTTTAATTGAACTGACCTTTCCTGATGATGCCCCTTGTATTAAAAGCTGCTTTACTCCCCAGTGAAAATGGTGTGATAATCATAGTATTTTACTCAGAGGACAGTTGTTTAAGAGCAGAAAATAATCAGCTAAATTGGTAGGCTCCCCTCTGGAGGGGCCCAGCACTAAAATGACAGAAGGTGCTGCAGACCAAGATAGCTGGCAGAGCTGAAGATGAGGAGAGAGCCAGAAGCAGCGCTGGGCTGCATGAGGATGAGGACAACAATATACTGGACAGCTGGGGAGGGGAGTGCAGGCTGAGCCAGCACAGCACACTCTGCTCAGAGCTGAGATGGGCTGGCACAGCTTGGGTCGGGCATAGAGTGGGCAATGGCACCTGTGGAAGCCACAGCAAGACGGACAGGTCTGTGCAAGCCCAGCAGTGCAGGACTGTGGAGTGCAGCAGCACTGAGGGACATGCAGCACGGCAAGTATCCTAAGCTGAGATAGGGAAATGGCAAACCACTTCCTTCTGTAGTACAGGAATCCATCTCAGAGAGAGGTCTCTCTGACATAATAAATGCACACTGAATACAGGTTTGGGTTAGGAGCCTTTTGAGAACTGAGATTTGGAGCTGAGATTTTCTTAAACGGAGGAACCATTTGCTTTCAGACCATAACTGGCCTGGCAACAAAGAGGTTTGAAGTGAGAGGCATGTTTGCCAAGTGCCCCTTTTCTCCCTGTTTTTATCTAAGCTAGTTGCCTTACCAGATGGTTGAGCAGCATCTGGGAGAGCTGTTTGGGGCTGGGAGCCAAGGTTGTGCAAAGAAGCACATCAATGTAGACTGTTAAGAACCCGATAACAAATGATGTTTTGCTTTCAACTTCCTGTTATAAAGCATTTGCTGGCCTGAATGTGCTCTGCTACACCTTGCCCTTCCCAAGTACAGCAATATGTCCATTTCTGATGCTTTTAATACAGAATTGGCATATTGTGGGTCTCTCAAGTCATGACTAGAATGCCACATCACCTTCTCCTATTCTTCCATCGCAGGAGTATCGAACTAATTTTCTGAGTTCAGTCAACACTTTTCCTTCCTCTTAGTGTCTCAGAGCTGCAGGCATTCAAAGAATGTGCTGTTGAATAAACTAATTTTTTTCTTATTCTTCACTTACAAGGACATTTCAGTTGTTTTCTTCTTTGTGCTAAAGCTACACAGGACAGGACACCACTCATCTTTTCCCCTCCCACAGAGGGTATTTTGACTAGTTGTGTCTGGTTGAGTGCCTAGGAATGTGGGATGTGTGGGAGCTCCCATGGGCTCCTGGTGCCAGGGTGCTGAAATAAGGCAGCTGCTGCAGATTAATGGACAAGAGCCTCTGTGGTGGCAGGGCTGACCTGTGACAGACACCGCGGCAGTACCTGGGAGATTTAGAGCACCCTGGGGCGATCTACATTGGCTCCCAAGAAGTGGATGTGCAAACAAAAATGTCCCTTCTCCAGGATAAGCCAGTGAAAGCCAATGTTGCTCCAGCTCCACCAGGGCACTACACCCTTCAGCAGTGTCCTGCTTCTTCCTTCTTTTGTTCGACAGCCTTCTCAGCTATCCAGTCAAGCAGCCTGCTTGACAAACAGCTAGCTTGGCCTTTGGAAGGCTACCAGAAGCCCACTGCACAAGAAGTAACTGGGTTCACCTTCCACATTGTGCCATCCTCTCTTGGCATAGATTCAATCTCCAAGATAACCATAGCTGGCCCTGAAGATCTACCTTTGCCTCATATTTCTGTGTCCATGAACCACAGCAGATGAATTGAGGACATCTGTCAGTGTAAAAATCCTCTGAAATAAAATTAACCCAAGGAGCTAAAACTGCAGTCTAACTGCCAGGGCTCCAGCTTGATTTTATCAACTCCTCTTTGAATGGCAATTACATTGTGAACTGAGCAGTTCAAGGCTGAATCCTCCATGTCTTCTTTTAATTAAATACACATTGTCTAAACATTCATCTTATTCTTAGTACTTCTACTTATCAATTTAATCAATTCCCCCATTATTCACCTATCTGCTTTAGCCTGCATTTTGCCATGATCATTTTTTTCAGGTAATGCAGAAGTTCTTTTTCACTACAACTGCCAAGCAAAGAATACATCTTAGCCAGAATGTCTTCATACTCCTGTATTTCTCAGCTTTAAAAAGGGCATTTAAGTTGCCTGATATTCACAGGGGACTGCCTTGAAACTTCATGTACATTCCTTCTATGCTAGCCCCAAGGAGCAAGATTGTATTCAGGAAAATAGAGTATTTGATGCTGGTTTGAAAAATTCATTGCCTAACCTTGTATAAGTGGTCCACAACATCTCCCCTGAGATTAAAATATTTTGTTAGTGGAGTATTTTGAAGAATTGCCTTTGAATGCCAATTTAAAAAAAAACCAAAACCCAAGAATTCTTTTCATTTGCTGTTGATTTTACTACACCTTGTGATAAAAATGATTATGAGGAAGATATGTTTTAATTGTGTCCCTAGTAATATTTGCCAAATGATCTCTTCTTCCTTTTTCTTTTTTAAAAATTACAAAATTATATTTTCACTTCCCAGAAGGTTATGCAGCTTTATCCTTGCTTGTAACAGTTTTTCTCAAATTATCTGTTTTCCTCAAGGCATTTTCTGTGTACAGTTTATCTGTAAAATTTCCCTGATAAATCTGGAGCCTTAGGAGGGAAGGATTAAGCTCACTGTGTTGCCTCCTGTCCTATCATTACTCTAAGGTATTGTCTGGTGGACAAATTTCTAGCTGTGTTAGAGGGAGCTGCTGCATTTGGGGTTTGGCAGGGGGATATAATTAGCTATAAATAAATACATTACAGAAAAAGTGTATTAGCCAAGATTTTGATATGACATCAGCCATTCTGTAAATATGCCAGACTTTGGTGACAGGTAGTGCAGAGAGACAAGCTGAACCGTATAGCACTTTTTCATCTGTGCTTTCTCTGAGACATGGCTCCAGCTTGCATCACCTTGCAGACTTGTAGATTTTGGAACATTTGTTCCCAAAGGAGCCTTAGCCTCTTATAACAGATAGAGTCAACGAAAATATCATTTACCCAGTTTGAATAGATATCCTCAAAGTCAATTCAAACTGCGCATCTCCTTTTTCTTACGAGTGAGCAGTGACAATGTGATAGTGGAATATCATATTAAAACTGAGTTTCATTAGCAGTAGTTCCATAAAACCAAAAACTAACCTGTGCATCTTCATATGTATATCTCCCTGGGTCTTTGACATTTTGGCTTGTTTTCTCATAGCTGTGGGAATCCAGGTTGATAGCACTTTGGGCCCCAGGAGCTAGAAACTCTTGCCAGATTTCTTCCACTCTGGTGGTCACATCCTGTAAAGGTTGTTTCTTGAGATCTTGGACAGCCAACCAAAACCTGTACTAGGAAAAAATTAAAAGGGCAGAAAAAAGATAGAAATCTAGGTAAGATTTTGTGAATAAGCCTAGGCAGAGTCCCAAAACAGATACAGAACCTAATCCTGCATCTATGAGAATGCACTGAAGACTCTCCATGTAAGCATGACTTCAAGGGGAAGGGGTGAGGTACTTTACACTAACCCCTTATATTTTGGCTAAGATCAAAACACTGACTTTAAGAAGTGATACATTCTTATTCAGACTGCCCCTGCAGAAGTGTCAGATTAGATATGCAAACAGGAAACATCCAGAGCTATGCAGCTGGAGGAGGGGAGCAGGCTCTGCCTCCCACAGCCCTGCTGCAAATGTGCTGGTCATTCTTGCCTGCAGGATCACTCATCCAGAGGGGATGCAAAACTAAGAACAAACTTAATATTATATCATTTCCATTTCCAGAATTTTTTTTTTTACTTGTAAACTGACCAGCATTCAGATGGATGCCACGAGAAAAGATGACTCTTGTCATGCCATACTCCAATTTTACAGGGATATTTTCTTGACTAGGCTATGCTAGACTAGACTAAAATAAGTTCATGAATACTGAGAAGATAATCTCTTTGATGGCTAAGGACATAATCCATGTCTTGATCTGTGAAAACAAAGACCACAGAATATTTTTGCAAGAGTGACATGCACATCTTTTGTCTTTTTTCCTAGGAAAAAGAAACAACATTTTGTTGGTGGTGCTACTTTTATTTATTGTTGAAAGAGATGTACTCTTTCATGTGAATTATTTGAAAGGTGCTTGGTGCCTGGTAGCCTTTTGTTATGGTCAACTCTATCTTCCAGCAAGAAGGCATCCCTGAAGGTTGTCTGCCCTGAGTACCTGGGCCCTGCAACCTGGCTGAGCAAGCACAATAGTGCTCTGCAGGGAGTGCAGAGGGCTACAGGGCTAATAGGTACAGGAAGTGCCTTTGCAGCCGCCTGCAATAGCCAGCCCTTTCCTACCCCCAGGCAAAGGTGCCCATTGTCCAGGGATGACGAGGAGGGCAAGGTTTGCCTTGGCTGTCCCTGCCCTGCACTGCTCTTACACACTCCCTCTGCTGGGCAGACTGTGCAGAGGGGACAGAGTTTGTCTGGGTCACTGCTTGTTCAGAGCATCCGCAAGAGCTGCACAACTTGGAAAATCCTGTGTCTCCCCTGTAAACCAGTTGAACTTTAACTTAAGTCCTGATTTCTTGCCCCTTTAAAAGATTCAGTGGCGTCAGTGTGCTGCCACTAAGGCAAATATTCCCCCGTGGTGGAAGGAGGAAGATAGAGTCTGTCCCAAACAAAAATCCCAATGGCAGTGAGGGGGGGTACAGGAGCCAGAAGCCTGGTGACTCCTGTGCTGTTCCTGACCCTCGCTTCCTTAATAGCTGCAGGCAGTACCTAAACACCATGGAAATGGTGTTATTGCAAGCAAATGAGGCTGCTACCTCATTTAACCTGGTACCCTACCTGAGGGTAGAAACAGTCAATTTGGGAAGAAAATGACAACCACACTACATGCAAGGCCAGGCTAAATCCTCCTTGCCTGTCTGCTGCTTCTTCCCGACCATCAGGGGGCTTCATGCCTTCCCTTACTCACCCAAGCCACTTGACTGTATTCCTTCATACGGCTTTCCTATTTCCTTGGCAGGCTCAGTAAAACAGACTGGGGTACACTCAAACACTACATCAGTACCTGTGGAGTCACATACCTGTGGTTCTAACACAGTGACATTTGATTTTATAACTGAAACAGAGTATCTGGGGTTGGTGGAGGAGTGTGCATGGTTGGTCCTTTTCCATCTTTGAGAGTTTAAGTGCACCTGTTGTCCTGTCTGGTTATTTGAACAGTGACACCCCCACTTATCACATGCATGCAGAGAGTAAAGGGTAGCACTCAGCGCAATCATCTGATGCCCTATGTGGCTTCCATTATTTGAAAACATTTTATCATTCAATTTCAGATGAGATGGGAACATGTGAATGCAGAAAAGGTATAGGGAGAAAAGATGCTAATCATTCCAGAGTAGCTGGGACACTTCAGACAAACACTTGGCTAGAGAGAACCTTTTCTTCTGGCTTATCTTCTGCCCCGGGAGCCGGGGAGGTGGGCTGGGAAAGCACGCTCCCTTGTGAGAGAACTGGGAACGCTGTGAAGTGACAGCTTGCCAGAACAGGAGCACCATCCATTTTAATAACCATTTGGCTCAATCTGAAAACCAACCAACCAGACCAACCTGACAGTAACAAGAACAAGCTCTTTTTACTGCAAGCACTCGTGAATTCATGCCCAAGGCTGGATGTCCTCTTCAAGGCGAAGGGGAGTTTTGTCTTGGTAAAAATTTCAAAGCTATTCACTACAGCTGGCATTTGAAAATCAAGTAACATCAAAGAGGGGTACCCAGTCCCACAGCTTCAACTCCAATGCCACAAGGAATCATCCTGAAAACAATGCATAAGCAGGGCTTCCTATGGGATTTACAGCATTTACAAGAGAGAAGCAGGTATTTCTGCTTAGGAAAGGAGCAGACACTGTGCTGGAATTTCCGCTCAATTATGAAGTGCAAATGCACTCCCTGAATCCCTGCAATTCCTGAAGTGCAAGCCCAGCCCCAAGTTCACGAGGAGTAACGTGAAGATCCTGCATTGCCTCCTCTCTTTCTGTAGGAGACAGATTTCCAGTGGACACCTCTTGCACAGGGAGAGGAAGGGAGATGTCCTTGTGTGACCTCTCCACAGGTGCCCTTTAAGCAGAGCAGAACTGGCACAGGGACTGTCTGCACAGAGGGAACAGCAGCATTGATCACAGGTTCTTTGTCCTTTATAAAACAGCATGTAAGGTCTGGAGAAGGCTGATAATATGGTGTCCTAAAGTGTTTTCAGTGGCATAAACCATTCCAGCCTCATCCAGCTTGTAATTAAATGGCTGTCACTTGCAGAAGATATCCAATAATGGCATTTATCCTCCACAGCTCCCCCAAGGCACAGAGAGCTCCTGGACCTCAGTGTGTGTGCTCTGCCTCCCCGCAGAGGTGCTCAGTCACTGTTGGTCAAAGATGTCCCCCAGGTTAAAGGCTTCTGGGGAAAGACAGGGTGGGTAGCAGGGGAGTGGTTGCTTCTGAGGTACATTGTAAAACAAATACTAATTTAAAATCCTGATCAGGAGGCAAAATATAGATAAGTCCAGAAACAGAGAAATAGCTGTCAAAGTAAGGGCAGTGTTGTATCCCCACCTTGGGGATGGACACGATACCCCTGTCTGGACAGTGAATTCATCAAGTGACTATCTGAGGTTGGAATTCAAGCACATTTCTCTCCTTGCCAGTATCCCATGCACCTCCTGTCTCACATCTCTAACCATTCACAAATCTCCCATTCACCAAGAAGTATCTTTGAACATCCCAGCTGGGAGAGGAAATGAATGAAAACTACAGGTAAAAATGAAAACGCAGTTCAGACAGGGGCAATATTCACATCTTTGTGTCATTTAATGGTCAGATCCTTGGCATGGGGAGCTTGGTGTGGCCAAGACCAACAGACACCCCTCCTTGGTGAGCAAGCTGGGGACAGACAGATGCTGCAAGGCTGTGCGCTGGGGCACTGGGGGCCTGCTAAGGAGACCGCAGTGCCGCTGGGGACGAGGCAAGCGTCCCGCAGGCCTTTCCTCCCCCCACCTCTCCCGCGGTGCACCCCGGCGTCCACGGTGCAAGTCCCTCCTACTGCTGCCTTTCATTTTTGGGGGGCCGGAAAGCCCTTTTGTCGCTGCACCTGAAGAGCGTCCGCCGGCCGTGAGCAGCCGCCGAGGGGCCGGCACCGCGTTCGCGCTCAGCCCCGCGGGGCCCGCGCAGCGCGGGGAGGCGGCGCCGCCTGCCGGGCACCACCCGGCACTGCCCTGGGCCCGGCTCTGCCCCGCACCAGGCACTGCCCCAAGCCCGGCTCTGCCCCGCACCAGGCACCG
>VXAC01002937.1:2102161-2274737 GCA_013399225.1 Rhipidura dahli | reverse complement strand
GGCACCGCCCCGCACCAGGCACTGCCCCGCACCCGGCACTGCCCCGCACCAGGCACCGCCCCGCACCAGGCACTGCCCCGCACCCGGCACCGCCCCGCACCAGGCACCGCCCCGCACCCGGCACCGCCCCGCACCAGGCACCTCCCGCACCCCGCGGAGCCCTCCGGCGCCGGCACTACCTCGGAACTGCTCGGGAAACGCTCTTTACTTAAGGAACACGGGGCTTTGGGAGGGCTCGGTGTATTTACTGAATATAACGAGCTCTCCTCACTGCCCGAACTTCTCGAACTGCCCGATGAAAACTCGGGGAAAAAATACATATTGGCAACAAGTTACAACCATTAGGGGTCATGTAGGATATAAACACTTTCTGCAAGTAAATTTCCTTTCTGGCAAACTCCATGTTCAACATATGCTCACAATCAATAAGGGCCCAGGGCGCCTGCATCCGTGCATCGCCAGCTCCACAGTGCATTCCCACAAAGTGTCATGTGTTTCCCACTGAGGTCTATAAACAGGTGTGCAGCCTCCTTTCCCTTCGGGTGAAATTCCCATGTCCCATTTTCCCACCTCACTGTTTCTCTTTCCAGCTGACACTCTTTGAAGCTGGGGAGAAAAAAATTCAATCCACCAGCTAGATGAACATCTCAGCAATCTCATGATGTTTCGGAAGACTTCCAGGTCATAAAAAAAGTGTAACAACTCTCTGATGCCTTTTCTTTTCTTATTTCTTTTTTGTTTTGTTTTAAATTTAAGTTTGGCATTTTGTCTGCTATATTCTGGGTACTTAAAAAACCCACCAAAGTCAAAACAAATTGTAGATTAAAGATAGCAATGGAGAGAAGAAAGAAAACAGAGCAAGGAAAAGAGTTAAAATAAAAACAGAGAGAAATATAACCAACTGATTGGCTTTCCTGCTCCCATATAAATAATGGACAGCCAGTAAATAAGTAAGTTACAGGGCTCAGCCAAGCCCAGGAGATTGGTGGACACGATCCTGCAAGTTTACTAGAACACAGAAGCACAGCTGGAAGGTGATCTGGGAGGTCATCGAGTCTAGTCTGCTGCTATCTCTGGCAGTGCCTCACTGAAGACCCCAACCAGGACCAATTTTTCTCAGCTAGGAATATAGGGAAATACCCCACCATGGTCAGCCCTGTGATTTGGGACTCACAACACTGGGTATAAGAGCAGAATTTGGTCCCCTTGCTACATTATTACTGAATTACATTCATTTCAAGGCATTCCCAAGCACACATATCACAGAATCTTTTCTTCATGAATTTCTAGGTTTTCCAGCAGCCACTTTCTCAGATCTGCCTTAAGTTCAACACAAGGGCCTCTGGGCTCTGGCCAGAGTTAATGAAGATCCTACTGATACTCCCAAGAGATAGCACCTTCCCGCTGCAACACTTCCAGGATCTCTGGGTAGTTACTGGGGAGAGAGTCCTGAGAAGATTAAATGTGAATGTTACTTTTCTAGCAAGGTGCTAAATGCTGTGCCCTCAGAAAATTTCTTACATCTCCCCAGAGTTTGGGTGGGATGCATCTCACTGAACTGTAGCTGTCTACCACGAAGACGCTGTCATTTAAATCAGTCTCTCCAAGCTTATGGGAACAAGAGACAGCGCTTAACAGTGTATTTTAGGTGCTTTTAGTTTTGCTTCCACTTAAAGCTGAAACAAATCCTTCTCAGGTGATTCACTGACTCCTCTTCAGCTTCTCTTCTCTCTCTCTAAAGGGAGACTGGATAAGAAGAAGGCATGTGCTTCCGAGCTGTCAACTTAAGTGAGGCAGACTCCAACTTTGCTGTTGAGCTTCTCTCTAGCACCACTGCTAACAATCCACTCTATTCCAATTCTCTTCATTAAAATTTCTGCCTTTGCATCCTGTTATTCAAAGCTTTAAGCAGGCTTGCTAATGCTATCCAATATTAGATAATATTGCCACAAAATCCAATACCATCAAAATTATACCTTAAGAATGACGGCAAAGTTCCCATACTAAGAATGATGCCAATGTCTTCCACAAAGGATGCAGGATTTAACCTGTCTGCGCCATCCCATTGATGTGCCACCTCCCTTCACTACATCCCAAAATCAAGGAGAATGTGCATCAGCAGGAAGAGCAGCTCTCACAGACCAAGGAAGGTACAAGTTTGCCTTCTCATAATCAAACTTTCTCCATTTGTTTGAGTAGGATGAATGTGGGGGATAGACACTAATTGTAAAACCTGCTGGATTTCATTAGCACAACCCCAGATTTATTTCAGAACACTTATTTGAAGAGTATTTTAATACAGTATATTAATTTTGCACTTCATTACTATAATTTAATTGCAAATGTGTGCCACTGTACATAACTTCAGTAAGCATATGCAAATTCAGTACCTGTTTAGCAATAAAATTTCAAACTCATTTATGTAATTAGCAACACTCCCTTGTTTTCTTACAGGTTAACTTTCAGGTTTTCCAAAACAATGAAGAGCATTGAGTTTTCACTGTTTTGCTGCTGGCATGCTTTCTGTTCTTCTCCTTAGACAGGGAAACCTGATAAATAGGATGGTAAGTTCCACTGTCATTAAAAATCACTTTCTGGAGAATTTCCCTTTCAGATCTTGCAGGCTAGCAGACTGCACTACAGTGACAATTGTTCAGATGCTTTAGTAATGTATTTGATTTTCTAAGTGAAAAAGAATGAAAATACCACAAACTAAAAAAACAGCTGTGCAATCAGTTTCTTATCTGGTGTAAGAAGAGAACATCAAGCCTGCTCACTACCAGCAAAGGCAAAAACCTGACTGACTGTGTGCTCACTGACAGCAGATTTCCTCAGCCCAAGAGCAGGCTCAGCTCTGCCAGTGAACCTGCAAGCTTCTCTGGCCTTCCCTACAAATGATCACTCAGCCTTCTGGAACATGACTGCCCCAAAAAACCCCCACAAGAACTTGTCCCTGTATCCATCCCTGTGCTGAGACACAACCACAGCACTGCAACAAAGCCTCTGCAGTGTAATTCAGACTGTAAAAAAGTGGGGTTTACTGGCTGCCAGCCTGACGCAAAGTCACATGAGTTTCTACATAATTTTTCATAAATAAAGTTTTGACTTTTTCACAACTTGAGAAGTCAGGTACTCAGAATCTCTACACAGAGAGTCCTGTTAAGGTGAGTCAAGCTCTTGGACAGTTAGCAGATACTAAAATGAAAAGCTGACTTGGTGAGTGCCAATACTGCTACAGTTTTAGCCACATGATGACCATACTGTTTCCTGCACACAAGCCGTGCCACAAAGACACATGTAAATCCTACATTTTGTTAGGGGTGATGTGCTGCATCTCAGCACACCATGCAAGTCTGCAGGCCTTTGCATAAGGTACCTGACAACACTGACTCTGCTAAACACTTTTCAAGATTACACAGGTAATAGGTATAGGCGTCTGTAGCAGTGCTATGGACCAAATTCTGCCATTCTCATCCTTCAAATAGGTGCCTTAAGCGCTTCAACACACACCAAATATTGCATTTCACCTATGCAAGAGAGTAGGATTGGTCCCATTCATTTAGTCAAGTCAGAAAAGGTTTCACCTGAGGTTTTCTGAGCTGAATTCTGATTCCAGGAAACGAAGGAACTGGTCTCGTCCTACTGGGTCCTTCAGCACCTCATCCATGGAGAAACCCCATCTTTTCACACGCTGCTGACTAGGTTCTTTGCTGTTTGGAGAGAGAAGGGGAAAAACAGATGGAATGTGCATTGCTGCCTGCTGTCCGAGCAGCTGCTGCTGTTTCTGCTAAGTCAAGGGAGGGAGATTATCAGATGAGATGTTGTTTTTTTTCCTCAAGATTTTGCAGAAATACAAGTTAGCAAATAAAGAAGCTATAAAGACCAGGGTCATTAAAGCAACAGTACTATTTGGGCGCTACACGCATCTCAATCTAAGAGAGACTGGGAATATTATTTTCAAAGCAATTTCTGGTAAGTTTCATTTGAAGAACAGCATACCATATCTAAATGATTATTCATTATGCACTTCTTGCATATCTCCTCAAATGTACCTTAGGATTTCTTATGCATCAAGGCAGAAATTTCCCAGCAATGTTCCCTGGGTCACTGGTGAGCTCCAGAGCATTTCCTTCTGTCCCACACAGTGCTGCCTGGTCACTTGGAACTGGCTTCAGATTTTCAGATCCACATTTGCATTAGAAAAGCAGTTCCACCAAGAAGCAGTGCAGACAAAGTATCTAAAATGATTACTGGTTTGTAGTCTTTTATTTTTCAGTGCCTCTGATTTTTGCATGCCTAAGTCTCAGAAGACTAAAAAGCATCTTCCTCCTACTCTCCATGATAATCAGACTTTTATTTTGTGTCTCAGCTGGGATACTGAGATACAGAGGCACCCAAAATCACCAGCAACCTTTCTCCTAATTATTTCTTAATACAGCCCAACTTACATTAGGTGTTGTTTGAATTGTCAGACATGTTGCAGAGATACCTATGAGGGGAGGTGGTGCCCAGGAATCACAACGAGGATCCTATGAGACAGCCTGCATTAGAGCGTAATCTGGGCTCACAAAGTGTTTGAAAGCTTCTGGTGTGATGGCGTCATACTATGAGACAACCATTAAAACACAGCTCAGCTGCTCACATTTGTGACAGCAGAGCCATTGTTAACAGTACATATCTATTAAACTATGTGTCTCGTCATGTCCACAGCGATTCCTAATCACGGAGCCTTAGGGGACAGTGGCGATCTGTGCTGAAGACAAATAAGCCAAAGGGGTAAATAAAATGCCTGCTTTGATTTTCTCTTGGTGTAACAGCTAAGCAAAATTGATAGGCATGTCCTCACTCGAGGAGCAGCACACTCAGGATGGCTCCTCCCGCGCTCCCTCAGGAGCCAGCAGTGCTGCAGCAAGGGCGCAGATCCAGCCTGTCTGTTCTGTGAGCCAGCCTGGACAGGGGGACATGAAAGCCATGCTTGTGCAGAGCCACACACAATCTCAGCTCAGAGAACCTCCTGCTGAATCCAGAGATCTGTACCCACTCTCCTTGCAGCTACACAATGTCCTAGCACAAAAAAAAAGGCCAAAGTGCCATCCGTGCCATTTCCTGAGCCATGAACGATGAACTCTGGCAGCACAGGGCTGCCCATACTCTGCAGCCAGCCTTGCCACTAGAAATGAGAGGCTCTTTGTTTTCCTGTGCAAGGGCTCTGCTCTCCTAACTGAGGAAACAGCTTTGCAAGCAACACAAGGGGATCTCGGGGATCATTTAATTATTCATGCAAGTTGCAACTAGATGCAGATGCAGGGAGTTTTTTTACAATAGAGAATAAAATGGAAATACAGAACTGTTTGTTCTTCCATCGCCCCGCACTACAGCTTTCTCTTTTTCATCAGGGGGAGAATCACCATCCTTAACTCTGAAATCATAGCAGAAGCCAAGCATTTATTTTAAATTCCTATAAGGCTGTGACATCAGGTTAATTATATTCTTCAGGGACACAGACTTCTTTTCTAGGATTCGTCGCTACCTCAACAGATGCAGAAATAATGGATGCCTGGATTACCTTGTGGGTGAGGGTTTCTGCAAAGCAATATTTTGCAAGGGCTGTATCTGGTACTAGCCCTGCAAGGGAGGATGGAGAATATGAGAAAAGCTAGCTAAAAAAGAAATCTCAAATATTAAAATTATGTGAAGAGGGGCAGAGGTTAGGAAAATAATGGATTTCTGGGACTACCAGAGAAGCAGGTGAAAACAAGTTTCACATCCCAAACTACTCAGTTTTTAAATGGGGCAAAAAACTTGTCCTTTTCCTGGAACACTGAATCCCTACAAATCCGTTTTCTTGGCCAATAGCATATCTAAATTATTATTCAGTAACACACAGGATTAGATTTGGCGTTCTCTTATCAAGAACTTGCTAAAGTGAACTCCAAGTTCAGATTTGGTGCCAAATGGCAGCAGCTAAACACTGGAGATGCCGCTGAGCCCTTGCAGTTGTTGGCCACAGGATGTGATTGAGTAGAAAGGGTGGTATGGGGCATGGTAATTCCATTCAAATTTGCCATGGGAGCTGTTAGGCATGGTGGCAGGCAGGACAATTCCAGTCCCTTTAAGAGGATCATGAATAGCCTGTGAAGGCAAGAGACACAGACACAGGCCACACTTCACTTGCATCAGCGTCCCAGTGTTCTGCCTGGGGATTTTTTTTGAGAAACTTTCTGAGGTGCAAGGCATTGAATGTCCTACAGTTATTCCTCCCTCTTTACATCTATTTGACACCATAACAGAGACAAGCCAGCTTGTTCACCAACAGGTGAGACCCGAATTCACTCTATCAACCTACTATAATTCTGACCTGCCAAGTCTCACACATCTCATGTGAGCTACATTCTTCTCAACAAGTGGCTACCTTCTTCTGGCTCCTGTGCCAAACTCACTTCTGCACAGCAGGAATGACCACTACTCTAAAACTGATCCCTTTTTGCCAGCAGCATCTTTCATGGGATTCCAGGACAGCAGCAAAGCTGGAGCATTGCAGCTGGGGAGGAGCAGGCTCTCAAGGGTCAAATGAGATGTGTTGGAATAAGTTTGTCTTAGCAGTATCCTATAGCTGTAGGCTCCCAGACATGAGCCTGTGCATGAGAACATCCATTATCTGACTTACAGAGCACCATACATCAATATGGAAGCGGAAGGGCTGAATAATTCACAGACACCAGTGATAAACCTTAGCTATGTTCTTGAATCTTGTAGTTACAGACATACAACTTCCTTTCCAAACAGGGCAGTGTGAAGAGTATACAAACAAAATGGCAAGACAATTCTCACATTAGTTAAAACTACCAATTATTTTTTACCTCATTTCAATGTCCCACAATGCTGCATCATCACTTATCCAGGGATTGGAAGGCTCAGCAGGAGTTATAAAGGGGTCATATTCCACATACTGCTCTGTGTAGGCTATTAAACTGAGAGGTAAGAAAAAAAAAGGAAAAAAAAAAAAAGAAGAAAGAAAGGGTTTGAATGCTCAGTCACATGTCAGAGAGGTACAGCTTTCCTTTTTATCCTGTTGGGGTTTTTTTTGTTTTGGATTTTTTTTGTGTGTGCGTGCTTCTTTTTATTTATAGGGATTAGTCAGTTTCTCAGCAACCACAGGAGACCCTTTTCCCAGGGATGATGCATGCAAGAATTTCTCTGCAAACAACCACCAGTTTACTGCAGTGTTTTGCTGAACAACAGCATTTTCCTCAAGCTTGTTTCTGTTGAGATGCCCCCAAAAAGCCTGATGAGGCAACAAGTGGATTGCTGTGGCAGGACTTCCCCCAGAGAGCCATGAGAAGAATATGAAGCGTGTGTCATCCTGTTTATTTGCTGCACATTACTACTGCTTCTCATTCTTTTCATTTTTGCAAATTTTTGTACCCACATAAATTTATGCATGATGAGAAACTCACCTAAACAGGGTCACAGGCTGCAGCTATGAATATGCTTAAACCTTTGGAAGATCACAGTCCTGAGCATCAAAGCTTTGCTTATAGATCTTTTTTTAGTTATGCTGGTATAGTATTTAGACTAATGGCACTACTGTAAAATACTTCAACAGAAATAACTAACTTAGACTATAATAAATTATATGCACGTTGGAAAATCACCTGGCCTTTATACTGGCTTGCTTCATAGTGGGTCAGTTAAGGCATACAGCCTCTAATCCTCTCTAGGATGAGATTCAAAGAGCTTTCTGGGAAAAGGACTGTGTCTGCTTTCATAAATGATTCAGGAATTCCACTGGGGTTGGGGCTAAGGGTGCATTTTTACAAAAGAAAGACAGCACATATGAAATAAATCAAAAGAAATTTCTCCTAGTCTATACTGGAAATACTCTAAGGCACTTTATTTTTTTGCCTACGTCTTCCAAGTAATTAACTAAGTTAATTATGTCTCATCACACCGAACAACTAAAGTACTTGCACTGTAATTGTCCACACTAACTTTACCTCTGGTCCTCCACATCTCAAAGAGGCAGGCAAATGAAAAGACCCTGTGAAACAAAAGGTCATAAAAGGCAGAAAGTTTCCCTGACCTGCTCTATAGTAATTATTTCTTTTTGTTTGTCCTAGCTCTTATCATGAGGCATTAAAATCATACACTTTTGTAACCACAGCAGGTTCCCATTGCCCCTTGGGGCACTTGGGGCTGTCTCATCTCATTTCATTAATTACATTTCATGACTGCTGTGGGTCAAAGGTTGGAGGAGGGAGCAGCATCCAATTTCACAGAGCAGCAGCAGTCCCCATAGACATCAGTGAAAGAGAGGGTTGGTTAAAAAAGAAAAGAAAGCCAGAAAGGATCAATCAGGAGATATCTGCTGTGAAACCTGAATTGCTCCTAATAAAATAATAAGAAGGCATCAGAGGTGCTAGTACTTGTACTAGCAAAAAGGGAAGGGGGAAAAAACTAAAAAGAAACAAGGGGGAATTTCTAAGCACATTTTGCTGATTCAGTATAATGGCAGCAGCAGAATCATTGCCTCATTGTTTAAAGGAGGCTACAGGCAGGGGACTCCTAAGGGAAAGCATTTTTGTCAAAATGCAGACCTGGCTTTTTGGGTGATGAACCGTATATCCAGTAGAAGAGGTGGTGAGAACAGGTGACTGAAGAGTGCAGAGCTTGCCTTGAGAACCCAAGTGTCTCTCAATCAAGGGGGCCTGCTGAGCCTTCACAAGAACTTTGAGAAGCTGAAAGGATCCCACAGATTTCCATCTAGGGAGCTGAGACTGCTTCTGGTAGGAAGATGCTCGTTTGTCCCCAGCCATTTCAGTGATGCCGTGTCAAATGAAATTGTACTAACACTGCACAATGCAGTCAGGGAAAACAATAGGGAGAATATATTGATAGTTTTGCTCAACACTTCTCAAATCTCAGTGGCTAAATCTGAGAGTGAGCAGGTCCCAAGTGGGGAGAAAGGATGTGGAAGAATGACTGTTTCCAAGGTGTGTGGAGCAGCTGAGGGATGCCTGTTCCCACAGCTGGTACAGATCTACTCCTGGAAGGGGAACAGGGAGGAAGGGGAAGACAATCTTTAGCAGTGAGCATTTATCTCACAGAAGCTGAAGATATCCTTCAGAGAGCCTTTCTCTTCTGACAGACAAGGGCTATCCAAAGAATAGTGTGAATTAATGGAAAATAAATACAAGTGATCTACTACTGAAAAAATTTACATCTTATTTCTATAACTTGTTTGCCCTAGTGCTTCCTGACTTATTTGCTCCTTGTTACTTCCCTCATCGTCTCTCAAAGTGCCTTTGTGCTATGCTGAGAAATTGGCAGGTGGTGCCACTGTCAGGCTTGACTGCTGAAGGGAGCGTGCCAAGAAGTCATCTCCTGTACCCTGATCTGCCACACTGTCACCTAAACTGTCCCAAGAGCAGGGTCCAGCCTGAAAATTGACTTGATAATAACAGCATCTCCTTACACAGCAAATTTGTTCCTAGTGCTTGTATTCAGTGTTTTAATGGGGCTTTCAAGGCTGCACAGGGTATTTTCAGGCAATTGTTCAAGTCAGGTCGTCCATGTTCATTCCTCCTCACCAGTTCCCATCACTGCAAAGCCACTGGACCCATGAGCCCCTCTACTTCCCTCCTACCTGCTCTGCAATGCTCCATATCCAGGCTGCACTTCCCACCACTCTCTACACCAAGACCTGGGACCCTCAACCAATATTACCAATATTCAAATCAATATTCAAACTCATCACAGGAGCAAACACCTCCTCACAAGATTTGAAGATCACATCCATGACTTTCATTCTTTATAATTACTAATATTTATTTAGAAATATAAGCTTCTTCACCCAGAGGGTGGCTGGGCACTGGAACAGGCTCCCCAGGGAAGTTGTCACAGCACCAGCCTGACAGAGTTCAAGAAGCATTTGGTCAGTGCTCTCAGGCACAGGGTGTGACTCTTGGGGTGTCCTGTGCAGGGGTTGGACTTGATGATCCTGGTGGGTCCCCTCCAACTCAGTATATTCTATGATTTTGTACTTTGACTGTTCTCATTTTATTTACTTTTCTCCTGGTTATTATTTTGCACAGGTTTTGATAGTAACATTTTCTTCTCCAACTTGTGAGCAATTAAAAAAAGAAAAAAAGAAAGCCCTTTCAAATCAGGAAAATTATTACTGCCTCAGTATATTAAGGTCATTGTAAGTAAATTCAGTACAATGACATTTTTTTTTGTTAAAGTACAAGTGTATGTTCTTAATTAAAAAGATCCAAAAGCCCAAAACATAAATATAAATGTGCTCATTTGAATCATACAATTGAATTGCAGGATTTCAGGGAGGCTCGGAATATTTTGTGTTTAATTGGATACATTTTCATTTTAATTGTTAAACTTCATGAGCCAATAGGAACTTACACTGGGCCTCTCACCATTTAATTTGCCTAGTTTAGCACACGCATGTTAACTGCAGGTGCAGGCACTGCAAAGCACATTTCATTGGGTAACCCCATTTTACTTTGCTTAAATAAAAATTCCTCTATTATTTTTCTAGAAGCAACGAGCTCTTACCATGTTCTTCATGTTTTGCTTTAAAAGTGATGTCACTGAAAAGCATGACTATCCCTGCCTTCACCTCAGTGACCATCCTGCACATGTCCACAACTTACAAGTGGCTAAGTAAATGAGCTGTCGTACTCGATTAAGCTGGAGCTTGCCCTTCACCTATTCATACTTTTCTACCAAAACTAAATATTCTGCAAGTCAAATTTATTTGCTTCTTAGAAATCCACTCCACTGGCTTCAGTAGTCCAGTACAACCCCAGTACTCTAAGGGTTTCATATACAAGTAAGTGGGAGCAGGAACTGGCCCTACAACACCAGTATGAACAGAGACATGAACACTGTGTACAGCAAATGCAAACAGCTCCTTTCCCAGAGCTGTGACAGACTAACAAAAGATGAACACTGTGACTTCAGCCAAAAAGGGAAAAAAGAGTAATTTCAAATTGAGATAGGAATGACTTTTCTAAAAATAACCCTAGGGTAGTGAAAGGGTGGGAAACAAGTCCTGCCAGGGTTTTCTCTTTTGTGAATGCTTCTTCTCTTCTGCAGTATTACAGGCCCTCATGTTCCACCTATTTTTGCTCAGTGGCAGAAGAGCAAGTACAGACGTGTCAGCAGCCAGGCAGCACAGCTGGGCGAGGAGGGAAAAGGATTGATGCACAGAAGAGGGGTCAAGTCTTTGCCCTTTGCTGCCTGCTCCATTTCTAGAAATGCCAAACTGGAGATGAGGAAAGAATGGGAAATCATCAAAATGGGGACACTCACCTTTCTGCTACTTTGGACATCTTTAAACAATGTCTCTCTATCTGCATATTCAGAAAATTTATCTGAGGAGAGAGATTACAAGGACATTAACAATCCATGAGTTCTACAGCATGCATTGACAATATCCCAACATGCTATTGATTTCCCTTTCCAAACAGCTTGTAAGTAACTCAGAAGGAAATGGGACCCTTCCCTAGGTATCAGAAGCTTATTAACTGCTTCCAATAGCAGTCTCCATTTCCAAAGGCAAAGCCCTAGGGGAAGCTTCAGAAGACATAACTAAAGCAGGAAAGACACATATTTGGGGCCAAGGTTCCTAGACTGCTCAGAGTGCAATATGATCTCCTTTTCACCACATTCTGCTCTCCCATTTCTCTGACTGACCAGCACCACAAGACCTGTAACACTTTTACAGCACACTTTCATTCTGCTATAAACCTGTTCTTCAGCCTATGATAAAAAAAGCTCATGAAATGTAGCATCCAGGTTTAGTTCAGAAGACCACTCTAAAAATGGTTGCCTAAGAAACAGGTTTAAAGCTGACTTTAGTAAAATGCCGATCTAGTGACTCCTGTTTGTCTTTCAGTGAGGGCTGCTTGTTGCAGCACAGTAATTTTGAGGGAGAGCTGTTCATGCCAGGGCAAGGATGTGTGAGTTGGCCGGTCATTCCTTGGCGCGATTGCGCAAAAAACTTTTTCCTCGTTTCCTAAAGGCTCTGACTGTACAGTGTCTAGCAGTCATGCACTGAACAATGCCTTTCCTCAGCACTCGTCCCCAGCCTGTGCCCAGCTATGCTGGCCTTTGTCACTGCCCACTTTTCAGACATCCTCAGTGAACTGGAAATTAACCTGTCTACTGGACCACAGAGTAACAGTAGATTCAAAGGTCAGTGTTATAATACGGATCACCACACAGCTGCACTGCTCAATGAATACTTACTAACACTTTACATAAGGAAGCATCAAGGATAAGTATGTGAGGATCAAGGACAGGTAAAACACACACATTTTTTTGCTGATCTCTCAATAACTCTATATGCTTTTTTCTGGTAGCAGTCCTCAGAAGAGCAGCCACACAGCCACCTACTTACCTGCTTCCGGAAATCCTCCTTTGTGGTTTTGCGCACGGGCTGAGAGGGCAGGTGTACAGGGCTCTGGGGCTGCGACTCCTCCGTAACCCCATAGACTGACTGTGGGGAACCAAGGAACAAACAGGTGGGACTACAGCACTCTTCTGTTATGCAACGAGGAACAGTGAGGTATGCAAAGCAGTAAGGTAACAAGCCAGCAATTTCCTACTGCTTATACACACACAGGTCAATAATCATTCGGCCTGGAGCAAAATTTACAGATCAGACCATGCTTGCTGAAGCCTGCATTTGGAAGGCCTGTAGGCATGTTAAGAGAAGAGTTTGTTTTAAATGTTAAAGCACAGCTGATAATTTTTAGGATCTCTGAAGTCTGTGTGCATTAACACTTGCAGGATAAACACAGCGAACTGTCACTGGGGTGAACCAAGTGGCAAAAGAAAATACTAGAACCCAATTGTATGCCTCTGTCTTTAACTTGGTTTAATTTCCTGATGTAAAACTACATATTGAAGAAAGGACTTAACCTGGTCAAGTCAAAGTGTCAAATTCATGTGAACTTCTCTAAACAAAAGCCTGCAGACTGACTTGTAGCCATTCATCTTCAGGACAGACACCTGCACTGAAAATCGTATCATTTGTCCTTTCATTTAGGGCTTTTGCTTTTCAGTAAAACTTCTAACAGACATGTGAATAGCTCTGCTGCAATTTAACTACCTATGGAAGAGTTCAGGAGTCCAGTGCCCAATCCAAAAAGGTAACAAGTGATGAGACAAGAAGAAACAGCCTGAAGCTGTGCCAAGAGAGGTTTAGACTGGATATTAAGAAAAATTCTTCTCTGAAATGGTTATCAAGCAATGGAACAAGGCTGCTCAGGGATATTTTTGAGTCACCATCCTTGAAGGTATTATTTCAAAGACAGGAACATGGTTTAGTGGAGGACTTGGTTAGGTTAAGGTTTTGAGTCACTGATCTTAATGGTTTTCTTCAATCTAATTGATTCTACAACTTCATATACACAGAAGAGCTCAAACTTACTGGAAGTCAAAGACACCCAAGTTGCTAATGATCCAGACTTTAAAATTATTAAGGCAGGTAAACATCTCATTATCTGTGCCCAGATAATTTCTTACAAGGGGACCTAGGTATTTTTGCCAATTCCTTTTAATTTTATGGGAGTGCAGACCCATCAGACATATGGGACACAGAGCTCCTTAATGCCCTTCTCAGCTCTACCCATCACCCAGTCAGTATCACTTTGCTGGTAAAATGGAAATAATAAATTCACCAAGGAGAACAAAACAGAATTCATATTATCAAAGAACTTTTTTTTGTTCCTGTTGGGTAAATCGCATATACTGTAGGTGTCAAGTATTATTTACATTAAAAGAAAACAAAACCAGTGAACCAAACCAACCCCAAACAAGCAAAAACCAAAACCAGGAACTCAAACTAACCTTTTTCACTTTTTGTGGGTTTTTCATACGGCGACACTTTCTGATGTCCATTTCTGTGGTGTTCACACAGCCTGGCTGAAAAGAGATGGTACGTGTCACTCCTCTGTCTAGAATTTTCATCCTACCATGACTTTATAAAATATACAATTAGATCTTGTCCAAAACTCTTTCTTGAGCCTTGTGTTCCATAAATTACTCTTGCTATACAAGAGACTGCATATACCCAAGGATGCCTTGCCAGCATTCAATCCATTTACTCTTAACTTTGGCACCAAAAGGAAATTGCTAAGAGTGGGGAGCTTTTTCTAGGAAGTCTGAGCCAAACTGAGTAAGCTGCTTTTCTTTCATAAGCCCAGTAAATAATTTTCCAAAGTTCATATTTGTCACATATTCTCAGATCAATAGTTCCATAGGTGCACAAGCCCAGAATGTCTCAAATACTCTTGTAGACACTTGGCGCATTTTGAACTGCGAGGAAAATCCATGTGGTGACTGTAAAGGCAATGTCTTTGTGCATAAAACATTAACTAGTAATGGAACTTTTCCTGTCAAAACCTGGAAAGTCTCATCATTCAAAAAGTGTTTTACCACAGGCCTGTGCACATCCCAGAAAGCTCTTTTCTGGCTGTCCAAGATCTTTCTTTCCGTTTTATCCTTTTTCCTGTCGATTCTGAAAACAAAAGCATAAGTGAGTATGAGTCAATGTACAAGTCATGCTTTCTTCTTCGATACAGTTCTTAACTGTGGTTTTTAACTCCAAGACAGAACGTTTCAGAAATCAACTTTTTGTACAGCGATGTCACTCATCATTGTTCATGTTTGCCATGAACAAATTATCACTGATGTTTTCTCCAACATGGGTCAAAAGAGATTTTCCTGTTAACATGGAAATTTTAACAGCTGTTTTTCATCTGGTGAGGAAAACTTTTCCTGGTCCTTCTTCCCATACTCTGATTTGACAGGCTGGGCAAAGTTTGTAGTTTTGTCTGTGTCAAGAGACCCACCAGGACCTGTTTGCTCCAGGTGAGGCTCCTGGCTGATGCTGGACTGAGGTCCTCATCAGGAGACCCCATTGCACTCCACAGCCCCAGCAGCACCACTGGCATGAATAGAGATTGCAAAGGAGCACCTGACCCAGACATTCCCAGCAGCAACAGCATGGGCAGCACTTGTGGCCACTCCTTCTTAGAGCTTTCAACCCAAAGACTGGCTCTGCCTGTGTGCCCCTGTGCTGGCAGAGCAAGGGTGACAGCACAGGTGACCAGAGCTGAGCTTGCTGTGTGGCCCCTACAAACCACCACCCACCCAAGAGAGACACGATTGGGCTGGCACAACAGGAACTCAGTAATCCCAGCCCTGATGCAGCCAGTGAACCAACTCACTCCAAGGACACAGCCCAAAGGCCAGCAGAGGTTGTTCAAAGCAACTCCTGGCAGCAGTGAGCAAGTGACATCTGGCACCTCAGCCAGCTTTACACATGAGCACAAAGTCAGCACCAGCTTGCAAGATCTACCTGCACAGGGATTGGAGAAGGCACATGGAAGGAGGAACAGCCTCCACGCCTCCAATTCCAGAGCAGGATTGAATAAAGCTCAGTGTTCCTATGCTGGGTTCCCACATTGCTGCCACCAGGAAAATCAAAGCAGAGAGGAAAAAAACCCAATCCAGCTGTGATTTCTAATCACCAGGTTCTCTCCCACCTGTTTTTGTTTTTGAGGGGCAGGGACTCTTGGCTAAGTCTGTGCTAGAAATGTACCAAGAGGATAGGAAGCAGGGGACCAAAACTGAAGCTTCTGAACACCTCTCCCCACAAAAAGACCAAATTCTCCACGGTTTGGCATCACTTGCTCAATCTCCCCCTTGCAAGGCTGAGATGAGAAACAAGCTCTGGCACAAGTTCTGTCCCTTCACAAAGGCAGAGCAGCTGCTGTACTGCGCTGAGGACACCCAGCCCAAAACTGCTTTTCTGAGTGAGTCCTTCACACCTGGCCAAAGGGGAAGGTAAAGCCTATTCCAATCTTACACCACAGAGCACACACACAGAAATTGGAAGGACTCTCTGGAGGCTACATGAATTCTCTTCACTGACACTTTGTGCTCAACCCAGACTGTCAGCTCCAAACTGACTGGTAACTCAGTATTTCACATTTTAAACTATAAAGACCCAAAGCAGCTAGATGCTCTGTGGCTGCAGTTTTTGAGCAATGTGGGTATAGCAATGGAAATCCTGTGTGCAAACAAAAATACGGAAAGTAAAGCAAAACTTGGTAAGCAGGAGGAATGTTTCCAGGTATTTTTTATTCCCCCCGCCTTTTTAGTTAACTTAAACTTTTAGTTACTGTGAATTACAACGTGAATTCCATCCCTGCCTTTCTGGAAACCTGAAGACTGAATCATCACGTGAACTGTGAACCAAGAAACTAAAACTAGTCAGCAAAAAAAGTTGATAATGCTTATGCATGCTTATGCTTCAAAGACAACAGAACAGAGAAAAGATGAATAACCAACAGGGATCACAATGAGTCTGATATTTACATTTCTTTCTTAGGTAGTAATTATATGTTTTAGACAGAATGCAGACTTTTGTTTTGACTTACACTTTTTTTTTTATCTTGGCAACAGCCTTTAAGTAACTAAAAGTACAATTGCTATCCTAAGTTCTAATTTGCTCTTCCAAACGGAACACTGCTATTCTGGTTGGAAAAAAATCCCTTAATTACCTTGTAATTTAAAAGATAATTATCATATATGTAAATGATACATAATTTCAATGTTATTAAGCAAAGAATTCATCAAAATTCCAACAGGTTAATCAAAGATAGAGACATAAACCTCACGCCACACCTTCAAGAAATGATATTCCTTAACTTTTTAGCATCTAATGCTGGAAGTGCAAATTCCTTCCAGTGGAACAGTTTCAGTACCGGTGTTCTGATGTAACATCTTCACCAACCCTTCCATTTTCTGTGTGACAACAACGTGCACAAAATGGACACTCAGAGTTCTAGCCATTAGTTTGGAGGCAATAGTCCACAGACCCTGGACCATACCCTGCAGTTACCAGCAGCAATGAAAACACACTCAAAGCATTACGAGGCTTCATGCTGCTGTCACAAGGAGACATGAGAAGAAATGCCTGTTGTAAACACCACCCTTAGAACCACATTGAAGTGACAATATTTTTAGACTCAGAAATACTCTACAAGCATAGAGTAACACAGACAGATGACAAAATTCTGTTCTTTCCATTCATAAAAACCAAAAATACTACACAAATGTAGAAGCACAATGGGCTTGTGAATTACCCAGGGTCCCATGGCAAATCCAGGCTTAGAAACTCCTGACCAACATTTCCATGTACAGATAATTAAACCCATCTTTCAGTTTCTGGCACAGACCTTCAGAATTGGCTCTCTCCTGTTTCTAGTCTGCCAATGATTAAAATTCACCAACACCTTCTGAGCTTAGTCACAGTAAAGATTTTGACAAAGAAGTTTTATCCGTACAGAATCCCCTTCCCTTCACAGCTGTAAATACTGGTGCAATTCAGTGCTCCAGGATTACTCACTTCACTTGAGCCTCTGCTTGCATGAAGATGAATTCCCACTTTCTTGCAAATGCTCTCTGAAGTCTTGCTAAGTTTTCCTGTTGAAAGATTAAAACAGTAAGAACAACTGATTTCTGTAATTACAATTGCTTGGAGTACATTTAGCATGGTGGGTATTTATTTTATTCCTTTTTTTTTTTTAAGCTGAGAAACTAAAGACATGGAAGTCAGTGTTGGTTTCAGGTGAACTATATTGCAGGCAAAGCAAGGCTGTTACACATCTTTTTGGGCTGCAACCCAAAGGGCCCTGTCAGGGATAAATAATGGAGTGTGATGAAGACAGCTTGAGCTCTACTATGAAAAAAATTATGGACTTGTTCCCAAAAGATAACACTGAGAAGCTTTGTGAAGCTGATGACTTTCATTTCTGATAGCAGATGGCTGCCAGCTGCACGTTTCCCTCTCATCCTCACTTTCCCTTCCTCTCTGCACTGTTCTCTTCTCTTCAGGCTTTTGTGACGGTGCAAAGCCTGAGCGTCCCCTGCTTTGCTCAGTCCTGGTCACTGCTGGGAGCATTATGCAGCTGCACAGTACTGAAGGCTGGGGATTGCCAGAACGATTCACAAAAGGAAATAGCTTGTTTGTCTGAACAATGAACACAGTTACTGCAAAGAATGGCTCCAGATGCAGTTTTGCTCTACATCTGAAGTAAGAACTCTGATCCAGACCCGTTACAGAGAGTGTAGTGATCTGACCATTTGGATGGGGATGTGGCTTCATCACAGTTCAAGGTTAAACTCAGAACATAGACAGAATTTCAGGCCTAAATGGCACCCTGAAGTTACATATCCACTCCCTCTCCAAGAATGGAGGGCTGCGAGACAATTAACAGGATGCTCTTCTCCATTACAGCTGGTTTAACTCTTTCAAATTTACACATGCTGTTCTTTTTATACTTATCACCTTTATTTCAAGAAACTTATTTCAGGCACATGCATTTCAATGCAAGAAGAAACCTTCCTATTATTTAAACTCTTGTATAACAGAAGGCATAAAGCTTGGCCCTGTTACCACCAAGTCCATGTAACAGTTTCAGTCTGTACACATGGAGGAAAACAGTTACACAAATGATTTACAGCTGTACTGAACTGTGATGATTTCCTTAACTGTGGCCACAAGGAAGAACAACTTGTAATGATCTGTAACAGAAATTTTTGTGGGGTTTTTTTCAATATTTTTATTTTGTTTTAAATTATGTTCACATGTGTCCTCTGGAGTAAATATGCTGAAGCCAATGAAACATCACCAACTGAAGCTATATTTGAATGGTGCTTATGTTTGTCCAATTACAGAAAAACCTTAATGCAGCTATACAAGCTTGATCATATCATCTAAACCCCTGTTCTACTCAGTATAAATGGGGGCTGGGGGATTGCCTGTGAATGCTGCAAGCAGAACCTAAAAATGACATGTCCCCTGAGATGCTTTGTAGAGAGTCTCTTTTAAAGCTCCAGGTCACTGCTGATACCTACGGAGAAGCATTCTCATGCTGCATCTCCAAAATTGTGAGAAGGGCTCCTTCTCACTCCTGCAAGTCTGTTTCTCTCACTTGTGCTGAGCTTACATCCCTCACTGGATCTGCTTCAGCTCCCACAATGCTTAGGAGGAGTCGGTGCCATCCTTATCTGAATGTCTCTAATTAAGAGAACAAAGTTTGAATGCAGAAGTAACCTCTAATTGTGCAATGCAATATTCACAAGAAAAATGAGAGACTGCCAAGATCTAATTATTTACCATCACTGGAGCCTTGCTACTCTCAGTAGGCAACAATGTGCAAAAGTACTTAGCCCCAGCCTCACTGCATGTGTGTGGGAGTATGTGCGCCGCTGAACAGCCTTTTGTTGCTTTATGATAGATCTTTGGAGTGCTTACAGTTAATTGCTTGGATGTGAGCAATTTTAATGGTTTTAATAATGAAATCAACAATATGCAGAAGAGAAAACTCAGCAAAAGGACATGTAAGTGCATGCAGATTATTATATTCCTTCCTTTGTGCCTGTTTGAGATTAGAACTCTTGGGAAGTCTGAATGCATTTCCAGGGTGGACTAGATAAGAGGCAATTTTAGCATGCTCTGCACTGAAAGGACCAAATGGCATGAACACATCTCTCCACAGGCACAGATGTTCCAAAATGTAGAAGGTAAGGAAGAAGGAAAAACTCCAATCTTGGAAGAAAAAATCCCACTCTAAAATATGTGCAAATATATGCAATATAAATGTCTTCATTGTAAGAATCATGACCACAGAACTCCACTAGAGCCAACTTTGTAAACAAATCCTCCAGTGAAAAACTCCATGTACAAAATTCTGCTATTACACTGTTCAACAAGTAAACAGAAGAAAAATCAATATGATAGAAAGAAAAGTTTAGCTGCTCAGAGTGCTACACTGCTGGTATTCAAAGAAATATACAGCCTTTGCCCCTCCTGCCTCCATCTTCCCACTCCTCTCCACCCTGATGTCTGACACCAAGGTTTGGGATATTTTTATTGATAGCAATTCCATATCAGAAATCACGCTCTGAATAAAGTTCAGTGATATTTTTCAAATGGCACATTGAAAACATTCCAAGTCTTATATCTGAGAACTTTTGTAACCAGATGTCTCATCAACAATTTAACTGCCCAGTGTCACACCTGAAAATCTGTCACTTCCCTGTGCTGAAGTCTGCTGTGTAAACCAGGATTTCCTAACTGAAAACAGGACACCAAGCTAAACTTGTGTGTGATTTGCCCCACTCTTGAAGGGTTCATTGTACAGCAGATGTGCTAACGTGGGACACTGCAGAGCCAGGGACATTCATCAGTCACGTTCCTGGTGCTGTGCTCGTATCAACCTTCACACAGCTCTGACAGCTAAGAAAAAGATACAGTGAAGGCTGACCCCAAAGCACACAATGGCAGCATTCAGATGGCAAGCAAAGCTGTCCCTGCACCCCCCAGCTCTAAACTCTAGCAGCAGTGTACCTACGGCTTCATAATCCGCCAGCTCCAGCCTAGCTTTGTTCTGCATGGTCCGTTTGCAAAGATAGATGGCTAAAGGGAGAAACAGAATGGAAAACAATTACAGACGGATTATTAGTACTAGATCTTAAAAAGAAAAAAAAACTCAAAAAAAAGAAGGAAAAAAGCAGTCTATAGACAGTTCATTTTCACTGGAAAGCAACATAAGTCAAGGAATGAGAGGGCTGAACACCCAGCTGACATTGCTTACAGCTCATCTCAGAGGCCCTAAACCTCTGGGACATCTCATTTAAAGGTGCTGAGAGCAAATCTCAGGACCTAACAAGATGTCCAAGAAAGGCATAATTACTTCTGGGTCAGGTACAAGATACAGCATTAGCAACCTGTTCCCCTAAGCAGGTTGGGAATATACATGCCGAAGTGACCATCTCTGCATTTCTTTTCTGGTAAGAAAAATATAAAAAAAAATCAGGATATGGACGTGAAAACAGAAATATGAGCCAGATCTTAAAGGTATGATCTGAGCATTCTTTGATATGCTCCATCTTATTCTTACATATTTCAAATATGAATATTCTTACTTATTCTTACATATTTCAAATGGTTAAGAGAAGCCTTGTCACATTTCACTAGAGGAACAGGCTGCTGAAACTGATCTGGTTTGGGATTCTGAGGGTCAAGGTGAGCCCAGTGCACACCACCAAACCAGTCCCAGGCTGCCTTCTGGGAAAGCCCCACCTGGATCTGCTAAGCTCACCCTATTCTCATTACAGGCTGAAACACAAGGTCCACAGCACACTCTGGGTATACAGTCAGGTCTGAACATAACAGGGGCCCAGTGCTACTCATGGAATTCTATTCTATGCTGTTTCTGTAATTTTAACATTCATATAATGAGCCAGTTTTATGTGTTGTAACCAGAGCAGACCAGTTCATTTATATTTACACATCTCAAGGGCAGTTTCCTCTGTAAGGCACTTAGGACTCCAAATGAAGTGAGAGTCAGCTGTCTCACAGTGTTTTTTCATGCAAGGCAGTGACCTGCCATTAGCAAGTTGGTTCCTCTCCTCTAAGTGGACACATGCAAATAAAAAAAGTATGAAGTGCTGCTGGGATTTCAGTTTTATTTGGGTCTACTGCTAGTTTGGGATTAATTCCTGGGAAGACTCCATCTGTACAGGCCTCTGCTATGCAAAGTCTGATTATAAGCATATGTTAGAGGTTTCTGGGACAGATGAAAATCTGTCACTACAGGGCTCGGAGCTAATGCAGTTGAAGCTTGTCCAGCTGCGGGTCAGCTCATAGAGGGCTTTATTTTGGGGTGTACTGCTCCACTCAATGCCACTGCAGCCCAGTAATCTGATGGCAAAACCCAATTATTTATCTGATACTGCAGAAAAAAAACAGAGCCTCCCTTTTCATGTTATTCTTCTGGTATTTACAGCATACATATTAGGCACAGCTCACACACTGACTTAGAGTGACTGTAAAATCTGGAAATTTTTTTGCATATACAAAAAAGCATCATGTTTTCTCCTAAGCAGTTCCCTCACTGGGATAAACATGCAAGTCTGTGCTAGCTCCTCTGCAGACAAGGACTGCAAATGAGCTATCACGACACACACCATTGCAGGCTACTTCTTTACCCCAGCAAATAATTTCCAGAATCCATAATGATGAGTAATTATTGTACGAAAAGGAAAAAAAAAAACCCAACTGATTATTCAGGGAGGAGTTCTAAACCAATCTTATGAGATAAAAGGACTTCCAGAAGCTCCCATTTTATGACTGCACACATGAATATGCTTCCTCTTCCAAAGCCACACCAGGATGCAACAATTAATTTTATCATTTAATTGTGAAAGAAGTGCAGTTCTGGAAGAGACAGCAATATTGCATGCAGACAGCTAAAGATAACAACGCTGACATATTTTCTTTATGTATTATCCCTGTCTGCAGGCACTCACATGTTTAAAACACCACGTTGCACTTTATTAGCTCATAAACCATGCTCAGTCTTCTCCTTTACTCTATCATCTGGTAAACTTTAAAAAAAAGGGAAAATAAGTCTGATGTCATGTATCAGAGAACTTTTAACTGTGGGTTGCTGCTAGTTATGTACTGGTTTATTGATCAGTCAGATGAGTGCCCAGATGAAGTAAATTTTATTGATCAACATAACAGATCCAGCAACAGATTAGATGATGTTCTCCCACAGAAGCAATATTGGTATTGTTTAAGATTCCCAAGAGTCAGTATTGTGCTTGCCACAAATACTGTCAAATGAACGGGGCTGTGGGAGAATGAAGGTAATGGAAGGCAAAACCCTGGCCCCACTGAGCTCAATGGCTACAGCTCCAGGGGCTTGAGATGCCCCAGGATTTCAATTCATGCATTTGAGATGGGCACATACCTGCCTCTAAAGCTGCCATCTGACAAAAAAACTCTGCACATGAAGGGTGTAGATACCCAAGAGCAATTATTTTAAGGACAATTTTTTGCATCGTAAACCAACTTTCTATAATTAAATAATTATACTCTCACCATAATCTGTGTTTTCTGGTTCCCAGCAGTTTGAAGGCCAAAAGTATGGTGCCTAAGAAAAAAACGTACACAGTTTTGTAATTTAAGAGAGGAAAACCAATTCAGATGCAAAAAACCATTACAAGTACAAAAAGAAAAATCAGCAAATCTACCACCCGGTCTCTGCCCTCAGGGGAAACACTGCTACAGATCTCAGTAAAAGTGGGGATGCTTTTCCAGAAAGGCATGACCTTTAATGTTCCTCATTGCAGGTAAACAGAGATGCTGTAATGCAAGCACTTCCTGAGGAGGATGTCCAGTTTCCTGCTGAAACTTCAGACACTGTTGCTAGCTCATCTGAATGCAGACCTCTTACCCCTTATCCCCAGAACCTCTTCTTTCCCCAGGAATTCACAGGCAACCTGAATATTTTTATTTTTTTAAGAGTATGAGAAACCTCGTGGTCTTATCTATATGCTACATACCCCTTGCTTTTCTGGAGCAGCTACCAGTGTGGTTGGCAGACTACAAAACAATTTCCTTTTTAATTGTAACAGATGGCAGAAGTCAAAACTCAGCTGCTTAGGATCATTCTGAAAGCAGAAGTCCTACTAAACTTAGTGCTTTTGTTTTCTATCCAGGTCTGCATATTGCAGTTGCTACAGTTAATTACAAGCTATTACTATATGTGACTGTATTTCAGCTTTAACATGAATGAAAAATAACATGCTGGTGATCACAGAAATTACAGAACACTGAAGCTTTACTGATTACACATTGCTTTACTGATGTGATGCTACAGAAGGGCATAGGGCATTTATACACAGACTATTCCTTGCACCAAAGTACAGTAAGAAAACTCCCCCCTTTCTGGCCTCCAACAATGGGGGATTCAAACAATACAGGGTTCACTTCTCCTCACTGATATGTATCTTATGAGTTTCAGAAGATACAGAGCTACTGTTAAAGGAGGGACTGACGTTGAGGTAAAAAATAGCAAAAAGGGAGTAATGGAAAGGAAGCATGATTCTATCAGGTTATTTTTGCAGAAAACAGCTATGGAGGTGTGCTTCAGGAAATGACAACAGGCAAGCAAAAAGGGTAAGAAAAGATAAGGGAAAGAAAAGTCAAGCAGTCACTCTGGTGATATGGTTTACACAGGCTTAAATTAAGAAAAAGAAATTAAATTATATTAAAATGCAGCTCCTAAAAACTGCACAGGGCAAGTTCTTAGAGTGCCATTCTTTTAAAACAGAGAAAAATACAGCTAAATGGGCAACCAGTATTACCCCTGCTTCTGTTGTGTCTTTCAGGAAAGAAAGGGAATTGTAATGAAAAATCTGAGTCTGCATGATGCCTTGCAGCCAGAAGGTGGGATGAGATAAGAGGAGGTCTGTGATCTCCTGGGCTTCTTTTCTCACCATGACATTGGTCACATATGATAACACAATACCACATGAGCAGCGAGCATGAGCAGCTGCAACATCAGATGCAAAGAGCAGAACTGGCTTTTCAAACAAAAGCTAAAAAAAGAGGGGAAAAATACAAAGGAGGAACAGGACAGTGAACAGAAGTGACAGGAAAGATAAGGGAGCTGGCTGGGATCACGTAACAGAAAAACACAATTCAGGCAGCAGGATCAGGCAGAAGGACTCCAAGTTTGGATTTACTGCTTCTTCTAAAGTTATACAATCAGTTCAGAAAGAGTTGTTGCAGCACAAGCACTCAGTTATCTAGCAAGCTGACAGTGGCAAATTTTGGACAGGGCACGGGACTCTAGCACAGGGTGCTTTAAAATGTCAGCACCTCTGGAGGCACAGGAACACTGAGATAGAGACGTCCCAGTTTAGGTGACTGCCAAGGTTACACATCTTCTGCAGAAGAGCCAAAGCCTTAAGCTTGCTCTCTCCCACACCAGTCTGTAAGCAAGAGATTATAAAAATTTGAATTTTCTGCTGTGCCAAAGCTTGAACATCCAGCTCCTAAATTTGCCCTGGTCCATTTTGCACAGGAGAATGGCTACTTAATTCTGCATCAGAGTTAGGACCTGAAAGCAATTTTCTTTTTCCTGGTTTAGTTCAAATCTGAGTAAAACAGCCTTGAATTCAGACATCAAAAATAGTCACAAGACATAGCCATTTCATTTACGTAAAAAACTGTAAGTCAGGAGGTAGATGAGAGTGACTTGGGATTCTTTTTGAACTTTTTGAAGGGACTTCATAATTTCCTAGGGCCTCTATGAAGACAGCCTCAATCCCTGGCTTCATAGACCTAATGGCTGCTTAGGTATGAAGAGTGGGTGATTTCAGCATTATTTCTGCAGGGACAGAAGAGGGGCCCCAGGGGTGTCAGGGTGCTCACCAACCTGAAAGCGATAGAACGTCCCGTCGTCTTTCAGGGTGAGGACGTGGTCTGAGATGGGGAAGACATAACCCTGTGCAGCAATAAGACTTCCCAAGTGTATTGCTTCCCCTGGGAAAGAGAAAAAACAGCAGGGATATTTCAACAAGACATGCACGGCACTCTGCTTTCAATAGCAGCTCTGGAGATGACTCATGTGAAATCTGGTGCCCACATGCCTCTCTGTACCCACACCACAATCCTACTACTTCCAACCAAACCATGCAAAGCAGGAGTGTAGAAATCAGCCTTACAACACAGATGAAGCAGTGCTCAAATGTTTAACCCAATAGTTTTTTGTTTAGAAAATGTCACGCACCAGTTCAGCTCTAGAGTGTGAAATTAGTTTCAAAGCACATTACCCACCACAGGTGACAGCTGACAAGAAGCCTGTTCAATCAATGAACCCCTCTTGCCTCTACCAAACCCAACAAGCAGCTGCAACACCAGTTCCTTAGCAGGATATTTATTCCCAAAGACACATCCTCACACTGTAGCACTGCCATTTTTTAGAGCAAATATTGCAAAGGGGAGTTACAACAGTAATTGCCCAGGCAACCTTCCCCAGTGCAGAGGCACATCTGTGCAGATTTTCAAGCAATGCCAGCTGTCAAAAGCTGCATCAGCTTTCTCAGAGTTGAAAAATCATCTGCTCATGCATGTCCAGATAGATAATAAAGCTGTTGTCTGCAGCTGGAATTCAGATTTGGGACCCGACAGGACTCATGAGAAGGGATTTGTCCATCGGGATGCCCTGCTGGGTGATTTAACACTACCTCTATCTCTGCTTTTACAGGGTGACAGTAAGGCAGCTTAAAATCTGGTAGGTGAGATTCTGGATTTTTTCCTTTCCTGAAAAGGAAAATAAACTTCTGGACCTGCAGATCTTTTCTTCCTTTCTCTCAATAGGTCTTCACTTGCCTAAATGATTTTAGTTTCTCTGAAGCGTGAACTATTTGGACTGTGCCCATGCACTGATCACTCTTTATGGCTGATTATCCATTTATCTATCTGCTGATTTATCTATTAGCTCTTTTTGATAAATTAAAAACCATTAACCAGATTCAATGGCCCTGACCAAGAATGACACAGACACTATGCCCTGTCAATTGTGGCTATCTTTCTTCACACCATGAAAACCTGCTGCTGCATTTGCCTGCTTAACCATACACATCCACCAACCTTTCTCTAGGAACAAAACTAAAATCAGTCAGTCTTCTGTAGGTAACAACAGTTTCACAGTCAGGCTAAAATTCCTGCAGTGGTATTTCAGTGTGTTGCAGTACAAGGTATTAGACTTAATTTTAAGATATTGACTCTCAACTCTTTTCCTCCTCCTTCCCTCCAGTGCTTAAATCAACCATGTTCTTTTAATGGTATTTTAAAATGCAGCAATGTAGTATTTACTGTCTAATGGCACACACAATACAGATGGAGCAGCTGTTTCTCTCCAGATGTGGTCACCTTACCTGCATCCTCAATGCTGAGGTTCTTCATCAGCCACTGCACAATATCAGAACCTTAACAAACAAACAAAAATTTAAGAAAGGATTAGACACTGAGATCACAGGGTCTGAGAGCCCTAGAGAGACATAACACTGAGATAGATACAATAGAACTGACATGAACTTTATTCCATTTTCCTTTTTATTTCCACTGAGGTTTAAGAATGTTTTTCCTTCTTGTGCCACACTGCAATTACATGGTTACGGACAGGTACTAAGTCCCATGGAGCTTTCTGCTATAGGAGACTTGATATACCTTAAATCAGGTATTACTCTAATGGTTCCATGTAACTGTTCTCTCCCCTTTCTTCTCTCTCACCATACAGAGTTAAGTTTCTCCAAGCACTAGTTTGCAAGAAGACGAAGGAGCATTTACTGGCACCTCACACCTGTAATGCGTAGATGTATAGAACTGAAACATCAGTCAAAAACAGTCAGAGGAAAGCCTTGTTCATGTCTAAGACAAGCAGTGTCTTAGAGAAGGAAGTGGTATTCAGAGTGCTTGTAACCACAGCCCCTGGGAGATGTCACCTGGTGGTGATCACACAAACTGAGTGGTGGCTGGAAGGAGTGAGCCTTTAAGGTCCATCAGGAAGTTCATTAGGTTTTCAGGGCCCATCATGTATAATTGAACTTGTTGCTATCTTACAAAGAACATCAAATTCTCTAGGATTGATCCTTTGTAAGTATACAACCTCTGTTGCTTGCATGGAGACCACAGAAGAGGAAAACTTGTCACTTGTTCAGTAGAAACTAAAGTCTGTCACCAAAATAAATTATGGCAGGGCAGCCACATACTCAGAAATCACATCAGAAAGTTAAGCTTAAAATTAAATATAACAGTGTGTACAAGTGAGCTAACTGAAGCTGTCCAAAGTCAAAGGCAATCAGCAAAGACACTTGGAGGCAATTTAGCCAGTCCATACTAAGTTACAACAGCGTTCAGCACAACCTAACAATGCCATTTCTGGAAGCACACATAACACCACGCCCTTCTCAGAATACAGTCAGTTTCCAGAGAAATATTTGCATTCACATACAGTAGGCTAACAGCCCCAGTGACACTTCATAGAATCATAGATTGGGCTGGAAGGCATCCTAAATATATCCAGTTCCAACTCCCCTGCCATGGGCAGGGATGCCACCCACTAGACCAGGCCGCTTGAAGCCCTATGCAACCTAGTTCAGGCTTACTCAACAAATCCCAGAGGATCTTATTTGTGTGGAGCACTTCTGAGCTCAGACATGGATGGGACCTCAAAGGGCAGCATAACCACGATGGTTGCTCCAGAAGAACATTTTGTTTGCCACTGGCCCAGACCATCCCCATGCCCTCAGCCAACCTTAAATATAATAAAGGCCAGGAGTCACGATGTGCCACAGAGACAACAGGCACTGCCCCAGGTGCCTACAATTACCTGCAGGTCTGACTCTCCCATACAGGTGACATTCCCATTAGAAACGTGAACTCTACCCCACAGAGAAGGGGACAGTAGCTCCCACTCCCCTGACAATGGAAGCAGACCCACAACACTTCAGTAAATCCTCTTCAGCCAGGCTTCAGCAGCAGGCAGCAATATGGACCTGACCTCCTTCATCCCCCACCCCAGGCAGGTTAAACAACCTACCTGTCTCCTGCAGGCAATCAGCAGAGCTCCTGAAGATCAGGGAAGCATCTGATTTCACTTAAATACTGGGCAAACAGATGTGCCCAGAAAGCAGCAGCTGGGCATTGTCTCACCCTGCCTTGAAGGTATCAGTGAACCAGATACTGAAGGACCAGTCTCCCTGTCTTATACTCTCAGCAGTATGGTCATTCCCTACACCTGCCAACTTCACCTAGGAGCAATTTCAGTTGCCACTATCCTGTTTGGAAAATCATTCAAGACTTTTTTTGATAGTTTGAACTCTTCTTGTAACTCTGCAACCTAAGTTTGTTAATGTGCAATTTATATGTATTTTATAACCGTATTATCACTGAAGGAAAATAATGATTCTTCTTCCTTGACAGTTTCTCCTGAGTGTTTCTTCAGAGGGCTGACACTTTGTCTCCCTGCCTCTGTCTCATTAAACCAACCCAACTCTTTCTATGTCCTCTTAAGGTGGTCTCTCCCTATACTTTACCATTCAGCAACTTCTCAAATTTAAACCAACTTATCTGCACTGAGCTCACCAAAACTGCAGGTAGTACCTTGCAGAACAGCAAACCAGTGCCTGTGGCAATGGTGCCAGAACTGTTTTCTCTACTGAAACCACCCTGTCAGACGAATCCTGAGGTCATGTCATTTTTTTGTGAACAATAAATTTATTCAGAAAAATATGTACAAGTGATCCAAAACTATCTGCTAAATGAGAAGGCATCTAGTGAACACTACTAGCTGAATAACATGGGGAATATGTTCAGAGCCATGTTGTTTTGACAAGTTTGTTAATAAAATACTCTGTTTTATAAACATGGATGTTCCCTTTTACCTTTTACAAAACAAAAATATTTTGAAGACCGTGCACAACATTTTTGGTTAGAAAGCTAATTCAAGAAGATTCGAAATGAAGTGCTTCTGTATTGTTAGAAACAAAACCTCACAAAATGCTGTCTTGGTTCAAGTGAAACTAGACTATTTCTGGTTTTTCAGTTCATCTCCCAAACAAAAAAATCCACCATTTCTCCTGATTTTGGTCTCTGGTTACAGGCTTGCAGTGATCTCTTAGGCATTGTATTTCCAAGTGACATGAGAGCTGATAACTGACAATCATCTACAATACTGCCTCACTTTGCTCACAGGAGGTGAAGTGCCTTCTGCATGACCCCTTTCCAGATGAACAGGAATACTTAGTGCAGGATTAAGTCCCACTCCATTTTTACACAGAATGATCATGTCCCCAGCTCTAAGACACTTCTGAGGAATCTATTCCATTTCTAAATGACAATGAAAAACTCAAGTAATGCTGAAAGCTGGTTCCTGAGTCTTTCTCATCCCTCATAAGAAAGGTTTAAATGGGCAGGAAAGGTTTAAAGGGGGTAAGTAAACTGAAGGCACTGACTCAATCAGAACTCCTGTGATCAGCCACTCCAGAGTATAAGCAGCATTGGAGATCAGGAATTTTAATTTGTCTCTGTTAAAAACATGAAGTCATTCCTGAATGTTGCCAAGAGCCTGGAAGATGTTGTAGCTGTTCTCCAGTTGTCCTGAGGCAGACAGATTATCTTTCTGCTGAGTTTGCTGAACCATTATTTATCACCTGCCAAGACTGATTACTCACCCTTGGGACAATGACAAGTCTTTCCTTCCTCTGTTAATTACAGTCATCGTTAATAGCCATGTCACTAATTAATATTCAATCATAATGAAAACTCTTTACTGTCATCTCCCATAACACCTTCAATTTTTAGGGTTACCCTTAAACATTTGCCTGTGGTTGTTTCTATAACTGCAATATACTTTTGCCCACCTCAAAATACTACTTATGCCCTTCTTCAAATGAGAAAATTTAGATTTATCCTTCTAAGACACAGTGAAGATCTGAGTGATTCCTTTACAATGCCATCCTCTGTCAGACCAAGACACAGATATCTCTATCTATAAGTTTTCCAGAAAACATCATCTTCACCTCTACTGTAGATTAAACCTGGTGGATGCTCCTCACATTACTCACCTTCCCAGAAAGGTATTTTCCCAGTGCTTCTCACATTTCACAAGCTCTTTCAGAGCACACCCAGGGAAAATCCTTGACTCTGACTTGTTTCCACTATACGCTAAAAGGGCATTTGAAATCTTTTGAAAACAAATAGCTGGGCACGTTTTCATAATAGGAAGTGTTACTAAATCCAGGTAGAGGAATATCTTCCATCTTCTCTGTGCTCCTCTCTATACATCTACATTTCCTCTGAGTCAGAATGCTCAGTTCAAGGATAGCCAACATCCTTTGAACACCTATTTCCTCCTCATCTATAATGAAACCTATCTTTTTGCCTTAGGCTCTTCTTTGAAGCTGAAGTTACTTAACACCAACAAAACAGCTGTATTTCTACGTGCAAACATATTCACAATGACCATTTATCCTGGTATGTGTTTAGAGACAGACCAGCAGTTTTTTATCTACTGCTATTTTCTACATTTTCTCTTAAGCCTCAGTGACCCCATAATAGTAGCTGGTGTTGTCTGCTGGACATTGCCTGTCAACATGACAAATGAGTTGTCAGACACTCAAAGATAAATTTAAAAAATTCACAAGGTGTGAGGCCATCGGCAAGGTGCAGCTGGTGAGGTGAATCACCACTCCTGTATTTGATACCTTATCTACTCAACCTATGTTGTTCTACCTCTTCTAGAAAATGTAGAGCCATCTATAACCAGATTTGCCCATCCTTCACACGCTGAAATGACAGAGGCACACTGGACAACTCAACTCCCTCTAGCTATTTCTAAAGATCTGCTGCCTGGAGTGGAGTCTGTGCCTCTGGTTCTGAGCAAAGCAGCCAGGACCACTGGGGTCTGCTTGTCACCCAATGGACTAAACACGTCCCTGGCAGGGCCTACACCTATACACACACATAGATGTATACAAATAAAAAATACAAGAGCATTCCTGAAACCTCACCAAATGCGTGCCCCTTTATGTCTCTTTTTAGGCCTGATAAGACAACTGCTTTTTTTGCTGTGTCCTGGGATCACAAGAGCTGACAAGCACTGATGAGCACTCATTTGACATGAGACATCTCGTGTGGCCAGGTGAGGCACCAGTGACCAAGGACTGAAGCTCGTCCTGTCTCATGGGACGTGTTAAGCTGAGCCCTGATTTCTGGATGCCATCAGCTGGTGGGGTGGGATACTTTGGATCTCATGTCATTCACAGCCTCACACTGCACTGACAGTACCACTGAAGCAAGTGAGGTCTTAAAAACATTTAAGAAAACCATCTGATCGTAACATGAAAGAACGGAGGGTAGGGTTTTTTGTTTTGATGGGGTTTTTTCCATGAAAAATGTGAACTGTTTGGCTCCTTCCTAGACCTTATCTACACACTCCATGGCAAACAAGCCACGTGCCTGGCCTATGTTGTCAATCATTTCCAAACTCACTGTCTAGGCAGTCATTTGATGAAAGCATAAAAATATGTCCCCCTTCCTGTCACTTCATTCTTGAAAACCGAGGAACCCATTTTAGCACCAAATTTTCCAAACCATTTTCTCCCAAACTCAGAAAAATCTTAAAATATTTCTATCAGAAAAGCAAGAGAAAAAAAAATCACAAGCAGTTGAAATGACATAAGAATATATGCACAGGTGCACAAGCAGACACACAAGCTGCTTTTTATGCTGCCAATCACGGCAACCACACTATTAAATGAAAATAACATCTTGGGTCCTTCCCCAAACAGTTCTGAGTCCTTGGTAAATCTAGGACAAAAAGGTTAATTATCCCCACTTTTACCACGGAGCTTGCAAAAATAAACAAATTAACATCCCCCATGATAAAGGGCAAAACGATTTCATACAAAATTTCTCAAGGCCTCTAGCACTCTGTGCTACAATTTTTCTTACACAGAGTCCCCCACTGACTCCACAGTGATTTCAGCTAAGTTGGAAGTACAAACTACTGCTCACAGTAGGGATTTAACACAAAGCAACAATTTTTATGGTAGGGGGAAAAAAAGAGGAATATCTAGGTCTCTCTCTAGTATTCTAGTTACAAATGTTGGGGAAGCACTTCATAAAATTTACGTACAATGAGCACATAAATAAATACCAATGTCAACTCAAAAAATATCTCAGCAGTTGACTCAGAAAACGTGGTAATTGCAGCTCTCCTTCATCAGCATGTGGTAATTGCACCACTCAGTGTCAGCAAGGAGCATCATCAAAGCTACAATAGCTTAAGGAGCATCATCAAAGCTACAACAGCTCAGAGATTCTAGCAATAGCAGTTTTCCTTTATGTTATACTCACTTTAAATCTTGTTTGTGAATTATTAACAACCATTAGCAGCAGGAGTGTTACCCCTTTTTGATCAAAGCAGCCAAAGTTTCTAAGGAGTCTTTTTGTTCATTGTAAACTTGAGAGCTTGAATTTACAATTTACTTTTCTTGTAATAAAAAAAATGAAAGCATAGTACCTTGTGTGAAGTAAGAATGAGGCTTGGTGGGAAGGTGGAATACAAAATTTGAAGGATGGAGATTGAGAACTGCAAAATCCAAATTCCTGTGTACTTTCAACCCTGTTAATACCTCCTTCTTCTGACCTGCTATTTGGAGAAACTTCTGCCTCCTCATCATATTGGTCAGGCCACCAAAGTACCCATACCTTCCACAATGCAGACCTGTAGAGGGAGATTCTCCCTAGGCAGGAATCAATAAATGACATGATGGTGCAGAGCTCTGTGTGGGCTAATTTACCCAGGTAACAAAGATAAATTAGATCCTTACAATCTCAGAGATACCAAAGCCAGACTTCTTTCCTTACACGGCTGCCCATCTAAAAACAGCTCAGGTAGCTTCCCAAGACCTGAAAGAAAGTAGCAGCAGACATACCCTCCCACCAGCAGCACCTAGAAGCAGGCAGCCATGATGAGGAGCAGAAGGATGCCACTAAGCCAGAGCCCTGGGTTTAAAATGACTGCCCTTCAGTGGTGTTAGAAGGCTGAGTTAGCAAACCTCTTAATGGATGCACAGTTAATCCCAGTGAAACATGTCTGCCAGGACAGCTTAAACCAGGTCCTCAACTGGAAAAAAAGCGATACCAGCAAAAGGTCTTTTTCCAGTTGACCTGCCCAGCTCACAAAGGGTTTGGTGTTACGCCAGCCCCAGTGCTGCTCTCCCTGCACTTGGAGAGAGCTGTGTCCCAGCCCTCACACCTGACACTAAGTGCCTTTGGCCCACACTGGCCCTTGCTCACACTGACACACGCCAAGCTGTGGCCTTATCACAGAGGTAGCCACACTGATTTACTTGTGCTAAACATCCCTCACCGTGCGACTTGCAAAACCTGAGCTGCCATCATGTCTGTGCTACCTAAAGACAGGCCTGGCATCAAAAACCACACTGGTGAACCCGAATGCACACACCCTCCAGAACCCAGGATACACCGTAACCCCAGTGCAATCCCCACTGCTGCTGGTCCACTTGGCTAGAATTTGGCCTAAATTAGAGATGCACTGCGTGACCTGTGCCCGAATCTTATTCTCTCCTCAACTACAACTCAGATAAAACTGCTGTTACTACAAGTATGGGATGAAATTGCAAAACAAAAAGAATTAGCAGTTCCACACTTTGTGTCATTCAAACCCAGGCCTCCTATAACGCCCACAGAAGATGAGCACATTGCCTTGCGAGCCCTCATAGGGGTGTACAAGAGGCAGGAAAGTGGTACCTTGCACTCCCAGCCTCCCAGCAACACTAATAACAGCATTCTGTAGTAGCATCTGGAATTATCACCTTTTACAAATCTGAACTGAGGATGTGTTGAGATGCACCTTTACACCTACAACTGATCACAAATTTCCAGCTGCTTTTCAGGGTGCTGTGCCTTTGCATTACTCAGACTACTGAAGTGGCTCATACAGCTCAGCAGTTTGGCTCTCTGCCATATAGTAGTGTTTAGGCACTGTTCCTCACATTGTCAAAATGATTTGGCAACGAAACAGCAAAGGAAGCAACTCTGAGCACTGCTGGAATTGAGATTTTTGAAGATTCCTGTGTCAAATCTTGTTAGGGATGAAACATTTTTACTTCCATTCAATTCATATGCACAGCCTTTAAACCAAAGGCAATGTTTCTGTCATTTCAATCATCTATTAATATTTTTAATAGCTAATTTTCTTCTTCAGGAAACAGGAAAATTGATAAAACGTGGAAGGTGACTGGTGTATTTCACATGCAACTATCAGGTCACTTCACACCACATCCTCATTCACAAACTGAGTTTCAAAGGCTGTTACATCAAGGTCCTCCTTTCCCTCACGAGTGTTATAACAGTTTCCCTGCAAAGGTGTAAATGTCACCAAGTGGTGCAAGACAGTAAAGTGCTCTGAAAGCCGCAGCATTTAATGATTTTGGCACAATTTTTATTTACTAAGAGATCTGGCATTGTAGTACTCACCTATGCCAGATTCCTATGAATTTCTGCAGTAATTCTGTTTGCAAAAGGAAATTTTTAAACCTCCTACAGAGCCCTGGACACAACAGATCTCTCCCAGGATCACATGCTTCTATGTTGACTGCAGCAACATGATCATCTGTGATGTCTATTACAGAGAAGGGTAGTTACCTTCATCAAATTCTGTAGGAAAGCAACTTCCTCCTGACACACTGCTGCTTTTTCCCCCCCTCCTTGTGTTCTTTAGGAAAGGTTGAGAACCACACACAGTGTTTGCAGTGATGCAGTAACAGTCACATTACCTGGAAAATTAAATGACCCAATGTCTGTAACTCTCTTCCCTCCAGCAGTTGGTTGTTCTTAAAATAAAATAATCAATACTGTACAGCTTTCCCACCCCTTTTCCTGCTAGGTCTTTCAATCATGTATAATGCCAGCTGCCCTGGAGTGCAGTTGGCCCCAGTGGAGCTCTGTACTGATGCAGCAGTCATTCGGGGACAATTCTCCAGCAGGATTAAGGTTGCACATGTAATTTCTTTTAGTCAAGGGTAATGCCAAATGAATTACCACTCTATAGCAATTGCTGACAATGTATTTAGTGCCATGCAAAACAAAGACAGTATTGGCACTAACACTAGGGGCCGTATTTCAAAGAGGGCTCCTTAAGCCATGTGTTAAAGGGACTTATACTGGCAAGGAGCAGTTGATTTTGCTGGCAACAGCTTGTTCCTGCATTTCAAATTTGGGCAGAGATATGTAACAGTGGGAGTTTTAAATGTGCAGAACAATTTAATGAGGACACTGAAACAACCAACAAGCAAAAATCCATTAGCCATAATTAACAAGTTCAAAATAGGTAAATTACTTGTTCTTTCTTGTATTTGATTGATTTCACAAGGTTGTGCATGATACAAGCAGTAAAAAAACAATCATCATCTCTTAAATACCTATACTTTAAAATTATATTTCCTATCTGGTAAATCCTTTAAGTTTACTTTACCAAATAACCTCTGAAAGTAAGAAGCATTTTGAGAAACTGAAAGCACACTGAACCACTACCATTCAGTTTAAATAATTGAATCTAATGTCAAAACACCATGTATCTTAGAACTGCAAAATATCTGCCTATGAATTTTAAAAAGCATTTTTGTTTTCATTCTAAGATAGAGGGATTCAAGCAAAATATTTTCCTTCTTTTCTTCTTCCCTCCAAGAATTTGAAGACCAACATTTTATTTAACTCTTTTTGATGTAAGTATGGATTTGGACTTGGAAAAGTTGATGGGCTGCTCCAAAGCTGCAATGATTTCTGATAGCAACAAGCACTGCATTTGGTTGCTACCCAAGCACAAAGCACAGCCTTCACAAAGCCATTCACTGTGCAGTGAGGATCAGCCTTGATCAGAGCAGCTCTTTTGTTTTAGAGAGCACCGTGGTGCAACACCTGACAGCTGTGGAACAAACCCAAAGTGCTGCTGCTTTCTACTTCCATCCAACAGTGCCCTGGTCTGAGACCCAGCAGCTTCACTCGCTTCTTTCTGGAAGCCTCACAAGAGTGAGGGTAAGTTCTTTACTGCCCCCATAGACAAACTTGACAAACCCAATCTGGTTTGGCTCTATGGAAATACATCCCTGTGCACATCACCTGCTCTGTGCCCTCTGAATTGAGCCGTGTCCTGGTGAGTGTGGCAGGAACAACCTCGGACCTCACAGCGCTTCTCAGCCGGCACAGTTTGCCTGGGCACACTGGCACAGAACAGCCTTGTAGTGCAGCAAAACACATGCGTGCTGGTTTTAGTTTCTGAATAGTAAAGCTCAAAATCCTCTCTATGTAGAGCAAAAGCTTTTTCTTAAGCCAGCAACACTGTGTTCTGTAAGGTCTAAGTAAGTATTTTCATTCATCAGAAGTTCCAGGAGACAACTCTTAAAATATTTTCAGAAAGTAGTTTCACGAGTGACTGAAGAAACTAGAAAAATGTAAATACTCCAGAAGAAAAAAACCTCTTCCGGTAAATATTAAAATGAAAAATAAAGTAAAAGCAAATACGTCTCCCTGCTGCTCTCAAGGCGTGTTTGCCCCGCAGCCGCCACGGGCGGCTCGGGTTTACGCTGCGATGCCGCGGGGCCGCGCCAGCGGGCGCTGCAGGAGCACAGAGAGCGCCGGCCGCGTGTCCGGCTCCCATCGCCACAGCGGGGAGCGCACGGACTCTGCCAGCCCCGTCCCGAGGGGCGGCGACGGACAGCCAAGGCCGCCTACGGGTATGGGCACATCTGCTGGAAACCTTTAGAAAGTTCCGGGTACCACAGAGCCCGCACCGCACCACCTGGATTTTACGGCAAATCAACGCCTATTGCAAGGAAAACTAACCTTCCCTGGTATTACAAATATTCCTCCAACTCTTTCAGATCATTTTCATCTCAGATCACCTTCTCATTTAAAATGCATATCGCTCCTTCCCTCGTCTCACCTTTTGTCCACCCTCCTTCCTCCTTGCCCCAAGCCCCGGCGGCAGGCGGGAGGCTGAGCTCACCCCGCATCCCTCCCCGATGGAGCCTCGGGGCCGGGCGGGCAGGCGGCCGGGAGGTGGTGGTGTTGCCCACGGAATGGGAGGCAGCGCCAGGGCCGGGACCGCGGGCAGGCGGGCGGAGGAGCCGCGCCCTCGCCAGCGTCTGCCCCGGGCTCAGGTATCTGCCCCTAAACCCGCCCGGGGCCGGCTCCCCGGGAGCTGCAGTGGAAGGCGAGGCCGCTGGAAAACCAGAGGGAGCGCGCACCGCTCTTCTCCGCGCCGCTCATCACGTTCAGATGCAGCTGATTTCGCAGGTAAGGACAGCAAACACAGACTCCAGGCGGAAAGGAGCGGGGACTGTCCTGTCCTCTCCACGCCCCGGGAGATACACGGGAGAGAGAGAGGAACGCTGTGTCCACTAAAGTCACTCACCGGGAAGAGAAGCGAGAGGAAAAGGTTCCAGGCAATCAAGACACAGAATTACAATAAAACGGTAAAATACAACAGCTCACACCATCAGGCTGTATCTAAGATCAAGCATACAAAGGCAAAGCAGGGCAATGCCTTGTTTATCTTCTGCTTATTTTTCACTTTGACCGCAGGATCAGGTGTTCAGGAGGAACACACCCAGATGTGCGATGTCCTCTTTTCCCCCAACAAGTCATCAGCACCTCGCATTAGTCCCCGAGAAAGACGGCAACAAAGCAGACACAGCACTCAGATCGCTGTACCATTGGCCTGGGAGAGCTGCCAAGCAGTTGCCTGTCCCAGCACAGACACCTCACTGGCCTGCTCCCAGAATAAAGTCAGGTACACATGGAAGTATTTGCAAGAGAATGGAGATGCTGAACTTTTTTTACTGTGCTATAGACTTTCTCTTTTATAAACATACTCACTTATGTTGCACAGGGGAGGCAAAGGCAAAGCCTGCACACAGAAAGAAAACTCATACGGCTGAACTGTAACCTGAACTTATTTTGTTCTCCCAGAGGAAAATAAAACATCTAAAACAGGTTAACCACCCAAAAGGGTTAAAGCCATGACCTTATGAGTTAAACTGAACCAAGAGAGGGGAAGTGTAAGCAGCAAAAGATACAGAATGTACTAAGAAATAAAAGTTCCCCAGGGGAAAAAAAAAATTGGAAGTATTATAGCAAATTCATCTGCAAAACAATGCAACAGAAACAAGTAAAGTAAGTCAGATCCAAAAGAGATCGTGTTAAACTGAGGGGAAAAATATTACAAAGAATTCACTTCTGTCTAACAAAGTGTTTTGTCACATAGAAGCAGGCACTAAAATATAGATAAAAATACAGGAATCCATATCTTTGTATACTCATACAGTCCCTCCCCAGGAATACAAGATATTAAATGCTGGATTGTTCATTGTATGGTCCCCTCTGCAGGAACAAGCATGAAAATGATGTTTGGAGGATGTGGGACCAGAAATCCCACTGTACAAAAAGCAAGGTAACTCAGTGGCACCAGATTAAGTGGAAAAATAGTGAATACATCTGTAACATTGCAAATGCTACATTGATATCAATACAAAATACTCTTCCAAAGGCCATATAAAAAAATTACAGGTCAAATTAACCCTGACATAGCAAAGGCATCCCAAGTGGCATTATATTTTTCTATGAAATCATAAAATTACCAAGCCTGAACCCCAGAGTTATTCTGGAAAATATCTGTCTTTCCTCTTCCTCTGCACAGTAATGTGTGTAGAGTAACTCTGGCCACATATTCCTGGGCTAAAAATTGCCAACTTTCTTCAGACAATTACAATCATGTCGCCCCACCAGGGCTGGCTGTGCCTTCTCCTCCCCTTGCTGTACCCAGCATTTAGGACATTGTACCAACTGCACTGATAATGGCACTGTCACAACTCTGATGAAGCCAGCTGAAAGCATGTCAGGTCACTTTTTACAACCATGGTATATCACAAGCTCAGCAGATTCTGTCCAACATAGTGATTTATTCTGAAATGAACTTCTCAGCCTGTTCACACTCCATTAGCTTATGCTGCATGTACAGAGGCAGGTTAGAAGGGAGCAAGAGTAGTAGGAGTTGATGGAGAAAATGTACAATAAGCAAGAGGATAAGCCTATAGAAAACAGGCCCAAGGAATAAGAACATGAATTTTGAAAACAATGACAGGTATGCAAAAATAAATTGCACTTACAAAACCAAAATGGTCAAATGCTAATCCAAGATACATGAACCATGCTTTCCACTGAATTCTGTAGTAGTCCATACATATAACTGACTGCAAATAAGAAACATAAAAAGATGGAAAATTTCTTTTCTGCTGCTGGATGTATCTGGACTTCATTGGGATATCCCAACTTCCATTCTACTACATTTCTGTATAGCTTGGGAAAGACTATATAATGTTCCTGAAGGACAAATATATGGCTGAAGGAAGTGTAGTAATGTCTTTTAGGAGAGCTGTAAAGGTGAATTAATTGATGTTTACTTCACACTGTGAAAACATAAAATGCCTTGCAACTTCATAGTGTTGAGCTTTAATACCAATTCCTGCCCAAAAAGCCCCCCCATTCCTACTCCCCTGTGCAGAGTCCCTGCTCAGTAAAGGCTCATTTCTGGTTTTACTTTCACAGACTGAAACCTGTCAGTGCTGTGCAAATTTTGCTAGCACTATTCTCAGAGCAAACTACAGTAGGTCCCAAGGCAGGTAACTCAGAGTATTGTTTCCAACTTGAGAGAACAAATTGAAAGAGCAGCATTTACTTTCTGTCACCAGCTTCCTTACAGACTGTCTTGTGCAAACATGATCAGACTACAACAAGGTCATGCAAATCTGAAACCAAGGACCCAATCAAGTAACAGCTTCTCTTCATAGCTCTGACCACACCTGCTGCAAAATCCAAGCAAAGGCTGCCAGACTATGGCTAAACCAGCAATCTGCTGACAGGAGCTGGTCTGCTGAGAGAAGAGGTTAAAGCAAGAGATGATACTTGCTTCCTGAAGTCATTAGGGGGTCTTTTATACATTTAAATTTGAAAACGCACAGACTCATGTCACAGATGTGGAGATGACAGCCTTATTATAAAGGGCAGTACAGCACAACAAATTACTGACCTACTTTTTAAAGAAACTTGTCTCATGCCAATGACTTATCCTTCAACACACCCTCCCAATAACCATTATTACAAGATACAGTCAGCATCTCCAGCTTTCCCTCAAAGTCCCAGTAAAAATAAAAAAAACCCCTTTCTTCAAATAATGCTTATAAAAGCCCAGAACACTGATCTGGCAAACTGTGTTTCTGCCAGAGATGCTTTTGGTATTGTGACTTTATTTGTGACATGCTAATCACTTTTCCAACTCTTCCACTTCTGAGGATTTTAATACGGGGTCAGGAAGTTGGTGCCTTTGGCATGACCCTGTCTATCCTCTACACAGCACCAGAGCTGCCTCACTACCCTGGCAAATGCTTTGACCTGTCCCCACACCAAGCTGCCATGGCTGGGCAACAGCATCCTGGGCAAGTTCCAGTATCAGAGAAGAACAGAACTACTTCTAAATGCAGACCAGTCTGACCACTAGTGAGTGTCTCCCTGTGCAGACTGAGAGCTCCATACAAACCCACAAAAGCCCCTGCCAAAGCACATGCCAGTGAAAACAGCCACATGTTGATGGGGCTTAATTGCTTTCTTGATATTAAAGTAACATAAGAAAAGTTGATCTGTAGAAAAAAAAAATAATAGGGGCTTTTATCCTTTTAGCAGGATGGATAATCAGTGGCTATCTGGATATCAGGAATGGAGATAAGTAGGTCCCCAGGTGGATTAGACTCAACTGAATTTTTTTTCCATTAAAATCTCTTCAATTTTATCTTCTGGTTATTAAAAGCATAGGTTTTATCTTAAACCTATTTTGAAGCAATTATATGTTTATACTGGTTTAGAATGCTCCCTTTTATGGAACTAAATCGTTGGGTATTTGTATGCTGTCTGTAATTTGGTATTCTAAAGTAGCAATTCTGAAAGCAAAACAAATGCACCTCCTTGCCTGTTTCTCCTTTTTTTTCTCTCTAGTTGTTTGCATCCCTTTGCCTCCCTGGATACACAAAGACATGGACATTTCCCTCAGACTAAAACTGGGCCATGGAAGGCTAATAAGCATTTGTGTTTTTGAGAACTACCCCAGACAGATTTGTTACATCTCTTGACTACAAAGGACATCAACCCCAGACAAACGAGCGACACAACAAAAAGTTGTCCTACAGACAACCTTCCTGAATTTTTTAAAAATATACTGGACACAAGTTTCAGAAATTACTTTAGAGCCTTTTGTTCCATTTTCAAAACTGAAAAGCTCTCAGGAGCCTACATCTAACCAGATTTTGACAAGATGTATTGGCATAATGTTTAGAGACATTTTTTAATGCCAGCCTTATTTCAAGGGCACTTCAGGTGTTTCACCTTGCCACACAGATACTGGGGGAACCTGCACTTAGTTTCAAACATTCATCTCTTTCTTGAGCTAGCATGCAGGCCCAGAATAAATTCTATAATTCACCAGATTGTTTCTTTTTGCCTAACATTTCAGCAGTCAAAATTCTGTTAAACAGTTTAAGATTTATAGGAAAACCTGGGCATATTTTTTTCTTTAGTTATGCTTTCACGGGTAAAATTATACATTAAAAAAAAACCCCCATCCTCTATGGGGGAACATTTTAGTTCATACACAGTAAAATAAAGAGCTGTATAATTTACATTAGTCTTCCAGTACTGCAGAGATTTCTTTTAAAATTACCAATGATACATACCAAAATTGTCCCTTAAGGGTAAGTGGGTAATTTCTTTCATGAAAGCAGTCAGTAATGCAACATTAAAGGGACAAAACATTCTGCACAGCATATATTTGATTAACTGTAAACCACACACTCGGTGGATTTTTTATTTTTTTTACAGTCCAGCTATATCTATAAATCCAAAATCTAAAAAAAAACCCTGAAAGCCAAACAAGTTTTGTATCAAAATGCTACCATTCATCACAATCCTAAGTAAGCATAAATGGCTAAAGTCACCTGTGTGACTTAAGCACAGCTCAGAGATAAGAAAACAGGAGTGATGTAAAGTGGCAAAGCAGGGTAGTAACAGGTTGAGCACGTTCAGGTGTGATGTAATGGTATAAGGAAGGCTGATGAATTTTTTTCCTTGAACTGCAGAGAAAGATGAAACCTTTAAGTGTGCCAAGACAGTAAGGGTGAGATGTCTGGGGTGCTGAAGGCAATCAGCGCAGGACCTTTCCGCACAGAGCAGTTGGCTCTCCATGGCACCAGCAGTACAAAAGCATGTTCTGAGCCAGTCTCTTCAGCTCACTAACTGGAATGGTTATTTGACTGGTATACAACAGAAAACTTCATTTCAAAGGGAGCTACAGCGTTAACATAGTCCAACTATCAGTCTGCATTAGTCAGGAAAGGACCAAAGTGTTGTTCCAGTCAAATACCAAAATCCATGCCTATGACAGTACACCTTTGTGTCTGTCACACACAAGCTAAACACTACCTGATGTGTACATTTGCAGGATTTTATGTATGTCAATGTAAAACGCTGAAAATATTTAATCACATTCCAAACAACTTCCTAAAAGACTTTCTTTCTTTACTGTGAGGTAAAACCATTTGTTCCATATAGCTGAAAAATGTGAACACAAATCAGTGTAGAATGGCAAAACATCTGACTATGACCCCCACCATGTCCCTCTCAGTCAAGACAGCTGGAGACTGAGGAACATACCTCCACAGTACTGCTAAACATCGGTTTTTTTCTTATATCCTACCCTAGATAGCTACTACAAGATCCATGGCCAGAGGGCTGCTGGTGGCCACTGGTTTGACACAAAGTGGGCATTCTTACTGTACCACTTAGAGCCTGCCTTTTGCAGTTCACATCTGCCAACTTGCTCCGTGCTAGCCAAGAGTGCCACTTTAGAGAAATCTTCTGTATGCTCACATCTCAGCTAGGTGAGACCGGTCCCTTCAGCAGCTGCAGGGTATGAGAAAAAAAGCCAGAAGCAGGAGAAAAAGGATACACCTGAAAAGGACATGCCCTTCTGTTCCTCCTGGCACCTACAGGGAGCTTGCAAAGATAGTGTCTTCACCACAACGGTAGCAAGTGCAGCTGCATGAAGGGACACCCACTGAAGCCTGGCTTTGCTGGAAACTACCCTTTCTGAAAACTTGCATCCCAACACCAGCAGGGATCCTGCAGAGTCTCACTCACAACTATTCTGTAGAAACCCCTCAGAAAAGAACATTTGCAGCAAATTCCCTAAACAGATGCAGTGAGGCCCCTCTGGATGCCAAAGGCCTTTCAGCAAGTTCTCACTAGAAATATGGTATTCCACATTATCATCACTACTGCAGCCCTGCCTGGCCCCTCTGATTATTTACAGAGAGTAGGTTGTATATTATTCTGTGCCCCCAAAACATACCATGAAATTACCATTTTCATTACCAAAGGCTTAACATACAAAGTTCAAGAATAAAAAAAAAGGATAAGTTTATGCAACAAAACAAAATGCAGCTGCCATTCATATTACTGTGTGAGTCTATATAGGTGTTCATTAGGACAGTGGAATTCCACAACACCTCTCCAGAAATAAAGTTTGCCATGCAACAGGACAAGACAGGATGAGCTGTGAATGACACAGGCAGGAACAGGCTCAGAGACTCAGTCAGGCTGATCAGGTACTGCCAAGTGACACAGCTGAAGAGCAGATGCTACCTTCCTTTAATTTAGTGAAGCCAGCAAGGTGGCTCCATGGACCCATGCAGACATGACACAAAGCATCTGCAGGTTTTACCTCTCACTGTGCCAGCATATTAATCCACCTCCCTCAGTATCATCTGCAAAGGACACCCTCCTGTTCTGCAGGGCAAACCTACAGGTTTAACAATCACTGTTACCCAAAAGTGAAAATATGCAATAGCAGATGCCCATGACAATCAAGATGTGACAGCTTTTCGACCTCTCCTCACATACCCCCCAAGCTCCCATTCCTGTGTGCTGTCTTGCCACACATTAGACCATGTTGGCTTTAATCCCTGAGAAATGTGGACTATTTTCTTACGCTCACAGAATGGCTTGGGTTGGAAGGGACCTTAAGATCATCTAGTTCCACCCCCACTACCATAGGCAGGGATACTCTTCACTAGGTCACTCAGAGCCCCCTCCAGCCTGGCCTTTAAAACCTCCAGAGATGGGGCATCCACAGCTTCTCTGGGAAAACTGTTCCAGTGCCTTGACACCCTCACAGTAAAGAATTTTTTCCTAATATCTAATCTAAACCTAAACTTTTAGTTTGAGCCATTCCCTCTTGTCCTATCGCAACATGCTCTCCATCCTTCTTGCAGGCTCCCTTCAGAGGTGGGCTTGAAGAAACCACAGTGGGTGAGGCCTTGCAGAATCTGCCAGTGGTGGGAGGTACCACACACATGCAAAAAGAACAGAGAGGAACTAAATGGTGAACTAGGAGGGGGAGCATCAGGATTTCTTAATTTTAAAAGAGAAGCATTTTTCAAAACAAAATAGTAAGGCATCTACTGCAATATGCAGATGCAATTCTCACATAAACTGTCCCTAAAATGGGCATTGCCTTTTCTATGAACACAGGAATCCCAGGAAAGAGGAGTGGGTGTTGACAAAATCAGACTTTTTTTTTAAAATTTTCTTTCAACAGCATGGACCCTAATGGAATGAACTGTGCTTCAACAACAGTGCTCTCAGAATGACAAATCTCTTGCCTGACACTGCACATGCAAAGTTTTTCTTAGTCTGGTACTCTACATCCCATGACTTTTGCAGCACTCTCTCAACCTGCTCCCAAAGTGCTGTGACTGGTTTAGCTCACATAACGTGAATCCCTGTTTCAGAAAGTGCTTCATGGCCTGAGACTATTTGAAGGAAACTCATCCCTGAATCTATCCAAATTGGTAGCAAATCCTTTGACCGCTGAAGAGAGATAATGAAAGGGAATTTAATCTTGACGTTTCTGGATTAAACAGTTGACAGGCAAGGCCTAGAGGACTCAGTGGAAGAGGACAGCTGTTTCCAGAGCTGCACCTGAATAGACAGATACTAGACGTTATGAATGAGAGCTCAGCAGAGATAAAGAAGCTTGTCACAGCAGAGGTGGGAATCCAAATTTTAATGATACAATTAAGGAATGCCAAGGCTGGGTAAAATGCTGAGCTATTTCTACCTCTGTGTCCCTATGACTGGCCTCACACTACTGTGGGTGTAATTATGTAAGATACACAATCTTTTAGTGGAAAGTGGAATTATTTAAGGAAAACAGCTGGCAAATTTAGAGCTAAGTAGGAGCACAGAAACGTCAATGCCAAACCGGGAGCATGTCAAACATGACCCAGATACCTAATTAGAAGTTATGCTCAAATCTAACTTGCACAGGGCTCCAAAAGCAGGCTGACTGACTACAGTAGAGAGGCTGCAAAAGGTACTCTCTTGAGTTTTATTCCCCTGATTGCATTAGATACTGTTCTGATCTCTCCCGCCCTCTTTCCCCAGCTTTAATGTCACAACCCTTACAAATGTGCCGGGAACAGAGAGGGTAGAGCAGTATTACAGAATAATGATGAAAACACCCTCAGGAAGGCATCAAGGCTGCCAGAGGGCATCCCCCAGCACAGAGAGGTGGGAGCTCAAGGCTTCATGTCTATTCCCAGCCGACCTGCTGAGAGCCAGCACTCAGCCATGGGGATTGCTGAGCTGCGAGGGGGATGCTCTCCCTCTCTGCCTACAGTAACACTTCTGCCTCAAGCACCTCAGCCTAATGGGCTGAGCAGGGAGCAGATGAGCAGGAAGTCATTGACAGAGATGGTGCCAAGATGTGCTAACATACTACTGGCACAAACAAAAAGATTCCTAAAACACCACATGATAATTTCATGATACAGGTACTAAGGGTGCTGGCTAGGAAAGATGCCTTCCTTGATCTGTTGCTTGTCAACAGCAATAATTTCCTTTTACGACAAGGCAACCCACCTCGCTGATCGAGGGAAGCCAGCTGATGTAATCTTTATGGATTTCAGTACAGCTTTTGATACTGTCTCTCACAGGATCCTTCTGGACAAAATATCCAACACTCAGATGGATAAACACCCCATGTGATGGGTGAGCAGCTGGCTCACGGGCCAGGCACAAAGGGTTGTAGTGAATGGGGTGACATCAGACTGGCAGCTGGTCACTAGTGGGGTTCCCCAGGGCTCCATTTTAGGGCCAATTCTTGTCAACATCTTCAAAAGTTACTTGGATGCAGGACTTGAAGGCATACTAAGTACATTTGCTGATGACACTAAACTGGGAGGAGTTGTTGACTCCCTTGAAGACAGAGAGGTCCTGCAGAGACCAGGACAAATCCCAGGGCTGTGCAGTCCCCAAATGGATGAAGTTTGAACAAAGACAAGTGCTGGATTCTGCACCCAGGATGGGGCACCCCTGAATGTACAGACTGGGGAGCGAGAGGCTGGAGAGCAGCACTGCAGAAAGGGACCTGGGGCTCCTGGTCGATGGCAAGTTGGATACGAGTCAGCAGTGCCCTGGCTGCCAGGAGGGCCAACCCTGTCCTGGGGGGCATCAGCAACAGCCAGGCAGGGGAGGGGATTGTCCTGCTCTGCACTGGCTTCACCTCGAGTGTTGGGGGCAGTTTTGGGCACCACGATATAAGAAGGACATAAAGCTCATAGAGAGTGTCCAAAAGAGGGCTACAGAGATGGTGAAGGGCCTTGAGCGGAAGCTCTGTAAGGAGTGGCTGAAGTCACTTTGCTTCTTCAGCCTGGAGGAGACTGAGGGGTGACCTCATTGCAGTTACAGCTTCCTTGAGAGGGGAAGAGGAGGGGCAGACACTGATCTCCTCTCTGTGGTGATCAGTGACAGCACTTGAAGAAATGGTGTGAGGCTGCTTCACGATGGTTCAGATTGGATATTAGGAAAAGGTTATTCACCCAAAGGGTGGCACTGGAACAGGCTCCCCCCGGAAGTGGTCACAGCACCAAGCATGTCAAATGTCAAGAAGCATTTGGACAATGCTCTCAGGCACTTGGTGTGATTCTTGGGAGATTGTGATTCTCTTCTGCAGAGACAGAAGTTGGACTTTGATGATTCTTGGGCATCCCTTCCAACTCAGTATATTCTATGATTGTATAAGACATACTTTAACAACAGAAGCTCATTAATTTGCTTATGTATCACGGATATGAACAAAGGTAACTGACAGCTAGCTGGAATCCGTTCTTGATAAGCATCTTCCTGTTGCAAATGTACACCCCACTAGGCAAATGGGTACCATGAGTGGTCAGTGTGGTGCTTCACCTCAGAGGGTGGCTGTGGAGCAGGATCAGAGAGGTTATATAACCCCTGCACTTAACACTAGCACAGCTGTTAATGAAAATTTCAGATCATTCTGGTTTTCATTGTTCAAAAAAGGTTGTTAAGAACTTAGGTAAGGGTCCGGGGGAGAAGCGCAAGAGGAATTAAAGCTGTGGGAAAAGTGCTTTGAAGTCAGGCATGTTTCAGGGGCACAATTTCCTAAAAACTTCACAAACAGAAAGTGAAGTGGTTATTTCACTGCAGTGACTAAGTATTTATTGTAGACAAAAAGTATCTTCATCATCAACCACAACATCAGGTTTGATACAAGAACTTCTCTGGACGAAGCCAGACCAAAAACTAAGAACAGCTTTGGAGCATGTTACTAGTTTTGGAAGGGTAACAGTAACTTTTTTAAGGTGACAGTAAGATTTTTTTTATGCCAGGAGTTTTTTGACATTGGATACTTTCCCATGAGATCGACAAATGTAAAGAGGCTTTGAGCCAGGGAAGCTGTGTGTCAAACCTAGACACTCTTACAGCTCTCCTAAAACAAGCCCCTGTGTCAAAGACCCAATGCTCTTTGGAGCTCTAAAATCAACTCTTCCTACTCAAAAAAACCCAAACAAGCACAAAACTAAATTATAATGCACTACCCATGTAGCAGTGGCATAAATGATGAACATGAGACACTACAGTGCAAAATTATAAATCGTATTTCAGAAGATTTAGTCTTCAGATTCTGTATTTTTCTGCTTGACAAAAGAAATAAGCTTTGATGAACATGCTACTGTCCATTTCATTAGCTTCAGTAATGATAGTCCTGTGATCAAAATTTTATCAGAACACAGTAACTTTTATTTTCCATGGCCGCTGCTGCTTCTTTAGAAAGCTCACCTGTCACTGTCTCTCTGATAGGAGAAAAACAGAGACAACATTCAACAAAACACTGGACATTCGGCAGATCTCGTTTGTTAAAAACTGTGTTTTCCCGTCAGTCAAACCTACTCAGGAAACACAAATGAAACGTACTGAATAGCTAGGGCAAAAGTAAAATATCATGCAAGAAAAACCCCATCAGAAATAGTACTCAGTGAATTTGACAATCATTTTGGCATCAACCAGCAAGCAGCTGAATTTCCAAAAAAAAAAAAAGGAAAAAAAAAAAAAAAAAAAAAAAAAAAAAAAAAAAAAGAAAAAAAAGTAAAGACCAAGAGAGACAATCCTATCCACAATACAATAGGTTCAAGAATAACAGAATTTCTATGCAACACCACACAACACCCTACAATAACTGGATGCAAAACCTTCCACTGCTAGAAACACGTTACTCTTCTCATCAGTCTATGTTACTTTTTTGCCTGTGAATATAGTTAGCATATTACATTAACCAACTTCTCAAAGTTTCCTGTCAGTTTTATTACTCATTCCTAGGTAAGAGTTAGTCTGCTATCCTGGCCATATTGTGGAGGTATCCACATGGAGAAAATTCTTACAGTGCAAGTGACCTTGCAATGGAGATGAATCCTGAGACTCTCTTCTAGCAAAGCACCCAGCCATCAAACAGGAGTTAACTGAACGAAGACCTAATTGCATAGTTTTATTGCTCTGCAGGACCAAAATATAATTTTCTTCTCTGCATGTGGTACTGAATCATACATCAAAAATATCCAAGCTCATCAGTTCACACCATACTCAAAACAAATCCATGGGAAGCCAGTATGCAGTTTTGAGAGATTTATCCACGCAGGGGGAAAAAAAAAAAAAACAACCAAACCCCAAAGAAAACATGCAAATGTATATATTTATAGCAATACATATGCATGGAAAGCCTGAAAGCTTTTTGTTGTCCTCTTTGCCTTTTCTTATAGAAGGTTCTAAAGCCAGATCTATGGCGCTTTCAGGTGCAAACAGACAACAGACCAAAGAGCTGTGTATTTCCACTGGAACAGGCAGAATAAAACAAGCTATTCATTGACCATTCAGGGTGTCCACATGAACCAGGCCATGCACTTTGTCCAATCCAGAACTATGCCAACCCCCTTCGCCTACAGCCTCTTGTGGAGCTGTATTCTCACTGCCCAGTGCAGCTTTCAGCAAAAGTGATTTCTGGCTCTTTATGGCTAGTAAAAATAAACTGGTGGTCTATGCAAATCCTTGTACTATTCAAAGCAAAAAAGCAAACCCAGCCCTTCCTTTTCACCTCACCTCCAAGAGTTACATTAATAGTAACTTCAGTGTTGTAACTGAGATATATCAAACATACAGTACTCACCTATCAAATCTAACATGCAAAAAAAATTTATGAGACTGGACTTACAGTTATTGTAGCTAACTTCTGCATTTCTTTATAACAACACACTGATTAAAGTCAGGAAATTTAAATCCTAGAAGAAATTCTTGAGTTTTTTGCAAAATAAACCCTTTAGTTAAAATGCAAGTAAGAATCTGCTCAATAAATAATACCCTGAAAATTACTTTGACTTAAAAAAGCCAAAGAGTGCCAGATAACAATGAACAGAATCTATGCATGGAATAAAGAGGCAGAGGTATTCACCCAGTAATGTGAGTGGGTTATTTTTCTAATGGCTAGAATAGCATTGAATTAAAGCAACAGATTCAAAATAATGGCTGTCCATCTACACTCAGAAGATTTGTGCCTTCGCACTGCTATTGATTTTCATTGTCCTTTTACATATTGTTGCTTTTGCACCACCTCAAAGTAAAACTGGTTTGTCTAAGGGTCAGTTCCCCACAAGCTCCTCGGGGTGCATGTGGCTCCTCGGGCACAATGGGAGCAAAGCTGCTCTGCTGTGAATCCGATGCTTTGCAGCCCATAAGAATGCTGGAGGCAGGGCAGAAACAAAGCAAGAGGTGTGAAAAAACAAAAACTGTGTTGGTAGAGCCTTCACCACACAACTCCCAGGTTGCTATGAAGTGAAGACAGGAGAGGTGAAGTACTGCAGCTTGAGTGCAGTCTGCTCAACACTCATATCCAAAAAACAAAGCCACACGCTTCTTATAATTAATCTCTGCTCTTTTGCTGTGTCATTCAGATCTGGAAACAATCTCCTGTAATAAAGCTGTGCTTTTGAAGATGAGATGAATGCATAAAAGCATTAATCATTCATCCCTATGTATTTCTACGGGCATTGAAATATTGTTGACTTTTCTTTTTAATGCTTTATTCATTAGCCACAATATTCCATCAGCTAAATGCTGTGTTTCAGAATAAAACTGCACTCAGCAACAAGATCCTGCTTAATATCCAATATTTTTTTATTTATTGTGGCTGAATTACCAATTCATCTAAACACTGGAACTCAACAGGTAATTTGTCATTAAATCTATTTCTATTCCAGCTTTAGTCTCAACTGAAAGACTGAAAAGGCCTAAAAGCAAATTTTGGTAGGGAAAAAAAATAAAGAAATTTTTAATAGATCTGCTTTGTTCCAGGCTCATAGCAGCTTTCATTTGTTGCTTTCCAGTCCAGTAATTTTTAGGATCATGTTCATCAATAAGAAAAATTATAATTTTGTGTTCCAGTTTCTACCCACATGGCTGGAGGGCTGTCTTGGGTTTACTTCCCCTTTTGACATCATTTCTGATGTCCAGAAAAAGCAGACAAATTACTGCAGAAAGATAAAGCTGGACCATTTGGTGGCTGGGTGATTTTTCATTGTAGTTTTATTGGCCACAGGAATATCCACGCAGCATAATTATTTAAGTTTGTGATTCATCATAGGTTCACTTGACAGATGCAGAGGTTCAAATTACAGCAAGGACAAGGAGGACCAGGAAGGACCTTCACAATTCTAATGTATGGAAATCAAACTTCTCATAATATTCTGGACTTTAGCACTTAAGAAACCTTTTTATTGACTGATATAATACTAAAGCCTCAGGATGGGTTTCATAAGAGTTTCAGCGGCCTAAGCCAGATTTTAGTGCAACCCCCGGCTGTGATGTGAACTTCCTCCAGTATTTTTCATCTCAGCTGTGACTACTTTCAAGTGCTGTCATATGAAAGATACGGAGAGTGTTCAATTTTGGTAATTTTAAGTGATGGTTAATTTTATTTAATCATTTAGGGTTTATCCCAGAGTGCGTGCACACGTTTTTTAGGGGATATGTAAGCTTCATGTGATGTGCAAGCATGCTTTTTTGGAGATGAGCAGTCCAGAAGAGGATGGCAAAATTATGAACGACACACATGGAAGTAGCATCAACAGCCAGCTGTGAAAACCATCCTTCCTCTCCTAGCTCAGAGCAGCTGCCACGTCACACCTACCCCAATATTTGGGCTGGGTCTATGGCACAGAGCAAGGAAGGACCACTACGATGGAACAAGCAGGACACAAAAGACACCAAATGAAATCCCCCTGAGCTGGGAAAGCACAATACAGACACAGCACTCATGAGGAAGGTGAGCAGCTGCATGGTGTGAGCTGTAGTTTGGTTGCAGCAGAGGGCAGTGATACACAAACACCAGCAGTTCTCGCTCTGCACAGTGCCTACAAATGCAGAAACCTGTCCTTGGTTATTTCTAGCATGCAACACTTACCACTCTTAGGCTTATTCTTACCAAAAACTGCACACTATTTATTTGTATTTAGATGTACACATGTGTAGATGCACAGAGATATACCGAATATCTACTGTTTAAAATGTTAATTCTGATTGCTTTCTCTTATTTCTTTGACGATCACATCCTATTTGATTAATCTGCTATCCCCCTCGTCCTCTGAAATCAAATCCTTCAAGCTTTTGCTTCACAAGGTGTTGATTTGCATCGTTACAACACGGACAAAATTGCTACACTTCAGGGAGCTGATTTCCATCTTTTCCTCCCTCACCCTTCTCACCATTTGAAAGGTAGGAAGCTGGATGGAGTTAAGGAGAAAAAGGGAGGGAGGAGGGAGCTGAGGATGAAGACAGAATAAGAGTCTGACTCCTTAACTGGGTTAATTTGTCTCCTGGCATGCAAGTAGAGAGCTTAAGAGAAAGCTACAGGAAAAAAAATAATTGCAAGACATGTGCTCCTCATGCAGTTGCTGACATGTCTAATGCTGCGTGATTCACGGCAGCTTTGAAATTCTAGACTTCTTATTGAGGGATGGAGGGATTACATTTCCACTGGGTGCAATTTGAAGAGATGCATAAAAGAAGGAAATGTAAGTTGTTATGAAGAAGCCCAGTCTTGACTTGAATTAGTTTAAATGCAACTTGCTCAGAACAATTGATTTTTTAATGAGAAATAAATGGATTTGTATGCCCAACCAGTATTTGGCAAGTCAGTTTCCACCAAGCAATTGCTAAACTGTTGAATTTACTGTGCAGCATCTGCTCTATAGAAATGTGGAAAAACATAAAAAATTATACAGTATGTACATATAAACATATGTCAATTTCAACCCAGGAGCATGTTCTTTATATCCTACACAAATCTGTAAACACACAGTATTACTTTGGATATTGATTTAAATTTTGGAATTTTTTTTGTTTTTCTGTTTGTGTTTTTTTTGTTTGCTTGTTTTAACTAAATAGACTCATTCATGCTTAGTAAAAGATTCAACTTGGTTTAAATTTGGGACTATCTACATCTACTAACTTTGTCTGAAGTAGTCAGTTCCACATTTCAAGTGTCCTATTTTCCAAAGCAAAACTACAGAGGAAAGGCAAAATATCTAGAATGAAACTACCCAAATGCTGAGGGAAAACTGTATCAGACTCAGTCCTGCAGTGAAATCCCTGTGTTCAGGTGACGCAAGCAGCTGGACAGACAGCCTGAGGAAGCCAAATCTATTGGTAGCCAGCTCATGGAGGCTTTGGTCCCAATGACAGTTTCCAAAAGGCACCAAGGCAAGTTCTACCCCTGAAAAGAAGCATTAAGAAAGCAAACACTCTGGCCAAGCACTCAGCCTTGCAGCCTGTGCTCTGGGCCCTGCTAAGTGATGGGTGCTGGCTCTTACCACCATTGCCAGTCCTGGGCCTGCTCCCCATGTCACAATAACATTTTTTCTATACAGTTCACCTGAACAGGGGCCTTTCAAACTCTGGACATGAGGAACTTATTTCTCCCTTGGGCCTCTGGCTGCTGTATCTGGATGAGAGATGTGCTTGAGCTCCTTTGAAGGGAAAAGACAACAAACACCCTCAGACTGGCCCCAAGGGAGCTCATTTCACAACGGGCGTAGTACAAAGTTCTCCAGCAGAACTCGTCTGTTTTGAACTACATCATCAGGGAACTTTATCAATAATAAAATCTCTCTTTCACAACACCATGGGATTTCCAGACTCCAGCCAAATGCATTTTTTTTGAGTAAGTGACATTCTGATGTGCTCCGGGACAACTCCATAGGCACTTGCCAAGACACATGCTGGCTTCTTCAGACAGAGACACACAGCAGTTTAAACTTGGTTTAGCTCAGGAGTCTCAAGTAGCGACAGGCCATCTGGCACATTTCAGTAAAACTGGCACTTTCTGCTGAGAGAGGTCCAGGGCTTATATAAGACAGACATGGCAGGACAGGAATGAAATGCACTGGCAGGGCTGTGTGCCCTAAGCTTGCGTGGCAGCACTCAATCCAAGCTGGTACAGCCAGGGCATAACCCATCCATCCACCCAGGGCACGGAGGCAGCGCTGGGAGCACAGCAAGGACACGAGTGAGTGCTGGGGTGAGGGTCAGGAGCAGTGCACGAGCAAGGGACCGGCCATGGGACTGCTGCTGGGAGCAGGAGGAGGAATCATTCGGAATGGAGCTGCGGGGACAGCCACACTTGAAGTCAGGGGGTATGGATCAGAATTAAGATGTATCAAAACCTCTTGGGAAGAGGGCAGAATAGTGCAAAGATTTTAGACTGCATGTCTCCCTTGGATTATGGTAGCAAAGATGCTGATACACAGGATCAGACAGTACAAAAAACCCAGGAGAATCTGCAGTGAGGTTGGGAATGTGGGGCAAATCGGGAAGCACGAAGGAGGCTTTTTGTACTGGAAAGCTCAGCTGTTGCAGCACTGACTTCTTTCTGACTTGTTTTGGCAATGCTGTATAAGACCAAGCCTGAACCAGTGGGAGAAAAATTTGTATGTGTTTGTTCCTCCTACCAAAAGTGAGGTTAGTTTTAAGATGCAATTATATGAAAATTGAAAAGAAGATGAGAAAGCCAGTTTTGTTGCTGGTTAGTGTAATGAAATGTTCCTACAAGAGTCTGATGACTGGGAAAATAGAATTAACAATTCATTTGCAGAAACAAAATCTTTACTGAGAAAATTTTTTCTCTCTAGAAGACAAATGTGCAACTCCATTTATTGCAGCAACTAACATCATGTGCATTGGCTGACAACCCATTCTGGGCATGGATCACTGCACTACTCAAATCCTGCCCTCAGGCATTTTTTCATTCCATACTCTAAACTGAATATTGGGCAACGTCTGTCACATGCATACAGGTGCCACACAGACTGGTCCCATCCTACTTTCATTCTCTGTGGCTTACTTGTAAAAGTGAAGACTTAACCAAGAAGATAATAGGGTGATGTGTCCTCCTTTGACTGACCTACTTGGAGTCAAAAAGCTGGGAAGGGGATACACAAGTCGACTTCCAATGCAGATTGAAAAGTGTCTTTGGCACAGCAACCCCACACAGACTCATCATACATTCAAAAAAGCTTTTTCATCCTTTTTCCCAGATTTCTGTTGTCAAGAGAGGACCATTATTGATAACTCCCTGAGGCTCCTTCTCCTTGTGTTACCCAATACCTCATTCACACCTAAGGCATCAGGACAGATGAAAACAAAACAGAGACGAGCAATTCTTTCCCTGGTATTCAAACTTTAAATCAAACACCCACTTCGCTGTACTATAAACAGAGCTGCCTGTTTGGAGCACCAAGGCACTCCTGTAATATTTCTTTTCCTTTAAGATTTTATATTTCTCCAGTGAGAAGCAATTACAATAGAAGTGTCAAGCAAAAATAAATCCCTGTTAATCACAGTCACTGTGAGCCTGCCAAGTAAATCACATCTCAGCACTGCTGTTCCATTTTTCACGTAGAAATAAAAAGTGTGTGAGAATGTCATGGTCTAGAATTGAACTCTTCCCAAGAGAAGGTACAAAGTTTTTGAAAATACAAGTTCTTCTCCTGTGTTCATGACATTGTGTGGAATTAGACAAGCACTAAAACTGAGTATCCAGTGACCTTAAGAGTAATTCAGGTTGGAAGGACCCTCTGAAGGTTGCCTAGTCCAACCTTCAGGCAAAGCAAGGCCAAATGCACAGTCAGGTCAGACTGCTCAGTTCAGGTGGGCCAGGGGTTTCTGAACAGCTGCAAACCACTGGTTCCACAGCTTCTCCAGGACAGTGGGCCCATGCTCAGCTGCTCTGACCACAAACAACTTTCTTCCTATATCGAGATCTAGTTGGGCTTTCTTTCCCTGCAACTGGTGTACCTTATTGTTGGTACTTTCACCATGCATTCCTGAGAAAGGATCTCAGGATCCTTTCCTCAGGACCCTGTCTTCTCTCATTCCCTTCAGCTTTTCCTTCCCCAGACTGAACAAACCCAGTGTCCTCAGCTTTCATACAAATGTAGGTGCTCCTGTCTCTTCACTGATCCATCAGTCACTGATAACATATATATATATATTTCTTTTGGTTTTGGTCTACAAATCCCTCTATGCATCTGAAAGGAGAAATAACAAATGGCAAAAACTTTGGACTCTCCACTGGGCTTTTATTTTCACATACTTTTCAAAGTCAGAGGCTTCATGAACTGTCCATGCGTCACAAGGGAGCTGCCTTCAAATCACCTGAAGGAAATGGTACTGAGCTTGTTCCCCTCCAAATTTGAGAATTTCTATGGGCTTTGGAGAGAGGTTTTGTTCTTATTTTATCCTCATCTTTTCACAATTCCCTGTGATGTGAAACTAGCCATTTCAAGATGATGCAATTGCAACTGCTGTTCCAGAACTGAGTGCAAGGGAGCAGTTTCCATCACACCGGGGAGTTGCTAATCATGGTTTAAAAATGCTACAAGGTCTTCTGTTTCCCTTTGAGTAACACGTGGTGTCTTGGTGATTAGATTAATTACCTTTATAATGCTATGAATTTTAACCGGAATATCAGAAACCTCTTTTAGCTGAGTTGATCTTAAAACATCGAGTCTGTATATTGCAGACTTGAGCTCATGGAATGGGTTTTCAAATCAGATAAATGGTTATTTTCCCCAGGAACCTTCAGGAACACTTAGCTCATACTTGATCCAGCCATAACCTGGAATTTAGTAATGCAATTTTCACATCTCCTTTTAGAGTCATGTTTCTTTTCCACCGTAAAACCCTAACTCTGCAACTGCCAGTTACAAAGTCACTACCCTGAAATTGATTTCAAGCAGAAGAGCCTGTTGCTCAATAAAAAGAAATTAACACTAAGATGCATTCAGGTATAAACTTCATTCCAATTTCCATATTCCCTGATTATTCCCAAGAACCGTGTAGATTTGTATTCCATTCCTGTAGCTTAAGTTGGACATACAAGGAAATCAAAACACTCCTGAATTAATCAAAACAACTTCAAACTCTGTTCAATCCAACCATTTTTAGAGTAAAAACATTTTTTTTAAGTGCTTCAGCTCACATACACTCCTCTGCTATGGCTTGGCAGCAGCTGCACTGCCACCATTCCTGTTGACAAGAGGTATTTCCCCATTACTTTATAAAAGGATCAAAATCCCAAGAGCAAGAAAGCTCCCTTTGAATTGCCCATCTTCTCTCAGTTTTTGGTGCTGTCTATACAGAACAATGCAACTTCTGCACTTTTAGTGACCATTTGAATTTTACTGCAGTGAACTCACAGTCACATAGAATAATGCCCTTCATTTTCAGAACAGGAGGGGAAACTTTGCTAAACAGATCCAGTGTACATATCTGGTCTGATTTGGAAAGAGACTCTGCAAAACAGAGAAAACTGTATTTCCTTTACAAAGATACACAGCACTGTAAATCTCAGGAGTAGCTGGATATCTCACACTTGAGAACAGTCTTCTGGTGGAGAGAGGGGAAATAGTAGTTTTGTGACCCTGTAGTCAATACTACTATTGAGTCAGTGAAAATAGGTACCAAGTACAATGCCTCCATACAATTTACATCACCCTGAATAAACTCATCACCTATCAGCTGCACAGATCTTCATTGTACTGGAAGATACTCTGTCTGTAAATACATGGAGGAATGGTTTTGTACTCTGACTCGCCATTTCTGCACCATCCACACTTTTGTATATCAAAGCAGCACACATGCATAAAAGGTATTTCACATTCCTCTACCTGCGATCAAAGTCCAGTGAGAGTATCTGCATATGAGTAAGGAAACAATTTCAACTTTCTTTTCTGACCTCTTCTCTAAGATTGTCCTACCCCTGTCACAGGGAGTGACTCTGACTGGTGATACTCTGATAGCCGCAAAAACTACATAACATTTTTAGTAACTCACCCCAAAGAAATATAAATGCTTGTTTACTAAAACAGAACTAAGTAACCTTTGTTCAATACTTCAGCCTCTAACAGAATGACATATAGAAAATTAGGCAGAGGGGGGATTTTTTTCCTCACATTCCTTCTTTTTCGTGGCTTCAGTATGTTTGTTTAGAGGCAGCAAGCACCAGCTTCCATTCTCTTCTCTGGCAGCTGGGGTTCTTACCGGTGACGACACTGGGGATTTTGGACAGAAAGCTCTTGACAGTGCGGATGGGAACTCCACCGGTCTTGTCATCCTGCATTCTTGTAACGATGTCTTCAATCTGCCAAAAGAAAGGAAAGTACTTTGTGGTTTATGCAAAATGGTGACTTTAACACTTTCATACCATGAGTGCTTTGGAGCCCTGATGGTAGAATGGGCTTCAAATATGCCATTGTGTATTACTGCACAAACACAGGTATAGACACAGCTACCCACCCAAATTCAAACCCCGAGATTAGAAACCCTGAGACAATACAGACTAGCTTTGAAGGCAGCAGTCAGATACTGACAATCCAACTGCAACTGGGCTTTCTTTGCAGACCAGTGGTGATAGAAAGGTGCTGTTTGCTCCAGAGATGAAGTGGGTTGCACTTCAACCAGTTTAAGGAGGTTCGCATTCAGTCCACTTTCCCCTCTGCTCCCACCTTTGTTTGAACCTTCAATACTGTAACCTTGGGAGAGCTTTCATTTTCCAGAGGGTCCCAGAAAGTAACCAACTCATTATGGCTTGAGAAGACTGGAAGATGGAATAGCTGCAGGAGGACTTCCCCTGCCTCATTTTGTTTGCTGGAATGGTACATGCCCATGGTCAGTACACAAATAAATAACCAAAAGTAAAATGATTGTAGAGGAAAACTTGTTGGATTTTCACAGCCAAGCTACCTTTTAGTTCACAGGCACACACAAAATCCATCACATACAGAAAATCATGATCATCTTCAAAAGCCATGGCAATCAGAGGATCCAGTTACTGGGGGGGGGCAATCTTAATCCTCCTCCTGCTTACTCTGAAACAGGAACAGATTTTTGTTTCTTTTAAGGCTACTCCCCATGCATTTACTCAAAGGCAACACCAGGGAGAACCAAAGGCTGAACATAAACACAGTGCAAAAATTCAGTATCTCCAGAAACTCTCTTCAAGTTAATAAGGTCTCAGAAGCCCAACAAAAATAAACCCAAAGCTGTTGTCTCTGTTAGCTCAAGCAGTCAACAGCACAGCCCCACCTGCTGTTGTTGACAGGTGGCCAAGGGCAGCCAGAAAGGGAGCACAGCTCTGATTTTACCTAAAGATTTCCTCCTCACAGATGCCACAAGACAGAACCGCAGCAAAGAGGTTACACCATGGGAGCACGGCCCCTCTCTCTCCTGAAGGCAGCCTAAGAGCTCAACGTGCTCTCTTCATCTCTTCTCATGAAGAGAAGCCACTTCATTTACATACTCAAGTGAGGTTTTTTTCACAGATTTAACACCTACATTTCAAAACAAGTTTAATTTCAAGTCTTCCTGAGGTGGTGAGACAATCTCCCTGCCAACTTCAGGCACTGAATTTGATCACTGTGTTTTTAACCTCAGGTTACCACTTAGCTGAACTGTTCACACGTTGTTTATATATTACTTTTAATTTAACACGTCCTGAACAAATTCTCAGTGGGAATGAAGTCACAAAGATGAAAATATCCTGACATATTCAATATATTACATGAGTTTTGGGTACTTACAGAGTTAATTTGTGATAAAATAATAGTACTTTCCCCACACCCAAATCACTATGAAAATTAATACCACTTTTCTCCTTTGCCAGAGCCTCATGCAAAGGTGTTTGCTGATCAATGCATTGGGCTTTTTCCCAGACTGAGAACATTGCAGAAGTACCTGCTCATATCTGGTACCTGGAGGGGTAACTGCTCCACTAAAGAGTGGACAAAAAGGATTTAATTTTGTTGAGAGGAGTCTGACAGCACCACTTGTTATCAAAGTTGTTATCAACCCAGACCTACAAGGCTACAGGAATCCAACACCACACTTCAGTCACCTGTGAAGAGTGGACCAAGAGTCACAAAATCTCAGAATGGGTCAGGCTGAGAGGGACCACAGTGGGTGATCTGGTCCAACCTCCCTGATCAAGCAGGAGTATCCTAGAGCACATGGCACAGGATTGCATCCAGATGGTTCTTGAATATGTCCAGTGAGGGAGACAGGACAGCCTCTCTGGGCAATCTGTTCCAGTGTTCTGTCAGCCACACAATAAAGAAGCTTTTCCTCATGTTCAGGTGGAACTTCTTGTGCATCAGTTTCTGCCCACTGCCTCTTACCCTATTGCTTGGCACCACTGAAAAGAGCCTGACTCCATTCTGAGTCTTAGGCTTCACCCAAGGTCAGTCAGACTAGGAACTGCTTCCGCAAGGCAATGAAAAACCCTCTGTGTTACCAACTACTTATGTCTCTTCATCTGTATGTACTTGTAGCTGACATCAGAGAAAGATTTTTTCATACATATTAGGAGGAAACTACTTTGAAACGTGTTACGAGTACCCCATGTCTCCAGGAACACTTAGGGGCTTGAAGAATCACAAGAATGATGTTTGGTAAACCTGTTGTTTTCTCTTTTTCTATCTAAATGAAAAATGAGCTAAAATAATTACTTCAATGCAGGAAAATAAACTCTAGTCTTTTGCTAACTATAAGATAGAGCAACACCAGCATGATTTATGTCATTAACACTCCAAGTTCGATTTCAAGCAAAATGAAACTTTAATTAGCCAAAAAGAAATACACATTGGTTTTGCACAAACTATTCCCCATTTCAAGCAATCAGGTGGGCATTGGTGTCTCAATTAGGGCCATTCATTTTAGTTTCAGCGACAATCACAAACACCTACTGCATTTTTAAATAAAAAAATAAACAAAGCTACCCTAGAGGTGACTCCTTCCCAAAAGGCTCCTTCTTACTCTTGCCTTCTAGCCTGACTACACTACTGTCACTTACTGCTCTCCTTATTTCTAGGTGTTGGATATTTCTTTTCTCCTTTTCTTTCTATTCAAATGCCACACCTCTGTTCTTTCCTGTCCTCTCACTGGATCCAGACATGACTACATATGTCATCCTCCTAGAGCATGCCCAAAATTTTCAGTCTGCTGCCCAAGAGCCCACAGGATTACAAGACCCTGGCTGTACATACTCTTTCCATTCCCAACATGCTTTTCTTGTGCTCTCCAGCAAATTTCTGCACTGCTTGAAAAGGACAGCATGGCATACTCAAAAAAACCATTTGATGATCATTTAATCCTTTCTTAAAGTTATAATCAAGTTTTAATTAAAATATTAAAAACCTGTCTCTAGCAACCTATTTCCAGTTTTTGTTCAGTTCGCTACAAAGGGAAGTTCTGACCCTTTGCAGATCCTTTGTTTTGCACCCACCCAACACTTGCAGATATTACCACCCTGGAGCTAAATTCCTGCTGAGCTATAAAAATGCTTCACAAAATAAGCAATACAGTGACAGAGCAGAAAAAAGGTGAACATTAGAGCTTCAAGCGTGGAGAAAAGCAAAGAGGGAACATGAAGTGTGAAGGTCACTTTCATCAAAGCTTTTAATCTTAACTTTTAAGAGAGCTATCTAGACACTCGAGTGCTAATGAGTCTCCCTTCAGCTTCTGCATGTCATTAAATATCCCTCAGGCTTCCCTCTCTGGCAGACAGAGAATGAGAGTCCTTGGACAGCTCATTTCATCAGGCTAGGAGGCAAAAACAAGTGCAACAAAGCATTCTTCATTTATCTCTCCTAAATGAGCAAGCTTCAGTGAACTAACTTCTGCCCAGCAAAAGTCATGGTAAGAATGGGCAATGCTTTTTGGGTTTTTTCTATGATGGGGGTCACTGCTATTTCAATCTAGTCTGATTTTGTAAAGGGAATTGTTATTCTTCCCTCCAAGTGGATTCTGGGTCAGTATCCCCACAAGAAAGCCAGAGGAATCCATGCTGTCACTGTTAGCTACACACTGTAATGTATGCCTAACAAACTCGATCTGCTTTTCCTCCTGACTGGTTGCTGACAACTCTGCTCCTCACATTTGTCCAGAATGTTTTTATTCCTCATTATCCCACTCTCAGTGCATTGAAAAGGGCTTCTGGCTTCAGGAACACATTAGTGGAGACATAAACTACTGCAGGTAGTTTATGAGAGGTTACCAGCATATTCTCTTACACAGAATGTGCTGGGAATTTAATGCCTATAGTGCATTCATTAGACCTTTTCTACTATCAGCACTCTTGCTGGCCTAAAGAGGCTGAAGGCACAAAGTAGAAGACCTTGAATTTCTGTCAGAGCCAAGATGTCTATCACTGGAAGATGAGAATTCCTTTTTCTGAGGCAGGAGAGAACAAAAGATTACATGTGTTGATGCATAAGAATAACTAAGTGACATAATACAACAACAAATGACACAACCACAGCCTGGCAACTTTGGGTCGGTGTCACCCAACATCCCATCACCATTATAAGAGGGAAAATGACTCTCAACTTTGCAGCAGCTTTTACTTCTCCCAGCACCAAGGTAAAGCAGGCACCCCTTCTGCTTCAAGTTAGCACACACAGCCTTGCTGAGCCCTGGTCAAGGCTGACCTTGAAGGTGACACATTGAGGGAAGGGCAAGTTACACACGGAAAAGAAAAGCCACCAGTTCCTACCACCCACAGCCCCACCTCTCTCCCCAGACACCAGCAGCAGCTAATGGAGCTCCATGGCTGAACATGTTCAACTGCAACTGAGTGATGACCACATAATGATGTCAGAGGCCCTCACAGTCCCATTTTGCCAGTTTACTTTGTGAGTCAGTGAGGAAAACAGTGCCCTTTTCAAATTCTAGCATCTGGGTTAGATGTACATATTCCCTTGGACCCTGCAGGAAAGCTCTTGCTGCCTATTTCTGAATATTTCAGTATGCACCAGGTGCCTGTCTGATTACTCACAGCAGCTGCCCTACCCTTGGGGCCTCCTGTCACCAGGCTAACCTGTGGTTGGAGAGTCTCCAAGCATCACTCATCAGTGCCAACATTAAATGTACAGGGTTAGAGAGAGCACGGTGCAGTTGCAAACATCCTCTCTGACCCGGCCAACAGCAGCTCCCATGCATATATTGGGGGAGCTGCATGGTACATGGAGCAAAGCATCAGGCTGTTATCAGCCAGCATGATGGCAATAATGACAAGTACATTTGATCTTTTCACTGAAGCACAAGTTTAAAAGAGACACTTTCTCACAGTGACAATTCTTACTCTCTTAAGTGCCTCTGACACTATCAGTGTGCCAGAGCATTCTGCACCTGCTGACTCCTGCCACCCAGCCCACACATGCACAGACAAGGAAAGTTAATTTGACAGGATGCCTGAAGCCAACTTGCTTCACTGGTCCAGACAATTTCACTCTGCTCAAAAAACAAGAAGAAAAAGCTGAAAAATAAGGGCTATACAGCTCCCTTTGGCACCCTCGAGGGAGAAAGGACAACCTTGCCTCTGAGGCAATGATGGAAAGCGGCAGAGCAGCACTGCCAGAGAACTGTGGTGTGGCCTTCAGCAATCAGCATCATCTGCTTCTGTCCAAGTCTCCTCTCCTGCATAACAGAGATAATACCAAACTGCACAGGGGTGCTGAGATTTAATTCAAAGATGTCTAAGAAGCAATGGGAATGCCTCAGATAGCAGATGCCACACAGCTACAAAAGGTATGTGCCCATCTCTGCAACCTTTCACAATCCCAGCAAAACCAAATGGCAGCAGAGCACGGATGCATGAGCTGGCAGGGCTGTTTGGGTGCTTCCCACCTGACCAACACCCAGTGACACAGCTGAAGTCAGGCCATTGGTGGAACTTGTGCTCCTCCTGATGGAGTCCTCTCTGCTGCTTTTTAAAATTTCAGAGCTTATTTCAGATACAGGCAGAGTACACCACATACTCCCGCAACTGGGAGTGTGTTTCAGGGAGGAAAGAAAGTAACTATGATCTTCAGATGTTTATTGGGGGTGAAACAGAGTTAATAATGTTACCTTGGAACTGGTAACATGCTTTAGTATTTATATATCTCTACTGTGAATAGAAGGGTACCAGTGAAGAACAACTACCAAGGCATTTGCCATGGTTAATTGTACGCTGCTGCTAATCCAGCTAGAGCAGAAGTGAGCATCTACTCACAAGTCATCACATGGAGGTACAGGCTTCACCACATCAACTGGATTATACAAAACAATCCTTAGGGGAAACTGTGGCACTTACTGAGCTGCTGAGATGCAACACCAGAGTCTGGAAAGTACCAGGGAGCAGTTTTTTTATCAGACCATGCCCCCCACCTAACACAGCCTACGGTGTCAGCTCTGCACAGCACCCCCAGCTCAGGCCTGGGCTGCCTTACAAGAAAACACAGTCATGGAAAATGAGAGCTGGAGCTACTCCCCTCAGGCACTCTACGCACAGTTGGAAAACAGGGTTTAATATTCAGCAGAAAAACAAAGCATAGCAAATTAATTCAGCAAACAGAGATTCTCCAAACGAGCTGAACTAATGCAATTTTCTCCCTCCCCAAAAATCAAGCTTTTTAGCCCATCAGTGTCAACAGTGAGAAGCAAAAGACATCAATGTGTCAGTGTTATGCAAACTCAATTTTTCATTAAAAACATTTTGACAGACAGCTCCCAATGAGCTCAAATTCCACATGAGCTATAATTGCTTAAAAGAGAAAACTATTTTGGCACGTTAGAAAGCTGTGTAAAAATAAAAAGTAAAATAAAATAAACTCTTGCGTATTGATTGTGCTACTGTAATTACAGCAGCAAATGCTTGGGACTCTGTTCCACTGTATATCATAACAGAAGTGGCTTGTGAACAGTGGTGCATTTCTCCCACATGCTTTCTACATTTATGGCAAAGATGCCCCATATATGAATATAATCAGCTTGAGAGATCCTACACCACTTAAAGAACTGCTCTAATTAGCAACCTTCTAAGGATAGCTCCAAAACAGACCAAACATTTACTTTGTTACATAAGCAGAAGCTTTTTAAAATTGTAGGAAAGTATCATAAATATCCAATGAAAAGACAGTACAAATTTTAAATAAAACTCCAATGGAAACCAAGTGGCCGCAGAACTAGGACAGAGGTGTGAAGGAAGTCACACTTTTGTAAAAAAAAATACCACCTCTGCCACACAGTATTTACTGACTAAATGTGGCTTTGGTGTAACATATGAACTATGCAAATTTATGCACCGAAAAACACATAAATTCAAAGATCATTTCAGCCAGGAAACCTGTAGGATGGAATGATCTACACACTGTTTCTCAGTGTGTGATCTGAATTGAAGGAACCACCAGTTCAGGGGAAAAAAGGAGGAAGTTAGTCCCTGTGTCCTCTTTACAGTGCTGCTAAGGGAAGGCACTGGTGCTGGCACCATTTGGGCTGCTGGTATCTGCCAGCTAGTGACAGAATGGAGCCTCCCAGATCATTTTTCATAGGTCACCAGTCACCCAGTGCTAACTGCATCTGACCACGCCATCCTCAGCAAGATTTGAATGGATAATCCTGAAGCGCTCTGCAATGACTATCTGTGGGAAGAAGACTGAATCAAAACAAAGCAGCAGCATGGGTTGAAATATGAAGAAGTAAAGTTATAACAGGAAATCTAGAGCTGCACTTCTGGTAACATAGGCACCATAGTCCCCATACACCAATAACAAGAGATGTTTGGGGGAGCACAGGAGTAGATGCTTTGCTCTGATGTGCTTTACTGAGGTCAACGACTGCAGGGACTGAGAGCATCCTGCTGCCTCATTCCAGCCAGGGTCCGACGCACAAGTTGCCATGGAAACAGCAGAGATTTTTCTCTTCTGTTGCATCACTGCACTGAATGTGAAACCAAGCAGGTGTGCAGCCTGCTCACACGGTGACGAACAAGGGGTGGAGCAGATGTGCTCCCACAGCCCATACGGGGCTACTGCAGAAGGGTCAGACCCGGTGCTGGCCTGGCAGAGCTCCCTTGCACACCTGGTCCCACGCATGCACAAACACTCGGGCTCTTGGTGCCACTGCAGGCAGGGCACATGGCCATTAACTGAGCCTCAGGGATGCTCAGCAGCAAATCTGTGACCCTGCTGCCATCTAAAATGACCCTGCACAAACCACTCAAATTGGCAAATTCCAGAAGTGAGTGGGTTTAGTTCACCAGTCTTGATTTTGCTAGTGCTTCTCTTGGGGGTTACCCACACCCTGAATTTCACTTTGTGTTCTGGCCGTGGACTAATCATTCTCATTCAGGACAAAACTACGCTGAAACTTGTGGGGTTTTTATTCTAAAACAATTGAGAAAGCTCTTGAAATCTTAAATCTTCCAGCAATACTGGGCTGAGTCTCCAATTTGTAACATTATTCAAGAACAGTTTAGAAGCAGCACATAAGAACCTTTAGTATTACACTGTGGTCTGTGCCTGACCTGGCATGAGAGAGCAGCACCTCTCTCCCTGTATGATGCTGAACCAAAGATTTATAAACACAGTCCTTGAAGAGGAAGTTCATTTTCCTCCAGAGCATCAAATACAAGGCATGAAAAATGCCAGACAATGGTGGGTCACTAATCTGCTACCATGCAGGAACTTGCAGCTCCCCAAATGTTGATAAAGTGAAGAGCGGGTTAGGACTGCACCCAAATCACTTCAAACCAAATCCACAACCCCAAGTGAACTCCTAGTCACGCCTTCCAAAGCTGGGAATTGGACAATATCCTCAAGGCCCATCATCCTTCTCACGAGCTGGAATCACAAAGCTGCCCCCCTCCCACCCTGGCTGCTTCAATGCAAGGCAGGGGAGGAAGGGGCTACCCAGCCACCTTCTTCCCAGCACCACTGGCATGTGACAGCCTTTCAGTGCAACAGGGTGGAAAAGGCCATGCCTGGGCCTGGCAAAAATTACTTTGAACAACACTGAGCAGAGGTAAAAAAGACAAGTTATTCCTCATGAGTGTTTTCCCCCTTTGCTACAAAATGCAGCAACTGCTACCTAACGGATCTGAAGTATTTCATTAAATATATTATTTATTGAAATGAAATACAGAGGCATAAATATTAAGCAGCTAAGAAGTTGGGATGCAGTTGATGGACGCTCAATCAGTATTTTTGGCATTGCTACTGCTGTCTTTAAAAGTCTGAATAACAATGAGCAGGGAATGTCATTGTATCACCTCAAACACTCTGGGATGGCTGTTTTGTTCTCTGGGTCTCACTTTTTAAAAGCAAAACAGATTTTCTACCCTACTAACAAAGCTTTAACAGGGAGAGAACTCTGCAGTTGAAAGGGGGGGATGGAATTATCTGCTGCATTCCTGACCCTATTCTGCATACAGGGGAAGAAAACGAAGAAACCCAGTCCAAGTTAAAGTGACTGTTTTCTGCCTAAAATGGTAAGATCTGAATTTGCACTTTGATTTAGGCCCCACAACTGAAGGACGATTTGCGTCCATACCCTTGTGGAAGGGCAGAAAGGTATTTGTTGTGAAAAGGAGGACATATGAATCCTAAGACAAGACTTTTACACTGTGGACTTCTTGATTCAACCTGAGCTTCACCAAAGCACTATCAACTGCAGGTAAAATAAGATGAAACTATGTAGGACAACCTTGAGAATATTATTATTTAATAAGAAATGCAGTGTACCATCTTTTTTTTTTTCTTTTTGCAAAGCTTCATGAGGATATTCCTAACTTCTCCCACAGTAGTGAAGACACTTGGAGCCATTCAGGAAATAGTTCATAAATTATTTCCGGCATGAGACGCAAAAGTTGGGGTTTGTTGTTCCCTGCAGGGAAGTTGTAGTACTGGCACCAAATCTCCACCATTACCTTTCCTAATGAATTGATGAGGGAAACTATCCAGCATAGCTCTTCTTTCTATTTTGGTTCTTGATGGGCTTCTGTGGCTTAGCTAAAATAAATTATGCAGAAATATATATACATGCTCACAAACCAAATGTTTTTCTTTAAAAGAACAACAAAGAGGGGCTTCAGGATTTTTTTCCCTACCTTTTTTTTTTAAAGTATTCCTCTGTGTCTGTAATACTGTGACACATAATACAGTGTGACAGGTCATTTCACGCATCATTTAATTCTTTGCACTGCAAAGTGCCCTACCACAATAAAGATTAGCTACATCCCTCTTCCCCAAATGCTGTTGAACGTGCAAAGCAGAAAAGTTTATAAATTACAGGAAAGACAAGAAACCCTATTCACCAAGAGGCGGTATTTGGTTTCTCTTCCTCTCCTTGTGATAGTGGCACATTGCAACTTCGAATATTGTTTTTATACACACACACAAAAAAAATTACTTAAAACAAGAAAGGCAAGGACACAGAAAAACCCACCAAAGTTTCCACTACCCAGGATGAAAAGATACCACTACAAAAGAAAATGTAATTTTCTTTTGAATTTCAGAACAGAGGGAAAAGAGAGGCTCTGTGACAATCTGTTAATCGGAGAGTGAAAGAATATAGATTTAATTTTTTGATACCTCTAAACCCATGTATTTTCTACATAGTGCTTTTTAATGCCTTTTAAATACATTCATCAAAAAAAGATTGGTTTATGATCACAAATATGTACAAGATTACCAGTGTTGGAAACTGTACACCTTGGTTTAGCCCACAAAGAGACACCGTTGAAGTGTTTAGCACTGTGAGACTTTCTGTGCCAACTTGGCAAAGGAGCTCCCCACAAAAACCATTGACAGGCAGGGCTGTCCACCCACACCATGGCTGAACACTCTGCAAAGCACAGATGCAATTTTCTCAGCGAGGTGATAACCTTCGGGCAGTTAGGAATTATTGAAGAAACATTTTTCAAGTAGTCTACTTCACTCTCTGATGTGTTAGTGAGCAGCAGTAAAATGAAAAGTACTAGATAAAATTTAAAATCTGAGCATTAATCAAAACAGACTGGATACTGCCTGACAAATTTGGCAATTCATTTATTCAAATATGCTAAATTATGCTGATAGCAAAGTTTGCATAACATAGGACTCACAGAGGTTCTTTAACTGAGCCACTCAAGTGCTTTGGTCCTTGACTTTGATAGCAGCTATTGCTAGAATAAAAAACCCAGACCTCACAGATTGCTCAGCAGAATGCATGAATTAAAAATGCACATGATTCTTGTAACATGATCATCAGTACTGCATTTGTTAATATTTTCATGCACTAAAACTAGCATTTATTATACCAGGATTGACTGGTGCTTTCCCTTTGGCAAAGCAAATGTTGGAAATCAAACAGTAGTTATGAGTTCTGCCACAACTCAATTACAGTCCTCACCATGGATGAAGTTATTTACTTCAGCACCAATTTTGTGATTTATTCAGTGGTTCCATTGCTGTTAGCCCTGAACTCTTTAGTAATGATATTGCCAAAGACGAAAAAATTTATAACACCTTAGGAAAAGAATAATTTTCCTTCTTCATATAAAAGGAGATATAAATCCCACCTCCCCACTCCCAAAGTTTTCCTTCCAAACTCCCGCTAATAATATATCAAAGAACGCATTGCAGTAAACATGTGGCAGTTAATAAAAATGATGCCATGTCAGCTTTGTTTTCAAATCTTAGCATTAAACTGCTGTTTGATTCAACTCTGGCCTTTAATGCAGCTAATGCAAAAATGGGGCTCTGCTGTTTTAACCCCCTATTTTACAATACTTGTCGAAAATTTTCCAAAGGGAATCATAGATGTCTCAGCTCTGCAGAACACTCGTGCACTTTTCTTGAGCAGAAATGGCTACAAATGAACCCTGCCAGAGACACTGATCTTAGAGACTTTTCCCTCTTGACACCTAACCAGTACTTTTCCTAGCTTGAGGGGAGGATGGGGAAGAGCTACCTGTGCACTGAAAGTCAGAAACTCGACAAAGAAAGGCATTGCTTACTTTTGGTGCTTCATTGCTATCTTCTCTCCAGGGGGACTGTGTAAGAGACAACTGAAGACACAGCTCTACACAGAACTGCCCAGCAAGAACTCAAGGTGCTCTCGCCTGCCTCTCCTGCCAGAAGACAACACAAAAGGCCATCTCCGGCCCTGTAATGCCAGCTTGCTGTTTTATTCACTGAGAAAGGACAGGGTAAAATAAAAAGAGCAGACACTGCATCCTGTGGCTACAGCTTGGTGGCTGTTCCAACATGTGAACACGTCAAATGAGGGAGAGCGAGCTGCTTCCAGAATATGAAACAGCTACTCTTACCCTTTTTTATATCACTGTCACATGATATCTGTATCTATACACAGGTGGATTTTCTTCCTTTCAAATGCAGAAAGCATTAGCTCCACAAAATAAATAATAAACAATCCTTTTGCATCAGTCATAATTTTTTCTCATAGATTTTGTGTTCAGTTAGCCCTGTTTTTATGGTGTGGAAGGAAAACATCTAGCACAGGTAATAACACCATAAATATACTAAATTTTATTATGCAGGAACAACTGATTGTACAACAGTTTTGACTTCAACTCTACCTTACTTTCCCAACCCACGGCTTCTGCAGTAGTATCCCTTACTTGTAGAACATTGTTTGATTAAAGAAAAAAAAAGTTAAACACCTATACATCTCAGCTGTACAAGAACAGTTAGCCAGAATATCTTTTTTGCTACATTTATAATGTTAATGCTTGATGCCAAAAGATGGAATTGTTAAATACATACTATGTTACAAGGGCTGATTTTTTTAAATTGCAGAACGGCAGCTGACAGACAGATGTGGTATTTGGTTGTAGCTCACATGGATCTAATTACTGAAATTGAGTAACATACTATGAATAACACATAAATAACATGAGTTTTAAGCACCTAGAATTACAATATAAATCACAGATCACATTAAAGTTATTTACCTTCCTCATTCCATGATGGAATGAAAGTCATTTTACACACAGATGGAAAATACATTTTATGGTTTTCTAAATACAGTGTGATCTCTGTTTTATGATGTTTAAATTGGTTTTGCATTCTAGATTTTATAAACACACTTAGGATCCTCAGAAGTATGACTCTGACTTTTAGATACGAAGGAGTTACAGGTTAACATGCCTGACTTGTACCCCTTTGCTGTTAAATCTTACTAGTGCCGACCCTGACACTAGTATTTCATGGTAAATCATTAACAAAAAGTGTAAGGGAGTTTCACTTTGCTATAAAATCATATTCCTACCAGATAGGGTCACTGAAGTGTTGATTTATTCACTATTGAGGCAGATTCAAAGTCTCCCTATTTTATAATTTCCTTTTTCTAAGGTATTAGCTCCCAAGTTTCTTCTCTGTCCAACTACAAAGCAACAAAACTAGCTCTAAAACAGAATTAAAAGATATCCAACCTCCTTTCCAGCAACTCCTATTTCAGTGCACTAACTTTTTATAGCAATATAGCTACAGGTAGATCAAAAAAGGAACAGAAACAAAAGTACAATAATGATTCTTGTTGATAAGAACAAAACCTTGCACAATGAAATTTTTTTAATGCTTCCTTGTCTCACTAAGACTAATATATTTCTAATCATAAATTCTACCCTAAAATAAAACTATGTAGTTCAGAAGTAGGTTGGGTTTCCTTAACTTTTTTTGTCCAAATCACACAGCAAGGAAAAAACCCAACAACAAAGGAACCCAAAGAACTTACTCCAGAGTATTTTTTCCTTCATGTTCCTCCATCTTCAGCAACCTGTTCTACCCCTTATCCATCCTGCCTTCATCTTCTATCCCACTTCCAGATTCTGCCGTAAGCCCCCACTGCCTTCCTCCTTCATTTGTGCAGTTGTCCAAGGACTTGAGGATGTGCAACTCTAAAGGGATAAGTGCTGTTTGCATTGAAATATGGTGCCACATTCCACTCCCATTCATTTTTCCACACATGAAAGCCAGGTAGGCAGTTCAGGATCCTCCTATCTGAAACCTTGCCTGGGGAAGAAGAGGAGCAGAGTAACCATAAGTCCTTTCAAACTGAAAGCCAAATGTGGCAGCTCACACCAGTGCTGCAGGGGACAACTGCTCCTCCTGGATTGCAGCTCTGAGGTTGAAGATGGTGCTGTGACAGGAAATGGCAGGAGGAGAAAATGCTCCTGCACAACCAAAGGTGCAGTCACTTGATCATCAGTTACAGGGAAAGAGAAGTGACTTGGGCTGCCTGTGTCCAGCATTGGGCAGCAGAAAAAAAAAAATGACTGGGCTCTGAGCTTGGTGCTGCTGTACACTCTGCTTACTGGGTTTGTGAAGCTTATAATGGTATTAGTCTGTGTCTATTAGCAGGGGAGACTGGCACAAATAAACAAGCAAAAACTAGTCTTAGTGTCTGTCCCTTTAATTAGCTGAACACCATAAATAGATGTTTCATGTTTAAACATCCTAATTATATTCTGGGGGGCTTTGGTTCTTAACCTGCTAGCAGAGGGCAGATAAAGATGTTTAAGCTACAACCTAGCTTTGATGAACATTTTTCATTTTGACCAGCTCCTGAAGCCAAAAGTTTATTACATTTTTCAGGTAGTCTGAGTAATGAGCTTTTCAGTAAGCTTCAGTAACTCTTCAGAGCAGCCCAGTTACTCTCCTTTCTTGCCATTTTTTCTCTACAAACTGAGCAGTTTCTTGCTCTGACATGATGTCATTTTTTTTTGTTAAGATGGAAAGACCAAATGTGGATCTTTCCATTAACACATGAACCCCGCAACTTGCATTAAGGTAAGAATACTTATTTGAAGTAAAACACTTCTCTAAGGACAGATGCACATAATTCTCACCCATGTGAGCATGCTTGGCTAATGGGAAATATATGCATGTATGCACACATACGCTGTAAAAACATCAAACTTCAAATATGAATGAGCATGAGTCAACTGAAATTTCTTTTCACTCCACCACAGTTGAATGCTGGGTCTACTCACATTTTCACAACGAAGACTAAATGCAAAGGGTGTACAGTGAACTACTTCTCTTCACCATTTTTAATACAGAGCATTCCTTTAACAGTGATGTCTTATGTTCTATGTAAATGTGACTAAGAAGGTAAAGAAATCCTCCAAAGCAAGTAGTGTTGACAGTTTTTTTCACTACTTACTTAACCGTAAGTCAAAGTGAGTGAGCAGTATCTGATACTGAATGCTAACAACTTCATTAAAAAAGCCAAATAAAAGCAACACTAGTGAAAAATCAACAGGAATTAGGCACTTATTCTCCATCTAACATGTCTCACAACACTAGCTGTTTGAAGCACAAAGGCAGGAAACACAAGACTGCATAAATCTGTTATTTAACCAGGGTTGTGGTGCGACAGAATCCTTATACCTGGAGTCAACTCAGCAAGACACAGCTCTGCATTTCTCACCGACCAGTAAGACATTCAAAAGAAAATTACTCATGACTGAATAACTGGATAAAGAAGTTTTTTTTTCAAAAAAAAAAAAAAAAAAAGATTCTCTGCAAGCCCTCTTCAGTTTTGTACCAATATCAAGTAGCCCCTATTAGTGCTAGGAAGTATGCATGAAAAGAAACAAGACCCGACAGCCTGGAGATCAGCAGCTCCGGCTCCACGCTGGCCTCTGCACCTGCTTCAGCTCAGCAGTGCACAAGAGCTCGGCGGGAGCAGGCAGGAGAGGAGGGTGGAAGGCCATCAATAATACATGGCTGAACAGCCAGACGGAAGGCGAAGGGACTGCGCACTGCATGGGGATTTCAAAGCTGCCCTTCTTGAGAGCGTTCAGGGCTGTTAACGTGCGCATGGCCAGCGGGTATTTGCCAGTGTCTTCCAGCACATAAACGAGCTGCTGGAAGGGGCCTGCTCTAGACTGCATCCCAGCCCTGAGCAGCTCTCCAGCACGCTTACTGAGATGGGCCAGTCTCCTCCAGAAATTCAACATCAATTTGCCTGCTTTCATATTCAGGATTCAAGTTCCTATGGAGAGAGGTCTGACTGCTTTCTCACATTTAACATTGTTATCAGAATTAGGCTTCTGATACATAGGCTACTGGCAGGTTTTCAGGTCAGGCAACTAATATGCTGTAAAACAAACAACAAAAAAACCCACTAATCATAGGTCTCTATTCTCTGCTCATAGTCCTTATTCAGACAGAAGATTCACCACCCACTTCTATGCATCATTTGTCTGGTCACTTCTGTTGCTATCCTGAATCTACAGAGTCAGCAATAGCCTTTTCAATGTAATATCAACTTCAGTATACCTGGGTGCAAAGATTTGTGTCACTCAACCACTGCACTCTCAGCCTCTGAATTTCAGGTCACCCTGACGGCTTAATGCTCATCTTCCTGTTATTTGCTGTTTCCCACCTTGTCTAGATTTCTGTCCTTCCCACTATCCTGTTACTAGCAACAAATGATTGTCACAAGCATTCTGCCTTTGCTTTCCAGGTGTAGTAAGAGAGTAATTTGGATTCTCTTACTTCAGAACATGCAGCTCCTCTTTACTGGTTTCCTGGACTTCAGAGAAGTTTACTTCCCACCTTGCTGTATCTTTACCTTCAAGTGCCTCAGTCTCCTCATCTCCTTTGTTATCCTTCTCCCCACCACACCTCTTCTTCCTCTCTAAGTACAAGAAATTGTCATTCTGTAGTCCCAAGCTTAGAGAGTTCTCTGAGCAGTACCAAACATGTTCAAGCAGGGGGAGGACTCCAAAAACCTCTGCTTATTCAATCTTGCTCTATGTATTTGATGCTCCCTCTGAAACATGAGGTTTGTACAGCTTTTGAACCTACTGGTATATATTCGGTGGGGAGGGAAGATATAAGATACAACTACAATTCTATGGTTCTACAAAAACAAGTGGTTACATATTAGAGAGAGTTCATCCTTCCTGTCAGTGCCAGGGCTGTGGGAATTCCTGCAGGGAATGCTCAACACCTGTCTGCCTTCAGACAGCACGCACACAAGTGAGACCTTATGTACAACCCAGATACATGGGAACAGCTCCTGCTAAAACTTGCAGTCAGCTTGGAGATGCAAACCCGAGAGGAGCTGTGTTTCTGTTACTCACCAGACTACCTAGCAGGCCTTCCCTCTCTCACCAGTCTACCCAGTTTAAGACCAGCACCAGTTACATGCCTCCAACCCAGTTCAGGGCTATTTGTTCTTGCCTCTGCTTCAGAGCTTGCTGCCCTTGCAAGGTTCCAACAAACTAGCTGTGAATCAGGACATAGAAAAAAATTCATCATTTAAAATATATTTGGTTGCCTGCTAAGAAATTCACAGGAAGCTTTTCCTCAGCTTCAGATAATAACAAAAGTTACACTGCTTTCAATATGAACAATACATGCTTCGTACCTTAATCACAAAGGAAAAAGGAACTATCACCTTAATAGGTAAGTGCCACTGGGTACCTCCAAGTTAATGTTGGCTTATCATTAAGGGAGACTTCAAACACCGCAGGAATCTGTATTTGCAGTTTTACTCAGTATCTGCTGAAATACCCATTCACACAGCACAAACACAGCTATACACCCCACATTCACCCCCACTTTTCACAATGTCTTTTCATGTGGCAGATTTAAGAACAAATTACACTAAATTCGTGACATCTCCAACAGCTCTTCCCTGTTATTAGAAATTAAACTGCTCAGTTACCATACTGTATCTTTCAGTGGTTCTCTTTCTAATTCTGAGGGTTTTCATGTTCATGGGAGTTTAAACAGGCATTTGGCCATGAAGTTTTTCTCCATAAAATACCATATCATATTTTGTTACTCCTTTATTATTAAAAACTCTTCTTGATGATAACAAGGTTTTCCATATATTTTTACATTCATAGCTGCACGTATTTTCTGATCATTTTAATTGATAAGTTTGCATTTCTTTAGTGTTTATGAGCATTTCCATGAAAGTGTAATAAGTCATACCACTGGAGCAGTGTGCACAGTTTGTTCACTCCTTGTCACAGCCTTGTTCCTACATAAGTCAATCTTAGGTATATAGAAAATTTCAGGTCACTTCTGCACCAATTTATTGAGAACATACTGACAAACTATTCAGTAGATATTTACAGTATGCTGAGTATTACCTAGCTGAACAGAACAGTTTAAAGGACCTGTCATGAGCAGGAGGCAGGAATACATTTATGCCAAACCACTGAAATAGACTGGCTGCCACTGCCAACAGCTATGCTTTGGCTGATGAAAGTCTTTGAGCAACAATGATTGCTATATGCTCTGCACAAGGAAGTATGGAAATTAATTATCCACAAGTAGTATTAATCTGAACTGCTGCTGGATTTACTATAGCCCTCCTCACATCTCTTGTGTTATGTAAAACTAATGATGTTTCAGTCATTCAAAAATGTTATGTGTAACCTGGTGCATTTGCTTCATCAGAATGATGCTAAAGGCAACTTTTGGCATGCCCCAGTTGCTGAGCTCAAAACAACTTTTTTTTGTGATGTATGCATGAACAGGGGTTTGCTGCTGTATAGCTCTGTCCTAAATGGAAGTATCAGAAAGGACTGTAATTTTAGATTGAGACCTCTGGGAACTGAAAACCAAACTAGCATAAAATATCCTTCTCTCCCCTTCTTTGAGGTGAGACACCTGGTCAGATATAGCAGAGGTGAGCAATGGGACACTGGAAGAGACCTTGCACCACAAATTTGGGACAATATATGTCATAGCCTGCACTTGGTCTCCCCCATACTTGTATTCCTGTCCTTGTTGCTGGTGCTTTATCTGCTAATTCTTTACCAGAATTTCCTCCTGTGGAAAGCAAGAGGAGAAATCTCTCCCTTTCCTGCAGTTTATTCAACCAAACAGCCTCAGTGGCTGAGGTCAAGCGGGGATAGAGCCACAGCTCCTCTGCCAGCCCCACCTCCACGGCCTGCTTTGCCCTCCACAGCAGGTCAAACGGGGCTGTGCGAGCAGCAGCTGCACTTGAGATGCTGTCTCTTAAAGCATGCTGTGGAGGGATCAATCTTGTGCTCCATTTTCTTGCACTGTGTCAGCTCAATCTGGCCTCTTAAACCAGTAGCAGCCCTTCTACAAGTTTTTATTTTTCTCGGTAAGGATCTCAAGGAATTGTAGAAACATGTGACTTGGATGTTCTTCTCTCTTAAAACAGAAATTTAGAAAATGTATGTTCTGTCTTTTCAGCTTCATCTGTCTGCACAATTTTTAAAATAACTTGTGACTGTTAAAGCATCTTAAAGATGCTGTTTCTTACAAATTTTCAGTGTCTATATTAATTACACTAATACATTTTATTACATTAAATATTTCATTTATGAACTGGGTCTTACCATCACTAAGGCATGAGCAAGCCATAAATGTAACACCAACTGTTATTACTATGAGCTCTGGGAGTCCAAAGCTTAGTCCAGGGACATTACTAATTGCAACTGACATGAACCTTTGATTTTTGCTCTAATTAAATGAATGAGAAATGAGCATAAAATATAAAATTTTGGAAGAGAAAAGTTGCCATACAAACCTATTCCTTACCTGTTGGCAGCAGTTTGGTGACCTTCACAGCTGGGTGAGGAGCTGCAGAAGAGCAAACTCCCAAGAAGACAGAGAGCCTGCCTCACTCCAGCATAGGATAGGGAATTAAACCTTGTCTTTGCTACAAGTCAGACAGCAATCAGAGATGAAGAGGAGAATTATTTGCTTATATTCTTTTGGATTTTAAAGATACTTCCTCAACAGAATTAAAATTGAATTCCTAAATATCACTCAAACAGGTAAAATCTGGAGCAAGCCCTGAGCTTTCACCATCCCTGCTCCTTTCTTGCCTCAGCCAGCCTCAGGGAAGGGGACAGGCCACCACCATTCCAGCAGCTCACCAAGACTGGTGGCTTTTTGCCAGTGAGCATTTCCAGCCCCTTAAAAAGAAAAGCAGTTGTTTCTGGATAAGGACAAGGTGGACCCCAGTTCTTGCCAGAGGCATACTGTGCCCCTGGGGCCAGGCTGTGCCTCCTCAGTCCTGTTTGAACCTGCTTTGTGTATTAATGGAGATGAATCAAGTTTGACTCACCCATCCATGCATCTGGGACAGTTAGTGGAAATGGATGCAGCTTCCTGCACACATAAGGCACATAAAATGGCTCTTACACAGCCAAGCTAAGTATCTTTAGTTAGCAACACACCTCCATTAGAGGCTTTAAAAAGAAAAGTCAATTTGCACCTAATTTGAAAGCTTTTTACAATCTTTAATTAGTAGCAACTATCTCAGCTAATAAAACTAAATACCTTCTGCACAAGCTGTTACCTAAGAGGCCACGAGGTTCAGCTGCTCATGCAATCAGCCTTTCACAAGAGCACTCTGGAGACAGCAACAGTGAGGAAACCTGGAGCCCTCCAGGAGCCCATGCTACCACTGCAGCAGCTCCTTGCAGGGGGCTCGGCCAAGCCCTTTGTGCAGCTCCACTTCCCGGAGGATGCTGCTCTTCACAGCTCCTTTGACAGGCTCTTCCAAGAAATGAAGAAATGGTATTTGTCGTGCAAGGAACGTCCCAGCTGAAGAGGCAGGCTGCCCTAGCCATAGCACTGTGTGGCAAAGGAAAAGCTGTTGCCTTGCCTTGCCCTGTCTCCATCCCACCACGCTGAGCAGCTGCTCAGTGTTTCCAAGATCATGATCTTCCCTGAGCAAAAAGGAACATTTGCAGAAAGCATGGGGTTGCTGCAGCAGTTTAGGGTATCAGTGCCCTCAGCTGTGTATGTGATAGGATTTGCAAATACCCCCCAGAAAAGTCTGCAGAAGCAAACAAGGCTGCGGATTTAATTCTTATGTCTTAGTGCAAACACCACCTCAGAACAGCTTTAATGTATCAAGCTGTGCTCTGAAGAGGTGCATCTGAGGTTTAGACCACATACCCTTTCCAGTCTCTTGTGCAGAGGGTAACACACAGAGCAGTAACACCTGAAGCCTCTCTAGCAACGTTCCCTTCAAGCTCAGGCTTTGGCAAGGTGAGGGCACAAAACATGCAGTGGACACTTGCAGACACAGATTTGTGTTTGCTCACCTGCTCTTCCTCGAGATCTGACCTCTGGCACTGCACTGGTGTTTTAGAGAAGGATAACAGTTTACCAGCTAAAACCCCTAGCTCTCCTCTTTTCCAGCTGTGAACCACTTGCAGTCAGACTGTGGCAGGTGTAGCTGTCAGCATCCCTCCTCTTGTGCAGGTGACTCTGCAAACACCAGCCTCTAAGCAGTGAGTCACGGTAGTCAGGTAACTTTGGTTCCCAAGTGGCACAACCCCCAAATTTAGTAATTTGAAAGCCTCAGACGGCTGGGTAGATCAAAGTAGAGCAACTGTGTCTGCATTGTGGGACCCTTCACTTACATTGTCCCTCAGGAGAAAGCCTACCAGCTGAGAGCACAGTCACAAAAAACCCAAACCATGGCGCATGTCTAGGATCTTCTTGTATCACAGAGGGTACATCTCTTCCACACAGTGATTTGAAAAAAATAAATGCCTCACTGTTCTGAATGTTCCAGCCTTCTTTGGAGCCTCCAGCCACCCAAACTTTGAGCTACACAACTTCAGCAATTTTCTGAAGTACAAGTCTTTAATTGAGCAATTTGTTCAGTTCATCAAAAAAAGCCTGCATTAGCAAAAATCCAGTGTTTCCCTTAGAACCCCCGTTTCAGAGCCTTTTCTCATTTTCTTTAGCTGTGCATCTTGTGGGGAATGTATGAACTGCCTTTGGCAAAGATCTGGCAGCAGAGTCTATGACAGTGTTCTGAGAAGTGACTTCTTATCTGATTACAGCAAGGCTGCTGGTCACATCTCTTCCCTGACAGCTCAGATGATGAAAAAAGTGCTGTATTTTGTTCTGTATTTTGTTTTTGTTTTTATTTTCATTGTCACTACTCCATACCTGTCAGCTTCTTCCCACTCTAAATAGTTTTGGGTTTTGGTTTTTTTACTTTTATTGTTCATTTTAACACCGAGAGCAAAGGAAGTAGTTACATATGCATTATATTGCCCTGAACACTCTTGTTTTATTCAACACCTAGATAACAGGCATTTCTTCATTCAAAGCAACATCTGAAAATTGCATGCTTATTGTAATAGATACCTCAAGCTATTGAAGAATACACTAAAACAGATGTTGCTATCAAACTCTGGTCAATTTGACAATAGCACATATTTTGACTACTTAAAAACTTAATGACAAACTGTAGAGTTAAAGAAGTACCTTTTAAGCTCTATGCACATTTGCATGAAAGTAGAGACAATTTAAAAAGCAAACTCCTGTGGCAGAACTGACCTAAGAAAGCATATTTGTTGAATCTGTTACTACTGGCAATATTCAGTACACCAGAGCAAAGCAAATCAAATTAAAATCAAGGTCTTGTTCCCTGCTGGAGTTTTACCCAGTGTCTCTCAGCAAGACCTGGAAAGCTCAAGGCCAGCCCATGCTTCCTTTCACCAAGCAGATGAGAGCCAGCTGGTTCTACCAGGATTTCTTCTGTCCTTCGGTTACAAGAACTGTACGTACATAACAGTGATTTCTCAAGGTTTCAGAGCACAGAACAACAAAAAAAAAATCACACCAAATGAACTCTGACTGTTCAGCAGCACTTTACTTGGCACTGTTTTGATCACTGATCATTGATGACTGTAAATGATCAATGTTACCCTTCTCCATTTTCTGTGCTACAGTCACTGATCAGAAAGAACAAACATGAGCACACAGTTTAAGGAGGGCTACTTTGCTTCATTTTGTTATCAGCATAAATTTCAGCATTGCATTTTCCCTGGACATCTCTTAGCCAAGAGCAGTGCCCAATCATTCCTGATAAAAATTCTGTTACAACTTTAAGAAATAAGTGTACATTTAAACTAATTTAGGCTAATAAAACCCTTTTCCTCTCCACGTTAATCTGCCACAGTACTGCAGACCTGAACATCAGAAGTGATTTATGAGCAGCAATAAGCTGTGCTGCAGATCAGATCCAAGATATGTTGTCAAATCAGTTTGGAAGCCTAGGCTGGAATAAAAATGTGGCACGAGGAAGGCACACTGTCAGAGCCACGTATATGAATGCATGTTTACATGCCTGGTAATGGCCAGGATGGGGAGGAGGTCCAAGGCTGAAATTTCACAGGAAATTTCTAAAAATCAGGTTTAAGATGCATTTCCAGAGCTATGAAGGAAACCCAGCACACAGGCTACCCACACTGTGTCTGACTTGGAGCTCTAAGTCACATTTCTGTGAATAACATCAAATGCTACTTAGATGGAAGACTATCTGTGTCACTGGGCTTACTCAAACAGTGTAAGCAAATCCCTCCTCGTCATTCACAATGAATGCAGCATTTGCAAAACCTGAAATTTCATATACTGCACAGGCATCAGAGAAGTATTAGGATATACATTATTACCACCCTTTAACTGCTTCACCTAAATAAAAATAAACCATGGGGGGAGTGCAGGTAGAAGTGCAGCAGAGGCCCAGGCTGTTCTGCACAGCATGCTCTTCCCTGTTCTGTATTACTCTCCAAGGTCACTTCCAGACCTTTTCTACTGATATGGAAAATTCACATTTATTAATGAGCCCCAAGCAGACTTCAGCAGTAAACAGAAGAAAAGATCTCACTGGAAGTAACCAAATGAAAAGGGTATGGTGAGAGGGAGGCAGGCACTGGCAAAGAAGGCAAGGCTGCCCTGGGAGCCCACCAGCCCATAGCTTCAGAAAAGGCTGCAGAAAGCCTGGGAATAAAAGTGAGGGGCCAGGCTCTCAGCAAGGCAAAGGTCAGTAGGTGCTGGAGGTGTGGTGTGGGCCCAGATACAAACCCATCAGTCCAGACAAGCACTCAAACACATTATCAGAGCTGCTGAGACTTCCTTTGCTCACACATGTCACAAGGGAGGCAAGCTGCCTGTAAATGCAGAGCACTTAAATTTTTTGCTTGGAAATTGGACTCTTCAAGCAAACAGTCCTCAGCCCCAGTGACTTATCTGGTGTGACCCTATCTGCCCTGGCTCCTCCAAATTTCTACTTCCTGACAAAAACCTTATCTTCTTTCTCTGAAAGGCAGCCCCAAGACAGGTGACTCTTTCCCACCTTTAAAATAGATTACTTGTCAATCTGCCTTAACTCCAGTCGAAAAACTCAAACCTTTTATTTTAGTAACTCCAGTCCCACAGTTACTGTACTGTGTGAATCTGAAGCAACAGCCTTGCTCTGCCCCACACATGAACGTGAATTCCTGACACAGGATTTTTGTTTACTTTTTAACCACAGACCAGGATTCAGCTTGGCTCTGCAAGATCCTAGCAGGGGGTGATGGGAGGACAAGCAAATGTCTGAAAAGCTTATACCAGCAGTCTTTTAGCAATGACAGCACTCAGCTGCACAGCTTCTTCAAGTAATAATAACTAGGGTATTTTATAATAGCTACTGTACAAGATGATTCCAGGGAATACAGCGACTACAGAGTAATCAATCCCACAGGATTAGAAGCAGTCTTCTGAGCCTAATGCTGGTTAAGGCATCTGAGAATTATTCATCATCTCATGATAACCATACTTTCTCTAATGTATTATTACTTATATGTTAATGGCACCCTTACAACATTTAAAAGCCTATCACACTCAGCACCATGGTGCCATTTATTTCCTGCATATGGACCACTTGCTGTCATCAATGTTTCTTCTCAAGCCTTTTTAGCTGTTGACCCAATTTAAAGCTTTCCTGGAGATTGCCATCCCAGCTGTAATTACAGTAAAGAAGGACTTCACAAAAAATGCATTTCTCCAGCATCCATAGCATCTGCTAACTCTTCTCTTAGGCTATGTGCCTGCCTGCCAAGCACATTCCAAAAGATACCCATTTGGAAGCATCAACTCTGTGTCTTCCCAGTGCAAGTCACCTAAGAATAAATATTTACATACTACTAATGAAAACCAAGCTAATGCTAACATGCTAACGTTAGCACTTTCCAGTGCAAAACAGGCTGAGAGAAGAATTTTAGCATTGCAGCATTTTGTGGTGTGTTACTTATGACACTGCAACCTAGCTTTACCTCAGCAGTGATTACAGCATGGCCATCAGTCAATTTAACCTAATTTGGGTGCTCTTTCTCTGATGCCTTGACACTAAGACTGCAATAAGCCCTATCTACAACATGGTAATTGTAACACATGTTAGATTAAGACAGATCATACACTATGCTCACTAGCAACCTCTAAGATTACTTGAGCTGAATGACCTTCAGGTATAGCCTAACTCTATAAAGTAGTATTTGCTTGGTGTTTGTTCGTATTTTCCTGTAATTTTCCAGTATTCTTACCTTTCTGCAAATCAGATCTACACTGGAAGTAGTTAATATGCTGACAACTTACTGGATGATCCTGGTAATTTATCATTCAGAGTATCAGACCAGTAATCCCCAAATGTTTAAAAAAAAATTCAAATGAACAGGCCACTACTACTTATTGTCCACCACTCCCAAAAGAAGAAAGAAGGAAAGAAAATTGCACTGAAGTTGCCTTGTGGATCTTCTCTTCCTGTGCTGTTTCCATGTAGGAGGGGCATCATCTACTCTTTCTCTCTTCATGGAAAAGTATTTCCATGCCCATATGAACCTACTAGACCTTAGAAAACAATTTGCACAATTTCACAGTCAGCAGTAGGATCTCCAAAGCTGGGGCACAGGGCTTGGCACAGGGCTAGGTACCAGCTTTGAACACAGGGTGAGCACATCCAGCTGGGCTCACACACCTCACACACAGACTCATTTCAGCCTTAAGCAGGCAACTGATGGAGGAGTCAATCCCAACAACAGGTGAAGGCATCCTTTGAAATCTGGACGTCCAGAACAGAAGGATGCAGGGCCTCCTAGGCACCCATAATTGTTCATCAGATTTGGACACATAACACTCAAAACTTGAGAGAGAGGAGGAAAGGAAACAGGGCTAGAAACAAGCAGGGGGGTGATGAGAACAAATCAGCCATGTCAATCCCCACAGCCTAGAAAGAAGTGTTATTCTCTATTAACTATTAATTAACTAACAGTTAGGAAGCACTGCCAAGTGAAGGACAAATATGACAAATAAAAACTCACCAAAAGACAAAGCTTGTGTCAGTCTTGCGCTAGGTTTCACATTTACCCCAAACTCCACTAGAAAACCCAAGAGCTGCTATGCATACTGTAAACATCACAGCAGTGTCTCCCCAGCATCACAACACCAGGACTCAGCAGTTTTCCCAGTCACTAGGTAAGAGATATTAAGCTGCATTCAGGCACTGAAGAAAGCAATTACCACCATTCAATATAATTTGCAGCTATGCAATCTTATACAATGTGACAGGTTAAGCATGCTTCAAGGCACAATATGATTGTCTAGGGGATGTGGAAAGCACTTCTTGCCCATAGTTTTTTATGAACAGTTGTTCTTATCTTTTTCCAGAACAGGAAGAGAAATTGATGTTACAAATATGGCCAAATCAAATTATGTCAAATCATACGGAGGGCACTAATTTGCACCAAAAAAAAAAAAATCAGAACCTTTTTATCACCTCTATTTGCTTCTTTTTTAGTAAAAAGCAACTGATGGAAAAGGCTGAAGTTCTATGAAATATTAAGAGACACTTGATAAAAAATGTTCTAGTTTGTGCCTTCTCTATTTTTAAGATTCACTTAACCTGAGTCCGTTCACAGTCTGTTGATTAAAACTATTTACATGTAGGTTTTGTCTAACCTCCCATTAAAAGACTGATTGTAGCTATGGCACAACTTAAAAAACATCCTCCTCTGCTAAACGAACAAGCATGAAATAAACAATGAAAATTTATCAGATATTCATAACAGTTAACAGATAAAATTCATATGAAGAACATCCCATGAAGAATGAATTTTACTTCTCCAGCATAATATGAATAATACGTGACATGAAAGTGGAACAGAAAAATATACCCGTTTCTTTATGGCAGTATCACTGCACAGATGGCAAGGAGCTCTTATTTTAACCACAACAACAATATTCCATCATTTTCACAGTAATCTAAAGCTTTAGGAGAAAGATTTTAATGCCAACATTCTTTAACTGTCCAGTTATTTCCTAAGCTGCCAGCCAAGTTGTAACATGATAATTTTAGTTTTAAAGAAAAAATATCCCACCAAAACCAGTCACAGTGTAAAATACACACTGGATAGAGTTGTTCCAGACTCTTTATTAGCACCATGTTGTGCTAACTGTCATAAGGTTTGCATGGATAAATGAAAGTTAAGACCACTAATGAAATTTCTAGAAAAAACAGGATTAATTTATCAAATTAGCTTAGAGAATTTTCATGGTGGTTAAATTTATGCTGTTCTCCAGTCCCTTTCTATTCACTAATATGAGCGAGTGAAATGAGAGAGTATGGAGAAAATACCTCTTATGAGTATCTGACTTTTGCTCTTCTGCTCATATCCTGACTAAGACCAGGTGGTTTCCCATGTTGGGCACAAAGAGCTAATACAATAGCGTAAGATTTTTAAAAATTTTTTCTGGTCTGTATAGATAATCCAGGCACTTGTTCTGTAAAGAAAAAAGTGCAGAACTGTCAGCTAAGCAGAATCCAAGAGAGCAGAGAACATTTATTAAACTCTGCCAGCACTGAAATCTTTAACAGAAACACTCAGGTTTTTTACTTTCTGGGGAGAGTGCACTTGTAAGAATTCCTGTCAAAGCTCTGAGATCACATCTCTTGGGGACAGCTGACATTAAAGCTTTTTCTTCTGAGTTTCTGAAATTAGGTCGTTCTTTTTACTATTGTCACCCCTTAGCAGAGAGAGGTTTCTTTTATCAGAGCCATATCTTCTCACAAATGCACTTCAGAGAAAACTTTCCATCAATGATTTTTCAGTTTTGATTTTGTAGGGAAACTTATACAACTACTGAATTGTTTTCCCAAACATAGTTGCAATATTAGAAAATAAATTTTTATCTGAGTTACTGTGCTTTGAATCAATGTATTTTTCTTCTGGCACTCAAAATTTTTAAAGAAGTACCTAGAAGAGCAAGCTCCTCACACAGTATGCACCATTCTCCCTAGAAGTAGCTGGTACCACATTTCCAAAAAGTGCTGAAACAGTAGAAATTATTCTGCCATATTCATGGCACATCACTAGTATTTTATGGACTTACACGAAAGCACTCCAAACTTGCATCAGCATAGTTAAGCTAAAACTCAGGACACATGCACCAAGGGGATACAGGGATACCTGGGCTCATCATGCACTGAGATTTCTAGGACTTTTAGCAGGAATCAGCTGTGCACGAACCTGTGGCACTGTGTCCAGCTGAACAGGTATTGAGCCCTGCAGCACTGGCCATATCCTGCAGCCTCCGCTTCCCACTTGTGGGTGGATGCCCAGTCCTTACTCCATTTTGTACCATAAACATTCCATGTCCACGGTCCCTGCACTGATTAAATGTCATAGGTTCTGATTTAGAAGCATATGGTTCCTATTTCCTGTTGATCAGATCCTGTTGGTTTTACTGGAATTGGTTCAGATTCAGACAAGCTGGAAGCAGCAATAAATCCAAGCACTTCCAAACTCCAGTTCCACAGAAGACCAAGCTCTACCACTCCTTGTTTTCCTAAGTTGGGAAAGGAGCAGGGTTTTGAAGTTTTTAAGTTCTTTACAACTGAACGACTTAATTATTTTGCTGTGTTTGCCTCCCGCATAATCCCCCCAAATAACTCTAAAACATTTTCTAGCTCTTTAAAACAAGTGAGAAATTTCAAAATATCAAGTAGAATTTGACATATGAATAGAATTCAGAAACTGGCTTTTATTCTCATCACATCATTGTATTTGACACACTACAAATATGTTTCTCATATCAAGAAACAGGCAGTCCAGAAGTAACTGGCCATTTCTTCCTTCTGTGCAAACGCAGCATTGCAGCAAATAATTTTCCACATGGCAGCTGGTCTACTCGTACCATTTTCTTCCTATTAGTCCTTCTTTAGGTTTAGAGGTATCAGCACCAAGTGGAACAAAGCTGTTACTCAGGTGAGATCTTCCACTTCCCAGCTGATGGATGACCCCCTCAGGGCACTACCACCCAGGTGAGACCAGGCACGATAGGAGAGCCTGAGGGAGAAACGCACAACCTGTGCACTGTGCAGTTCTTCAGGGAGAACAGGCTCTGGTCTGTATTCGAAACAACAGAAAAATAAGCTTCTCCATCTCCAAACTATATGCTGTTCACATTTTACAGTTCTTAGTAATCTCCACAAAATCCTGCTCTTTGTGGGATGCAAAGAGAAGTTAAGACTGTTAGGACTAAGGACTGAATGCACACTAGGAGGCAGATGTCTGGAAACAGTCTGTGTAGGGACTGGATGATTTCAGAGACTTTCCAATGGAATCATGCACTGTACCTTGCTGAACTGTGGAGAAACATTTACAGCTATACTAGGAGCCATAAGGAATTTGCAGTTGTTTTTGAGTTGCCAACACCTGCCCACACTTCAATGAGGAGTAGGAACCTTTTGGCAAAAGTGGTGCTTGTTTCAGGTGAATACAGCAAAGCACAGCTTGGGAGCAATGGCACTTTGCTCCAGATCAGCTCTAAAAGGGAGCTGGGAGTTTTCAAAACTGAAGATTGGGCCATAAATATGCCCATATGGTTTTCAATATTATTCTTCTAGAATAAGAGCAACTAAGTAAGTGACATTAAGGACCAGATTACCTTTTCCACCTACCCATTTCCTGCAGAGGAAGAAAGAGAAGCACAGAGGCCAGAGGCTATAAAGGGATCACATTAAATGCTGCTGTGCTCCTGTACCCAGGGGATATAGGAGACTGCCCCAGTGCAACAGCCCAACGGGTCCTCTCCACTTAAAGACCTAGATGAAGAAGGGGAAGTCATAGGTGACTTCTTGAATTTTGTGTTTTACTTTGTAAAAGGGAAGAGAAGACAAAGCAATGGGGCAGGGTCTGACCAGAAATCTACCCACTCCTGCACTCTCTAGAACACTGATCAGTAAACGTGTCTAGACAAAAGTGCAAGAACTAGGTGACTGTGAAGATAGTAATTCTAAATCTATTTGGTACTCAGGCTTCAGGGATTTTATTATTTTAATTTAAAGGACTCCTTTCACTGACTGCAAAAGAGAATGTTTAAAGGTATGGACATGACAGAGCAAGTATTATCCTTGCTCAAACTCCCCATTGTAACACAGTAATGTAAGAGCTGATAGTTTCATGATGCTTCATATTTAAGGTATGCCTTCCAGCACTCAAATCAGTTCATAAAGCTGGAGGGAGTGGGAATCACCTGCCCATAGCTATGAGAAAAGCTAGCAAGAAAGTTAAAAGAAAGCCCATAGCTTCAGACTTTTAATTCTACTTTTAAACCAGAGTCTTTCCTTACTTTTACAGTTCACTCCTGAAGCCTTCAAAAAAAGCTAGAGAAACTAAAGACTGTTATTGCTTTCACATTATACCTGACAGTGCCACTTTTGTGGCTGTACAGACAATGACATTACAGATGGTGACAAATTCAAGGTAATTGTTTGTGAAGTGCCAAGTACTGCCTGTTTAGCTGCCCAGTGACAAAGTCATCATTTAGATCTTCATTCAGAAAAGCATGGAAGCATATACCTTCACCACTCCTGTTAAGTGGAGCATTTAAGCATGTGTTTAACTTCAAGCACCTGCTAATGCTCTGAATCGCTTATTTGGGGAGTAGGTGTACATTAACAGACCTTTCAAAGAGGGGTGGTTTGCAGATGTGCTAACTACATAAGATCCTAAAATGTAACCACAAAGGAAACTAATTCAGGGTCTTTTGTGAATACCATCTCACCGCACAAGCCAGTGGGCAGGACCTTAGGTTCAACCAGTAGAGGGAACCCAAATGCCACACACTCCGGCTGCCTCCCTGCAGAAGCAACATTACTCATAGGAGCACACAGGGTTGAGAGCTCCCAGCTTTTAGGCTGCACCACACCTGCTTTTGCTGCAACCACCTAGAAGGACACACCATTCTTCATTATCTCATGGTCTATCATGGATATATGGACCTTTCACACTACATACACTGAGTTTCTTAAAATAATTTTTAAAGGACAACTATATCAAATGTATTGTCTTTGTACAGCCTAAGCTAGCCAATTTGTATTTTCCAGCTTTACTACTTCACTCTTTTACCACATCATCTAATGTTCACAGTACGCACAATAATAAAGAACACCTGAAAGGAAGGAAGACATGTAAGGACTCAATCCACAACTTTGCTATTTGAGTGGTTTTTATATATATAGATAACTGCTCGGTAGCACATTTGTACCATTTTCTCACTGTATATATTGGTTTGGGGGTGGGGGTAGTTGCCCTTGATACAGATTTTTCTGGCACAAAAATCTTGCAAGTGGGAGTTTCTCCCCCACTGCCTGAGAATTTCTTCTGCTTAAGTGTTTTGGAAAAGCTACAGTGTGTTTCCCATGCATTTTCTGGCAGCCTACATAAATCCCTTTTCAGCATCTTGAACTGAATTTGCATGTGAAAACAGATTACCCTAAGACAATTACAATGTCAACTGATTAAGAAACTCCTGCACTGCTAGGGTTGTGGAATTTATTTTAAATGGACAATGAGAACTTTGTGGAAAAGTGAACACACTTGGAAGACTTTAGGAAACTTGAAAACTGTTATTTCTTTCAGCATCACATTCTGTGGGAGAGAGCTACTAGCTTCTCCTTAAGTTACATTCACTCAACACACCATTTCTTTCCTGCTTAAGTGTTCAGAGGAAAGTTTCCCATACACTTGTTAAAATCTAGTGCATCTGTGTCTGTTCCTCCTGAGGATGCAAGCACTAATGGATAATCCAGAGCGATAAAGGCAGCAGAGCCACACGGGAAGACCACAGAGAGTCAGATCAATGCAGGTCCTAATAGTAACTCTGGATTAATTTTATTCACTGCTTTCATGGCTTCATCAAACATGACCAACCCTCTTTCAACCTTCTTTCCAAACTGAGGGCTCTCAGACAATTCAGCATCAATTTACAAGACAGCTGGCTTTATGTCCTTGATTATTTAAGTTGCTCTTCTCCCTATTTCCTAAAGCTCCAGTAACCTTGAGATGTGGACACCAGAAGCACTGGCTTCCACAGACTTCATATAAGGAGCAGAAGTATTTGCTGGTTTTCCTATTGTCATCTCTATCAAATATCTGTGATTCCCTCCAGCTCTGTTTCCTGTACAAGGATAATCTGCTGCTGACACCTGTTGCCAGCAGTGAGGGTAGTTTCGCACAGAGTGAACATTACCTAGTGAAAATACTCTCAAGACCACACTGGATGAAGCTGGATTTCAGAAACTGCAACTGGGTTATGCCCTCCCCCTCTCCAAGAAAAATAAAGGGAGCAGTGGGGAAAAACAAGGCTTTTTGCATAGATGCAAAACCAGCAAATTTGTCACAGTTGATATTTGCACAACAACTTGATTTGCTGGAGACAAAGGATGAACTCAAGGCGCTGAGAACCATGAAGTGGGAAGTTCATTCTCCTAATGTTTACACGGAGAAAGGAAAGTAAAACCCCCTCCTGTATCTCTAGATACTTGAGACCATAATTTGTTATGTCAAGCACTGATGCAGGTTTGGGGAGGGGAAAAAACCTAGGTTCTGGCTTAATTTGTAAGCACACTGGAAGAATTCAAAAGCAGGTCTGCTTATGTGATGTATAATAGGATATTGTAATAGCTGGACTGAAGTAGATTTATGTGGCCTGTGTGTAATTTAGATCAAAAAGGAGAAGCAGTGTCGCTAACAGTGAAACTTAACTGTGAGGTATGTCCCCCATTCTCTCGCTTGTCAGGCATTTCAATTATCTCTCTGGTACTTTGTATAAATAAAGCTGCAAGGAGATGTTCTAATCCAGGCTGTCTGGGTAAAACAAAGACTCAGAGGAGCCAAGATTCACTTGTACAGTAATTGGGGTTTGACTCAGAATTACCCAAACCTGTGATTAAATTATACACAGAAAAAAATAAAAGTGTTTTACTACCACAAAAGTATGGTTGTATTTATCCAACCAGTCATACTCAACAGCCACCACCGTATCTTCATTTGAAAAGCAAAAAACTCTAAGACACGTGCAATCTGCCCTTCTCAAGTCCTCAGTTTCCAGCAGCTGGCTTTCTGGCCAAGAACACAATTTCTCAAAAGCACACAATTTCAAACACTGACAACTCTGCTACTGTCTGAATTGCAAGACAGTTGTGTTGACTTTGACCAACTCAGTTCTACAAACTTCTTTCACCTCCTCTCCAGTTTTCCTGCACTTTGCTACATGCAATACCTCTCTTATTTCAAATGACTAAATTTAAAAAAAAATATAATTTATAGATTTTATAGCATAGAATACATCTCTTTTATGCCTCACATCATACTGCACATACAACTGATAGCACTACTTACATAGTAAGCACTAAGTTAAATAGACTCAATTTTGCTGCTTTACAAATATATTTTCTATCAAGTCAAGGGATTTTTACAGAGGAGATTACTTTCCTGAATATTAAACTCTACCTCCTGTCTGGAACATTCTCCAGTCCTTTCTCACATGCTTATTTTCAGGCAGCCCTTGCTAATATTTATTTAAAAATCTTTTTCAAAATATTAACTGCAACACACAGAGTCTGAAAGGCAATTCTTGAACTGACAAGACTAATATCATTTCATCTGCACATCCATCCAGACCACTGAGATCCCAGGAAACACAGCTCATACCAGCAGCTCACACACAGAGCATGTGTAATTAAACAAAGGGCAAGGAGCAGAGGAGACTAATTACCTATCTTAACCACGCCCAGAGACAGGGTGTGGTTAATCAGTCTGCACTGATTTCACCTGAGCAGCTGCTTTCAGGAACCTACCTAGAGATGATGTCTCTAGGTAGCCACCCAGGAAGCATGAAGTAGAGGTAATTTTAAACTGCTCAGATGACCACATCTACCTCTAAAATGCAATCCTGAAAGGTTCTATGCAATGTTAAATTACCAGAGGACACCTTCTGGTTTTACTTCTTGAATTTCAAAGCACTAATTAACAATGTTTTGGTTTTCTGTGACTGGAGGGCAATTTAAATTTAACCTAATTCTTCTGCCACAGGTGACAGCATTTCTAGGCACCAACATTAGCACTTTCCTGCTCTCAGTTTCTGCTCTTACATTTCTGGACTTACTGGTAGTATAAGTACAAACTGCTCACTACTAACTTGTTCCAAATTTAAACTAAGAGTCAAATCCCCCATGGTGGCCTCAAACAACTCATAGCACTTGTAAACTTGTGTGTCTTTCCAAGCAGGAGACAGTATTTGGATTCACTGTGCACTTTTCATCTCTCATTGCTGTGTCCCAAGATTTGATCACCCTTCCACGACAAGGTGGGAACTGCTTAGTTAATAACCTGTACTGCTTTGGAATAGCATATTTAGGACCACGGTAAAGGTCTGGTCAGTTACTGTATTTTTCCACCCTGGGGGTGGTTGAGCACTGGAGGAAGATGTTCCCACAAAGCTGAGAATTATTGAACCAAGGTATCTTGAAGTGGCCAAGCTAAGGCTAGGTCAGGCCTAAAAAGGGGCTTTTTGGAAAACATCTTTATTAGAATAGCTGTATGGACACACTGGCAGATACCTCATTTAAAAAGTGCAACCCATTTCACTGTGGAGAAAATATTTTTCAAGAGTGCTACTGATGACAAAAATTATATTTCACTTTAAAAAGGCTGATGAACCACTGCTTATAATTTGCACTCAACAAATAATATAAATAGTATCTACCATGGATGTGATCTGGATTTACCAGCTCCTCAGCCATGCTGGTTATCTGTCTCCTAAACTGTCAGCTAAGTAAAAAAATTAACTTCAGTCCAGTACAACATTTCAATAACATTGCTAATTGTGTGACTGCTGTGCTAGAAGAGAGAGGAAAATCAAGTTCTCCCCTACTTCTTTGAGTTTGGAGCACATTTTGGAGTTCTGCTAAGCCATGAAAGCATAGGGACTTAAAGGACCTGAAGGAATTGGTTGTACTTGCAGGGGATCCCCTGGAACTTCCTAGCTTAGCAGAGGTGATGAGCAAGCATACAGACATGTTCATACATACATGGATGCACCTGCATGCAGCTGTGCCCCTCTTTAAAGATGGCTTTGCAAGGAGGGCAGGAAGCAGAGGGTTTGCAATTATTCTGTTTTGAAGTGTCTGCCTAAAAACATTTTAATTGCTTACCAGCTACAAATAAATGTATTGCAAATGGACATAAATATAGATTAATTTTGAGGCGTTTGGCATGATTACTTTCCTTAAGTGACGAAAATTACTATGTAAGCCAAAGTCATAAACTGAGTGAAATGATTGACTCTCAAACCACTATCCAAGCATTAAAACCTCCAAATTGATAGTAAAACACTTTTATATCCAAGTATTTCTTCCCTCTACTGAGGCTTAGACCTTGTTATTCTTGGTGGAAATAGTTAGCACAAGAACTTTTTATCAACAGAATTAATAATGAAAAAACCATCAGAAACAACCGCTAATGATTATGCTATAAATTTAATTAGCAGCAATGAAAAATGTGTCATTTTAATTGACTCAAGTGTCATAAACAAGTGAAATACAGGACAGTCAGACAACCACATGACTATAATAATCCCTGTGTTAATAGTAAAATGCTAAGTGAGAGAGTAATGGGCTACTTTTTTTTTTGTTTTGCAAATCATATAAATACCGGGAATGTCATCTGTATTATTACTTTTTTTATGATGACCAGTATAAGTTTGATTAGGTGCTGGGAAGACATATAAAAAACACTTTGTAAAAGTATAGAAAGAATAGCAGTAATCTGAAAGATGCTGAAACCTCCTCAAAGTCATTCTAACAGAGAAACTATGGGCTCTGCAGATGTTGACATGCACCTGTCCTTCCCTTCCTCCTCTGCTTTCTCCAGCCCCCACCAGCCCCTCCCCAACCCAATGGGCTTCAGAGCAGAAAAATGAAGAGACTAACTCAGGATGGATTTCTAGGTGTGAATCTGGAAACACAGGACTGAAGGAAATGAACACAGAACACAACCCAAGCATCCACTGTGAAGAAGCCAGCCGCTGGCTGCATCCACCACCCATCACCAGGAGCTCTGCCATGGTGCACGCCAAGTCTCACCCACCCGCTTTTGCGGAGAGCAGCTGCACCCTTCCCAACCTCTGCCTGTACCTCTCCTTCCTTACAGCTCTCCAGAGGTAAAGCTTGGATACAAGTGTGGCTGCTCTGCCTGGGGCTCAGCAGCTGCAGTTTGAGCAGTGATACCCCCTGCCCAGCACTCCACTGGCCGTGGACATGGGCTGCACAAAGGCCAGGGATAGCCTTTATCCAGGGTCCTCACTCAGGCTGCTGCTTCACCCCATCACCAGTGCCTTCTGGGAAGGACTGTCAATACATTTATGATAAATATAGCCCCACACTTGTTTGTGGAGACCTTCTGCAAAACCCAGGATTTTGAGTTAGCTACCATATTCATGGTGTGGTCCTGCAGACCAGGGGCTGGGTACAAGGTTATTCCCACTGACTCTTCTGGAAAAGAAAGTCTTGTTGCCTTCTGTCTTGTGAGGCAGAAAATTTTTGCTCAGGCTCCTCTGTCATACTTATCTGGATTTCTAACTTGTGAATCCTCTACTTTTTAATTAAAAGGAAGCTGTTAATTGTAGAATGAAAGTTTAAACCTTGGAATTATTTCTTTACAGTGGTTTATTTATTTGTTAATTTAACTCATGTGCCTCATATGTGCCTTCCTGCTACTCAGCAACCCAGAAGTTTGTAGTAACAATGCTGTCTTGCTGTGCTGAAGAAAGCAACCCATTCTGAGGTTTTATTTTTCTAAATTGTCATGTCATCAATTCGTGACGAAAAGATAGCTGTTTACCTCCTTCACACAAAACAGAGGTGGTTACTTTATGTCTGTCAGAAATAGGCTCAAATAGGAAGACTGTTTCGGGGTTTCCTTTCTGAGGACCGGGTGTGTTGCTAATCCTTACAAAGCTCTCAGTTACTCCAGCTGACACCTTCCAAAAATCATCTAGTACCCAAAATCACCTGAGAGACAGAGCTAAGTGAGGTGCTATCAAGAGTGACCAAGGATTTGTCCATTTTAGTTCCAGAATTAGAAAAGTTCTGATGTTTTGATAAAAAGAAGAGATGTCTGACTGAAGAATAACTGTTCTCACACCAGTTTCATTTCTTATACTGTTCACTTGCTAAAATATTATTACACCTTCTGACACAATAATATGTTTCACTGCATTTTGCTTCACCAAACACAGGCAGAAATAGTTCAAGCTGTGGAAGGAGCATGGATGGTAACAGCACCGACCACCTGTGGCAGGGTCCCCACTGGAGTCACTCACTCCCCCGGCCATGGGGACGTGTTTGGCACTCATCACAAGGGCAGGTCATACACAGGTGGCAGTGCCTGCTACAAGAGCTTTATTTTCAGTCAGTGGACTCCTGAAATTCTTGGCTTCTATATTTTATAAGACTCTTCTGAGCAAGAAGAAACAGCATAAAGGATAATGCTTGGGGTTTGAAGTGTTAAGTCACTACTGTCCTCCGAAAATGACTGTGAATGTGACAAGCTGCTGAACACAAGCTGGCCACCACAGGCTGCAGGCTTGATACTTCTGTTATAGCAGCCTCTCATCAGAAAGTAGGAGAAATACTCTCAGATAAAGTGCTTCCTCCCATAACACTGGTGTACTTCTGTTGCTTCAACAGTAAGAAATGGGGAAGGAGCTGCAGGTCAGGCACTAGCCAGCTACCACTGAAAGCCCAAGCAGCATGCATCTGGCACTGCCACCTGTGTTCCTGTGGTAGCAGTGCTGCAAGGTACTGTTGGTGTTGAGCTGCAGTTCACAGACTAAGAAGAGCCCAGGACACCATGGACTATAGCACTTGAGGTGTTTGCAGGCAGCCAGGAAGAGCCATGGGGCTGCAGTGCCCTCCAGCAGTCCCAGAGCCTGAGCTGTTCTGGCATTAGCCAGACTCCTGTGGGACCAAGACTGAGACAGAGAATCCAGGTTAAAGAGCCCTGCCCCAGTTTACAAAGTCAGAAATGTCTCCAGAGGAAGAGAAGCTGATTTGCAGTAACTTGGATATCTCCCTTCCCAACTTGAGGTCTGGCACCACCAAAACAGGCAGTTAGATCCTAGTTTCAACGTGCACACACTGGGTGGGTATTCTCAAATGATTCAACCCAATCAAATAAACTTTACAAGTTATTGTAGAACAGCAGGAATGCCCTCACTCTGCAGCTGGTATAATTTGTTTTCAGCAAACTGATCTTACACTTTGAATTAAACCAAATTTTGCAAATATTTCTTGCTGTAAGTATTTGCTGCCCTCATTGCACTTTCCCTTCACTTCCCTGCAGGCTGGGTATCTTCTTCAAGTAAGAATCTCTTCAAGGAAGCAAGAGCATTTTGGTTTGATATGCAATTTGAGGACATCTAAATAGAATTTTTCAAAAATCTCTAGTGCCCAAGCCTCCTGCTGTCACAGGGCTGTCCCCCCACCTGTATCAATCCCCCTCTTCCAGTCCATCCACCATGGAAACTAAAAAAAGCCACAAACACTCCCATGCCACCTTGAAAATATATACACTGACCACACAACTCCAACACAGTGATTAACACAACATTTTCTAGCAAAAAGCAAATCTTCTGGCCAACAAGTCATACATCAATAGTTTCCAGGGCTCACAAAAAACACACCTCACTATACCCATTTCCCCTTCAAAGCTGGGGAAAAATACACATTAATCGTAAGAATGTACAAGAAAATGTTCAGAAAATCACGTACTAAACTGCTGTGATTTTTTTATGTTTTGTGGTCAGGTGTGGCTTCTGGGTTTGGAAAACTCACATAGAAAGGGAAATTTATGTTACGCAGTATCCACTGACAGGAACCTAAATCACGCTCAGTGTAATTTCCCTTTCCTAAATATTACCTGCTACTTATTACAATAATTCAAACTATAAACCAAAATATTAGTCTCTAAAGGTTATTTCTTGGCTGTAGTTACAATCTCAATCAGCAGACTAGAACTCTGCCTTAAAGACAACTAGAGGCATGGGAAACAACAAAGCCACATTACTTCTCTGAATTGACAAAATGTGGGACACAACAGATTTTGCTTCTCTTCATGCTTCTTATTTAGGACTCTTGCTTTTCTATAGCTCTAGAATCAGTGATTATGTAGGAATTAAAATTCAGATGACATTTTTCTAAGCTCATCCTTATAAAGTAAGTTAAGCAAAAATGTATTAAAACATTTTTCTTTAAATGCAGCATCTGCTTTCCAAAAACCTTTGCAGATAACAAGCTAGATGACTTTTTCTCATGTTCAGTTTCCCACTTGATATATTAAAATATAAAACCTGAACTGCAGTGTAAAGATAAAGAAGCAACTTGATAAAACATGGGAGGAATTTAAATAAACTCATTACACAAATCATTGTATTAGGTTTACAGATGCCAATCTTTTGTTTAAAGGAAAGGAGATTTACATTTAGCAAATGGCAAAGACACGGAAGCAGAAAAGATTTGCTGTTACAGACAGCATACACAGCTATTAGACAAATTGTAATTGTGCAAAAAGCTGTAACAAAAGGCCTCAGCCTTCATCTCCAGAGGTACAGCAATCCCGCACTGAAGCTAAAAGCTTCTGCAGCCCAAAGCAGCACACATTTCCTCATCCTCTCTTCTGACCCTCTCTGGCTGGGAGGCACTCACAAAAGCTGATCCTTGCCGTTTCTCCAGGGAAGCTGGTAGATCTCTCCAGCACGCAAAGAGACTCTGAGACCACTTCTAGAAGCATTTCTCTGCTTTACACCCTCAAATTTATCTGTGCACATACACACCCCTGCCCCCACGCAGCCAGCCATACACATGTGGACACTGCGGCAATTCCTGCTCCCACTGCAGGAGCCAGCTCCACGCTCCTGGCATGCACAGGCTGAATTTACCAGCTAACTGCTGAAACAGGTGGAGGAGGCTTCTGTGCATTGGGGCTATATGACAAGGGCATTTTTATTCACGCTCATCTAAAAGCCATCATTAACGTGGGACTCTGAGCACTGTAGGTGTCAGACTTTCCTACCCCCAGTGGACCTTTCTCTCATTCTTACTCACATCATGAGAACAAGGGGGAAAAACATCACTCACCCACCAAGCCCACCAAATTTGACACAGCTCAGAGCTGTCTTCAAGCTTGTAATTTCCTGCACTCTCCTGCAACCAAACCATTTTTATTTATAACACATTAATTATTGTTCACTTATCATCAGGGTTACATGCAATCTGATTTGTGCATCTTTAAGACTTATGGTGGTATCTCTTTCTTTGTTAGTGGCTAATTTAAAATGTCTCATTAAGCCTGAAACAAAAAAACTGAGGCAGGAGGTTAAAGCATCACTGCAGCATTTCTCTGCTCTTTGACTAATACTGGTATTTGAAAAGGACTGAAAATCCTTTGGATGCTGCAGATGTAATCAGACAGCCCAGTCTCTTCCCCAAGCTGAATTTACAACTTTAAGTTGTAGCCTTTACAGTTTGACATGCCTTCAACCCCTTTGCATAACAGAACTGTCACGTACGGTTCACACTCTTCAAAAGCAAGTCATGTATTCCCACTTAATATAACAGAATTATACTGTGTTACCTTCTGGCTGAGCAGCGCCACACGTTGCCTCAGCCAAAACCAACACTGAGGCAAGACAGGATTTGTCTGAAAGGAACAGCAATGCTTTGGCATCCTACAGCCTTCAAAAATCTAGACTGTTTCACAAACACCATCTTCCAGGTGTCCTTGAGCCACGGCTCTAGTGTTATCTATCCCAGATGCTTCAGTTTCATGTTCTGCTAATAAAAGCTTTTCTATAGCTTTAGTTACGTGTTTCTACAAACCTCCATATTCTGTGCATTTGTAACAGTGGCAACTCTCTGTTGCTGAGTTTCTTGTATCTTAAGAAACCTTTTCTTTTGGGGAAGGGGTGGGCAAGGAGGCATGCAAAAGGGAAAAGAGACCTCTCTTTTCTCATTACTATTTTGCTCTCCTGAATTGCCCTCTTTCTCAAAATGCAATAGAACAATAACAAAAGAATAAAATATTTATGCATTTGGAAAGCTTTAATTAGTGTTTCTTTAAGGGAAGCAAAATGTGAAAACTCTTGTGTGCCGATTTGCCAACAACATTGAACTTGATCTCCAGTACAGGTGTTTCCCACCAAGGTTTACAAGTGGTAGCAACAGAAATGCTGTTGATTTCTGCTGGTGGGCCAGTGGAACCAGCTCTGCTGAGGACCTAGCCTCATAGGTGACCTTCATTTATCACCAACCTTCACTCCTGAGCTGGGAGAGGGACAGATGAATGCTGAAGCCAGCAACAGACACTGCAGGAAAATCAAAGTGCTTTATTAGTTTCCTGCCCTTGTTAATTTTAAGTCAACAGAGGAAGGGAATTTATGCTCCCACTACAGGCCAAGAGATGCAGTTCTAACAATATCAACTGGGTTTTTTTTTAATAAACATGATTAAAATGCATTTTCTATCTAAAAAGAAGTTGAATATTCAGAGTTTAATAACTGGAAGGAGAATGCATTTTCTGTCTAAAAAGAAACTGAATACTCAGACTTTACTAAACTAGAAGAATGCATGCTCTAAAAGCCTTCCAGGAAGGCCTTGAGAACTTACTCAGCCTAGTTTCCTTAAAAAGTACTTCCTTGCTTTTATTAGAATTGCTACACCATGCTATGGTGTCCATGGAGGGTACTTCTCCCTCCCACACCTCTGTCCCATGCCTCTTTCTCAGATGGATGTCAGATTTCTGTGGAGACATCAATCTCTGTACAATGTTGCTTGCAAGTGATCAAAAAATCAGCTTTGGTGGTCCTTATACAGTTCAAAATCTATTTAAATATTAAACATTGTCAAGGCTTTACCATTTTCAGGACAACATATAAAAGTATTTTTTCTGTGAGTTACCTGTGTCTGAAGTCACAGTTAAACACACATACACACAGAATTCATATAAGCACAACACTGAGGATTGTTTTTTCCCCTGAAGGCAGAAAAAAAGCAAGAGGGGAAGCTGGCAGGTACTGTTATGACTGACAGTTGCCATGCTGCAGTATTAATTTAAGTAGTCACTGCTGCACCCTTTTCTTGGTCTTCAGAAAAAGGACAGAATGACTTATAGTTTTTTTTTAAGTACTTGTGGGGCAATTCTGGCACAACCATGGCAAATGCTGTATGAAGTGACGCAGCCCTTAGCATCCCTGCAGTACCTGCCGTTTGCTGCTACAGTGGGCACAGAGGAATTAAGTGCTTTTCCCATCTTCACAGAGGGAATCAGTGTCATAGGTAAGAATAAAGAACCAGGAGTACTGGCCTAGACCTGTAATCACGGAGAATTTATGTATTCCCTGCATTTCCACTGTGCCTTCATACTCAAAAGTCCTTTTACTTCTCCACTAACAGCTACCTGCTAACAGGGACACCACTTACATAGCAAATGATTAAAAACTATTCTCACTGACTCATTCTCCTTCATGAGACAGTCTTATTCAGAGCAGTAGGCCCGAGCTAAATAAACACACACTTACTGACTGCAGCCAAATAATGGCAAACATCACCAACAGACACATTTTCTTCCAGATTCTTCTTATAAATACGAAAGCAGCTGTCACTTTTCTTGATGAGGCCTGACTGCCTCCGTCACCGCACTGTGCTGCGTGACGCACATGCAGACACTGCTCCCACTGCCCTCATTAGGATGCTCGCAGGTAAGCCTGGTCGGCTGCTCTGTCAGCCCTTAGAGCAGCTGCAGGGAATAAATGTTCTGAGTGGTTTTTCAGCTTTCTGAGAATGTTTCTTAATCTACACGACCTACCACACAGTGGTAGGAAACTGCATTTATGCAGAAGAAAATTTAACTCCACCTCAGTAAGCAATTCCATGACAGCAAAGAGGCATCCCCCAGAGAGCTAAGAATTCCTTAAGCGGTTCACATTTTAAAACAAAATTACAATTCATCATGCTGCTTTCTTGGGGGTGGCATCCTTTGGCAGGGAAGAGAGAAGCAACTGGTATGTCACATAAGACCATATATTCTCTGGATAAAATGAGGAACATGATTTACTGAGCAACTTACTTTCCCTGCTCAGATTAATGCTACTTACATCCAACCTTTTACTAGCTCCACGTACAGAGAGCAGGGCAGAAGGAATAGCTGGCATTTGCTTCCAGGGCATGTTAATGGGACGTGTGCTGAGAAATGGGTATTGGGCCATGCTATTCTGTCTGTCTTAGAGGATTCTTTATCTTTGGAAAAGAGCACTCTGGTCAAGCTTCTCAGCACAACTAACATGAAAAAGCATGACAACAACTACACTGAATAGTGTGGAAATAACAAAAAAAGCTTTTCTTTGAAGCCCAGTTTATGTGCTTAGTGAAACCTCAGCACCAGGGATGTGTTTCATTCCCCTGGGAAGTCTATGCCCATGGCCAAAGAGCTTCCTACAGCAGCCCTCAGGAGAAACACTTGGGGGTGTTGGTTATAGGAAGCTGGACACGACCCAGCAATGTCACAGCCCAGAAAGCCAGCTGCAAACTGGGCTGCACCAAGAGCAGTGTGGCCAGCAGGGTGAGGGAGGTGAGCACCTCCTGCAGTGCTGTGTCCAGCTGTGCAGCCCAGCACAAGAAGGACATAGACCTCTTGGAGAGAGTGCAAAGGACGGCCTGTGAAGCTGATCAGAGGATTGCAGCACCTCTCCTATGAAGGCAGAGCTGCACAAGAGAAGGCTCTGGGAAGACCTAGTAACAGCCTTCCAGTACCTAAAGGGGGCCTAGAGGAAAGACGTGGAGGGACTCTGTCAGGGAGTTTAGCAATAAGGTGAAGGGTAGCGATTTCAAACTGAAATAGTGTAGCTTTAGATTAGATGTTGGGGAGAAATTCTTTACTGTGAGGCTGGTGAGGCACTGGAACAGGTTGCCAGAGAAGCTGTGGATGCCCCATCCTTAGAAGTGTTCAAGGCCAGTTTGGATGGGGCTTTGAGTAATCTGGTCTAGTGGAAGGTGTCCCTGCCCATGGCAGGGGGGTTGGAATGCGATGATCTTTAAGGTACCTGCCAACCCAAACCATTCTGTGATTCCATGGATTCTCTGATTCTTATTGATCACACTTTTGGAATTGTTTACTTTTTACCTGCCTTTTATACAAATTTAAATACCAATATAATTGTTAGATAATGTTGAGAGGGTATTCAGCTTTCTATGGCATTTGAAATACACAAGACTGTGTGCTGCAGTTGGGAACTACAACTTAAACTCTTGAGAGAAAACAATGAAGTCCTGAAACCAGTTCATCTGGGTTCAATGGACTGAATTCAAACCATCAGCTATTCTGAGCAGGACTCTTTTATAACCCTTGATAATAATAGTTTGTCCAGCAAACTAGACTAGCTGTATGAGACACAGACATTTAGGTTTCACCCTGATGGCAGTTCTGAGAGCCAGGAGAGATGATATAATAAATACTTGTGTGGTTGCAGATTACATGTCCCCAGGGCCTGGCACTGGGAGAGCACATGGACTGAGAGAATGTGTATCACTGTATTTTGACCTCTGGTGCCATGAGCAGTTGGACTGAAGTAATTCACAGAATTACAGACAATTCATGCCCACATGCTTAAAATTATTTCTTCCAGAAGGAAGCATTTAACATAAGGCAGATGGGCTTGTTCTGTAATGTGCCACACAGAAGAGGAAATCCCTAATTCATCAATTTCCAGTTTTGCACTATCCTCACACCACAGGCTTCCTCATTAAGATGAAGGTGCTGAATCTCTGCTACAGGTGGAGAAAGCTGCATGAGCTATTCTGCTTTTCAGAGAATCAAGGCTATTGAATTGCCTAATTAAAGCAGCATTAACAATACAGTAGCAGAGCACTTTACTGCTGCAGAAACCAAAATGCTTCATGGAGATGTAGGTTAAAAAATTCCTGCCTCCATATAAGCCTGGGAATAAATTAACATATTTCTGATCAAATGCTCTTGTGGGTTTTGGCTGACTTTCAGCCTAAAATTCAAAAAAATGTAGCTCACAGCTACAACTTCTGTGAGGTGACCTTAATTTTGCTTTTCATGACCTCTGAGTAAAAGGGGTCTTTGTTTCTTCATTTAGTCAAGTAAAGGGAATGCAGTGCATTAGTGAAATATGAATTACCTAGCAATCTCCTGGTCAAGTGCAGTAATAGGCTCAGTCATCTCTGATACCCCAGCTATATTGCATATTTGTGACATTTAGCATTAGTCACAAACTAGCAGCATAAAGACAACCCACTGGCTCATGAGAAGGAGGAGAGGAGTGGCAAGAACAACCCTGACTGTGTGGATTAGAATCTCTGAACCACTGAACAACCCAAGTTGGAAGGGATCTGGAATAGCATCCATTCCATTCTGGAAGTTTTAAAGAACTATTAAGACAAGCTTCCGTCAAAATTTCCTGAGCTGATTTCATTTTGGAGTTTGGTATATCTTGGAGACCTTCCCTGTCCTCAGTGTCCTACATTCCAGGAAAAGGAAGCAAAGGGAAGCAATGGAGTGGTAACAAAGTATAGACAGAGAGGTGTCCCTGGAGAGACTAACTGGAGGTGAACAGCATCCATAGCCACATTTCCTTGCACTGCTGCTTGAGTCAAGGACTAGCTTTTGCTCTGTGTTTGTGCTCTGCTTAGCACAACAGGCTCCTAGTCCACTACTGCTCTCCTCAGCAGATACTCAAGCTCAAATTTCAAGCAGATGACACATGATCCTAATTTTCCCTTTTTCTGCTCCCACAGTCCTCACCTCTATCTCCTACCCCATAATGGAACTGTACTGCTTCCTTACCACATTCTTTGCTTACGTGTTTTACACACTTCTCCCTATCCTTCAAACCCTTGCCCCTTTGAATCAAGTCTCCAACTCTCAGCTTTTTGTGAAGTCCTCAGTACAGTAAAGCCACAACTGTTGATTAGGATCTTTAAAGGCTAACATAACTTTTATGCCTCTTATTACTACTAATAAGAACTAAATGTAATGGACTCCTTCTCAGTTGTCCCACTTACATGCACACTACTTCTGCCAATTACAAAATAAGGAAAATAGTTCTGCCTTATCATTACAAAACACTTCTCTTCTACTGAAATCTCAAAAGGGAAGAACAGCTGGTTTACAGCTCAGTGGTAATTATTTCCACAAAAGGATAAAGGAGGATGAAGAGAGAAGAAAACTGTTCTCCCTTAGTTTACATGCCTTTGTCATTACAAGAAGCTTTCCAATATTGGTTTTAAGCATGCATCTGCAGTCATATCTGCACAAACAGCTGCTTTGGCAGAGGTCCTTCATAGTCCCCCACTCTTTACACATACTGATGGAAAAGATGGAATTATGGTTGGTTTGACTGATAATGGCAAGTGCAACTGAACACTAATTTCATAATGAGATTTTAAATATGACAGTTACAGTATACTGGAACAACACCTTAAAAAAAACAAAGCACACAATGTATAGTATCCATATTTTGAACCAATTCCTCCCAAGCATATTCGAAACAAGGAATTCTAATGTGGCAGATGGGCAGATTCTGCAGTTACAGCTGGAAACGAGCGGGCAGTGCTCACCGCAGAGAAGCTGCCCAGTAGCTGAGGAGCACAGAGGGTACCATCCAAAGTGCTCCAAAGGAGAGAGGCCCTGGGTTCTGCTGCAACCTCCTAAGGGGAGCAGCAAGATTCCAGATGTGATGCATTCAGGATGAGACTACATAAAATAGAGGCAAACAAGGCTGCAAGGAACAAAATGGATGGGCTTGAGGGGACTTGGTAAAATGGCTTAGTGGATTTGTCTAATTTTTAGCCTCTACAGTTCTGAACCATTGCGTGACTATACAGAAGCTTTACTTTTCATGTCCTGCAGCACTTTGTACAGTACAAAAAGTCATAGCATGTCTGATTAGAGTGGCTCAGGGCATACGTTAATAAATGCTCCCACAGCAGACCAGTACTTCTTTTCACATCAACCTATCACCACAAAAGTGACCTGGGAAAGACGGGGCATGCTCTGACATACAGCTGAGTAGCTTTTATTCTAGCCCAATGGAGAATGTGAGAACAAAAGCAATATAATTTTTAAAAAGAGAATGAGAGAGCTCAGAATACACAGATAAACAGCCACTCAGTTGGCAGATGATAGTAATGAACAGTGAAGCACTAGAGTTTTTACTTCCCTTTCAATTAGCAAAGGGAAAAAAATGCCATCCAAGTAGCTCTCCAATCCCAGCCCCGTTTCCTGTGGCCTGAGCTGTAAGTTGTTTCACTGAAGAAAAAAAACTTGTATGCAAATATGGTAACTGAATACTGGGTCAGGGGATGTCTTCACAGTACTCAGAGCAAAACATATGAGGAAACATATGGTACCTGAAATAAGTGAAAGCTCCTAAACCTGCATTCAAGCAATGGATGAAAAGGGATTATTGTATCTTTTGTAAATATGGCACAAAATATTATGGAGGTAATTTTATTACTGACAATAATGAACACACATACAATAAAAAAATAAACACATCAACAACAAAAGAAAAACCAGCCAAAAAACCCACACATCAAAACCCAACTACCTCAGTTCCATTTACAGATCCCAGGCTGAATATAAGAATCTGACAGGTAAAAACATTATTTTATGGATGGGCACACTTATAGGAAAATATTGAAGGAGGGGAAAAATGATAAAATTATGCTAGATCATTTTTTTTTTTAACATATGGAAGGAGATCTGAAGGCACTTACGCAAGATGTTGACTAAGACAGGCTCTAAGATCTACCCTAGTCCCAGACCAAGAACTATTATAATCTAGGGCTTGTTCCCCTGTTGTTTCATTTTCCTTTGCTGTTACTGTGTTGTGCTGGCTCTTAGATAAAATGGATTCCAAGCCATTATTTCCATCTCCTCTTTAACAAAATTATTCATGCAACCTTGTCATCTTTGACTGCTCATTGCTCTTCTGCAACACTTACTGCTGCCAGCTGGGTTGCTCCCTGCATCTTAGTAGCAGTGACCACCTGAGGTAGTGGGTATTTTTCTGACTCAGGCTGTATGGGACAAGCTATCACAGTGTTTCCCTAGGGCACAGTGAAGGAATATGCCTGGGATGATGGAGAGCAGTGAACCAATGGTGAGAGACTGCAAGAAACACCTCTTGGCCTTTCCATGGCAACCTTCCCCACAACCCCCCATAAAAGGGATGGAGAGACACACAAACTGCAAACAGTAAGAGTGGTAATAGGGGACCACATTGCTGGATGACAACATCTCACCAGTATTTCTGCATTAGAACATGGCAAGTAAATGCATATAAATGTACCAAATCATACAGATAAGTATTTAAAGAAATTAGGAGGAATCCATGATCTTACTTTTGAAGCCTCACTAAACCTTGTCTGCTCCCCATCATTTAACTTGTGTTTTGTCTAAACACTGAAATAAGGATGGGATTTATGTGTTAAGAACAAAACTTTGATCTCAGCCACCCCATCTTCCAATGGAGTGCTTGTTGTTGCTTGCAAAACAACGTGTACCTGCATGGACCACTAACAACTGCTCAGCTCAAAGCCCATGTTGCTGGGAGGGAGCTCACTCCTCCCCCTTCACTCAGGAGAAGAACCCCCAGATAAATGGGAAAATGCATCACCTCCATTTTTACTTGCAGCTCAGAATTACAAACTAGTATATGGAACAACATCAGACATGTCTTGTTAATGATTCAGATTGCAGAGCTTCAAATATGAGGTGAAATACAGCCACCTGATTCTTTTTCAAGGCCTGATCAACTCTTCCAGCAACTGTTGGTACCATTAAGATGAGAACTTTTCTGCTTCGTAACTGCTAGTTAGCTGGATATGATAAACACTATGACACACTTCACTGAGTAACACTAGCAAATATGTGAGTTTCCAATTGTATTTAAACCTGAAGGAGAACTGAAACACTGCTATTACCAAGAAAATAAAAAGCCCTGATGCAATGATAATATCCCAGAGTTGGCAAAAGGAAAAAGGGCAGAAGGATTTTTCTGTTTGCTGGGAAAGTGGACATTATACTTTTTGACACTGGCTGTAAACCATGTGAAAAAAATTATAATTGGATAAGTAGTGATTTTAAGCAAGACAGCTGCATTAAAGGACACATACTGAGCAAGTGATGGATTTTATTGCTAAGAAGATTGGAGGCTCCTAGTGGATTGTTAAAATGCTATTATGAAAATTGTTTAGAGGTCCACACTCTAGAGATGTGAAGTCATTTCTTGTACACACCACTGCGTCTCAAGGGTGCACACAGATGTGCATAGAGTGCTTTAATATCACGGTGGCTTGCTGTGCTGAACTTAGAGTGTAGGTCCACTTAAAAGCAATAAAAGCCTATTCAGTGCCCTGTGTGAAACAAGTCTTTACAGACCCACCTACATGGATGTGACCTTACATAAGCAAGTTCAATCTTGGAATGGGGTTGCACACCACAAAACGGTGCAAATCTGATATCCTGTCCTGCATGGCACCAGGAAGCTTTCTGGTGTTAACCCACTGTCTTTTCCATCTCCCATCTCTACAGCAAAATGCTGACAGACCTTGCTGATGGGGCCTTCCTGGTGATCCTTAAGAACAGAAAAGAATACATAGTTGTATAAAATTCAAAGACAAGAAGCCTCTAGGAAAACAAAAAGGTGCATTTAAGACCTGCATGAATGAGAGAAATTCTCACTCAGTGTCTGGCATCTGGTTTCAGCTGCTAGCCCATGTTCCCAAAGGGGCTGGTCACAAATGCCAGATGCAAGGCATCAAACTTCTTCTTGTGGATGCAAGCTATTTTTAGTAGCACTTTAAAGTTCAAGAACAGTGATATGATTCTGAATCTATCTCCATGTTTGGTACTCTGACTGTCAGCTTCTGCAGGGTGGTGAAATATGGAGTGGTCTAAACATGCTGATATGTCTGCCACCCCTTGAAGTGGTCACAGTTAAGTAAAACAGGAAGGACAGCTTTGAGAAAGCTGGTATCAATCTGGTGGTATTTCAGCAAAACTGTGAATTTATTTCCCCATTAAAGTCCTCAGTTTTGCATGACTCAAAATTGTTTTTTTTCCCCTAACACCAAGTTTTATACCAGCTTCCTTTTTTTTTTTTGTCAGTCTCACCATTAGAAGTCTCCCATTCCCAAAGGAGATTCCCTGACTGGCTGCACTTCTAGTGAATCAGGATAGGATGTTGTCTTTCTTCAGATCTTATCAAATGTGTTACAATTATCAGAGAGGTATGTCATCTGAATAGTTATGCAAATAAATCTCTCCTCAAAGAAGTTATTTTCAGACTCCATTGTTCCTGAGGAAGCAAAGCTTATGTGGTAGAAAGGTCAATTGATGGGCCTGTGTGTATATTCCAGACTTCTTCAATCATTTAGCCTATTTCAATCCAGTTAAACAGACTGGTAAGATTCCAAAAATGCCAAGCTTATAGATGTGTTTGGAAAATACAAGTGACCAGGTGCAGGGGAAACTCTATTAGCTGCACACTGAGGGAAAGAAAGGCAGGGACGGGAATGTAAAATTTAGCACCATCAGATAATTACCATCAACACAGGCTTTGGGAGTTTTGCCTCACATAGCTCTTTCTTAGTTATCCTCTTTAAGAAGGATGAAAATTTCAAGTACTGTAGCAAAATTGAACCACAACCACACATTGGCAGTATTCAACCCAATGATAAGTGATGCTCCTCCTTTTTCCCCACCACAGTAAGGTTTCCTACTACTCACATAGTATTTACCTTATTCTAAGTCTTAGCAGCTCCATCTCACCAAAGACACAGTAATTATATAAATCTACTCAAGAATAAAATTAGATTGTACCTGTGCAGCCTTTGAAAGCCAACACCTTGAAAAAAAAATCAGCAAAAGAAACATGTAATGTCAATGATCATACAAGCAATCTCTGCTGCTTATTTTTCTTTTGTCCTAAATGTGGAAGTTTAAAAAAAAAAAAACAGTGCCATCTGCCAAAGGTAGTCCTAACCCCCCAAGACAGCCCTGTGGTCGACAGCTTGCCAGTGAAGAGGGAGCGATTTGCAATAGCAATCAGTGTCAGGAGGCTCTCCACTGGGCAAAATACATCACCCAGGCCAAGACCCACAGGGGCAGCTGGCTGCAGGCACAGATTACAGGAAGCAGGGACTGCTCTGCCTGCCTGGCACCTCATGTAGCACTTTCTGACAGCAGACTTACTCCTGCCAAGCTCTTCAGAAACAGGATACCCAAAGTTTGGAGAGCAAGGTTACAAAAGGGATGGTTTTTCAGCATAAGGAAGGACATCGACCTGTTGGAATGAGCCCAGAGGAGGGCTGTGAAGATGATCAGTGGAGGGACTGGAGCACCTCTCCTATGAAGAAAGGCTGACAGAGCTAAGGCTGTTCAGCCTGGAGAAGAGAAGGCTGCAGGGAGACCTTATTGTGACCTTTCTGTAGTTAAAATGGGCTCATAAGAAAGAAGAGAACAAACTTTATAGCAAAGCCTGTAGTAATAGGACAAAGGCTAATGGTTTTAAACTAAAAGAGGGTAAAATTAGACTAGATATAAGGAAGAAGTTTTTTACAATAAGGGTAGTGAGACACTGGTACAAGTTGCCCAGATAAGTGGTGGATGCCCCATCCCTAAAAACATCAAAGGTAAGGTTGGATGGGGCTCTGAGCAACCTTCTCGTTGAGGATGTCCCTGCTTATTGCAGGGTGATTGGACTAGATGAACTTTAAAGTCCCTTCCACCTGAAACTATTCTATCATTGTGCACGATACTTTTGAGGTAAAGAGATAAACAACTGTAAAATTCATGTCACTGAGGATCAAGGATGCCATAGAAGTACAAAATGTTCACTCTTAGTCACTTGTTTCCACATGTTTTTCTGGAATGAAGACACTGCAGTACTTCTCAACAAAATAAGAATAGTCTCAATCTCTGCTCCTCCATGCTTTCAGGACTGCCTTGCTTTTTTCTTTCTTGAAAAACAGTGCCACAGAACTAAGTTTAAGTTTAACTTGTGGCCTCCGGCCCACTCAAACACCCAAGCTGCTGCAGAAGGCAACTGACACTGAGATGCCCACCTGCTTTTCCCAAGACCATACACAGACTGGCACTAGGAAGCACCATGGTTGCTGAATCTGGTCATCCTCATCTCCGTAACTGTTCCAAGAGTGCAGCAACAGAGCCACAGAAGAAAACAAACTAAGAACACTTAAGCAACTGCCCAATGAGTTTGAAAAAGAGAGAAATTCTTAATGCAGGGGCAGACTTTATAACTTTATACAGTGAACATCCTAACTGCAAACCTTGAACTTTTACTGGGTTGTATATACAGTCCTCCCATGAAGAGGAGAAGGAGGGCTTCTCCTCATCAGGGAGGAGAAAAAACACAGGACTGAAAGATGGGGTGCCCTATGGGGATGTTTAGTAGTTAGAAGATTAGTAAGTCATGCTCAGGACATCTTTGTTAGAAGTGAACACAGACAAACTGTGTTCACAGATAAATCCTTGCTGTACAAGCCACCGAATCAAGAGAAATAGAAAGCAGACACAAAATTCCCACCTAGTTTAAGTCTATTGTTACTAATGAATTATCATTTTGTGGCTATAATTTAAGCAAAACCTCTTGTGTATTTCAATAAATTGTCAAGAGATCTAATTTTAACTCCGCATTATACAATACTGCCATGCTTTTCTGCTTGTTTTGCCTCCAAACAAATACATGGCTCATTTTATAGTCCAGGAAAAAAAAAATGGAAATTGCCTTCCATCACAACAGCTAGTAGACTTCAGAGAAGGAAGTAATAGACCATGTTTTCAGAGTAATTAATACATTTACAGAACTGTTGTTTCCTGCTCCCACTGCACTACTGGCACCACTGCCTGGGCTTTTTGGTACCACTCACTGTTCTGTTCTAGAGATGTTTAACAGCTTCAGCAATACCTGTTGTATTAGACCCAAGCTGAGGCACAGAAAAAGATGAGTCATAGGTGGGAGAGAGGGGGAGGGTGTCTACCACTTCCTTCTTCTGTTAACTTGTATCCTAGAGTTAGAAATGCCCATGTTTCCAGTGAAGTTCCTCAAATTATCACTGCTCCTCAAGTGCTATAAACAAGCTGGAGCATTGAATATGGGCCAGGGATGTTCCCCAGGGATGTACAGGGAGCCCTGGATCTTCCCACACGGTGGGGAAGGGTATGAAATATTCCCATCTCATGTCTAACATTGGGCAAGGTGCAAATACATCCTGTGCATCAGAATTCCAGCCAGGCACCACTGGCTACCCAAACACAGCTCTGATCCCAAGGCAAGGCACAGAATCCTATACTGAGTAACACTGGCACTTTCTATGGCTCATTGAAGTTTTCTGACTGCATTCATCACCACAATCTTTGGAGGAAGGAGCTGAAGTCCCCCAGCTGGAGTTTTATACAGAAGCAGCTCAGAACAAAACGGAATGAATATTTCCCTGCATGCTTGGTTAAAAGCTTGCTCTAGAAAATGAAAAGCAGGCCTGCCTCTGCTGCTGTACAGCCACTGACACTACCATAAAAAAATTCTGACAGTGTAAACTTCCTCTCTTGCTTTATGGATCTTCAAATGAGCATATATCTGTATGCACTCCTATGTGTATTCATATATAGGTATAAATATATAGAGACGCATACAAATGTTTTTATCTCAGTGAGGTTGGACTATTGCTCTAAAATATTTATGACAGAAAGATCTCTGGATGCTAATCAGCCAAGTCTATTGACAGGCAAGTGCGTTTCCTCAGTTACTTGTGCAGTTTCACTTCTGTCATGCCCTACACCTTATCCTGTTAGAAGAGAAAGCCAAAAGTAGAGACCTGCAATGGTCCCAGGAGTCTGTTCTTCATACTGCAAACCTGTTGGCACTTCTGAGAAACATTTTGCTGTTACATGCTTAAATGAAATGTGTTTGAAATGAGAGTCCCTTAAGGATTCACATGGCTTCCCAAAAGGGCCATTACTGGGAAATGGAAATATGTGCTGATCTGCCTGCAGAAAGGAGGATAAATGCTCTGTGAAACATTACAGAAAGCAGTAAGCTTCACTTCCATGTCAGGCCAAAATGGATGGCAACAATGTCATTAGCATCTAATTCATGCAAAGCCTCCAGCAGCTTATGCAGGGCACAGTATGTAATGCTGGCCTTGTTTAGAGATCTGTGTTATGGAAAATTATCTTCCTATGTTTCTTCACTGTGGTACAAACTGTTAGCAGACTTGCAGTGAACTTTCGCTGCTATCTCAAAGCATGCCACAGTGGCTCTCTTCTTATCTCTCAAAGGACATTTAGGTTTACTAATTGCTTTTCAAAAGGCCAGTTTGCTCCTGAACAAAACCACTAATGGTAAAGAACACAATCACACAGTATTTTCATCATGATCCTCTGACTAAAGTTACCATTTTACCAATTCTTTTCACCAAATATGAAACACAATCTGTTTATGCACCTAGGCAACTTTGATTTAGTGTGAAGAGAAGTGTCAGTTTGTTCCCATCACCAACAACCTGTAGATGTTGTGGATTTCAGAGCTCCCTCATTCCCTTTTATCATTTACTTACATGAAAGGAACTGCTTTGAGTACAAGCGTTCAGCTTTGGGGCAATTTCTGGAAGAAGAAAAATGATTTAAAGGCGCAAGAGGGACCACCTGGCAAGGACAGACTAAAAATTAACATGGAGAGTTTGACCAACTCTTGAAAACAAGAGTCACATAATGGACCATCCTTCAGGATGAAAACAAATGGTTCATAAATGTGGAATCGAAAATATCAAAATAGAATTAAAGCAAGGGAAGCATTGGAAAAAATAGAGAATATTACTAATGGCAGAGTCTGCTAATTTTAAAATATGTTTCAACTGGCTGCTTGGTAAATGGGGTTTGCAGGTGACAAGGACATGGCTCACAGGTCAGGCACAAAAAATTACAGTAAATTGGGTTACACCAAGTTGACTCCCTCAAAGGCAGAGAAGCCCTGCAGAGAGGTCTTGACAAATTGGAGGGCTGAGAAAACACCAAGCTGTGTCAGGGGCTGTTTAGGCTCTATACTAGGAAAAGGTTTTTCTTGCAGAGCATGGTTGGGCACTGAACAGGCTACCCAGGGAGGTAGTCATAGCACTACGCCTGACAAAGCTCAAGAAATGTTTGGACAACACTCTCAGGCTCATGGTGTGATTCCTGGTGCTGTCTTGTGCAGGGCCAGGAACTGAATTCAATTTTCCTTGTGGGTCCCATTCAAATCACGATATTCTATAAGTTTATGGGTTTTTTTCCTTTCCCTGCTTTAAACAGAAAAGTCAGCAGCCCACCTCCACTCCAAATGTTCTCATAAAAAGGTTAAATCCAGCTACTGTTAAAATCTGTTTCATAGCAACGTCTCTTACCTGACTTTCTGAAGTCATTACAGGACAGATCACTGTGCCCTGCCAGCTGACCAGCACAAGACAGGAAGGTTGTGATGTGCAAACTACTTTGAGCGTTAAAAGTCAGTCCTCAGGTCTTGCTTTGCAAAGCTGATGTAGAATGAAATTGATACACAGTTTTACCAAAGTTGCAGTTCTGAGCAGTTACCCTAGTTAATTTTTCAATTCATGAACATAACACACATCTCTTCCTAAGCAGATATTATTTTCATTTGTTTTGAAGAACTTAATATAATTCCAGGGAAATTCAGATTGGAAGGGACCTTAGAAAGTCTCCAGTACAATCTTCTCAAGCCAGACTTGGCTGTGAGGTGAGACCAGGTTACTTAGGACTTTGTCGCCTTGGGGATCAAAAACCTCCAAGGACAGAGACATGTCACGATCTCTGGGCAATCTGTTCCTTGCCTGACTGTCCTCATGGGGAAGTAGTTTTTAACAAAAATATGAGAAATACTGCTTCTTCTATAAAAGCTGTATCAGAAGGTATTTGCATATATTTGCTTCATAATAGCTGGGTTTCTCTTCATTTATTTATTCATTAGTGTAGTTGCACTATTAAGGAGCTCTGCCAGGTTAAAATAAGGTCAGACTCTGATGATGAACATGTGGTTGAAATGGTCCTGTGCTGCAGTTAGAAATAGGTCATCTGGGAATACCTTCCCATTTTTATCTCAGCTAAAATGAAACAAAAGTTTGTCAACATTTCAAAGGCTGAATTTTACTGAACATAATATAACATTATGTAGTGTAAGCTGACAAACAGGACAGGAAAGAAGTGGTAATCATGAAATTTGAGCCAGGTTTCTCCCAGAGAGAGGTTGGCCTGTGCAGGTCGTGAAATCCATCGTCTTTCTGGAAAGGAAGAGATGGGAACCTGGTGGCCAGGAGTACCTATATGTTCAGTCACCAAACACACACTTAACTCCACATGATAGTTTTAAGTTGCCATGTTGTAATGGCTGTAAGTTCACTTATGGATTGTTTTTTTCCTCCACCACACACTTAAGCACAGACACTGTGCCAAGACAAGTGAATCCATCATGCAGCAGGGATTAACATTTCTACTGGGGACAAGGACTTCAACCATCTTCATGACAGTGGGCTTAACATTCCCATGTTGGCATCTCAGATAGACCATAAAGTAAAACTTTACTCCAAACACATGATCAGTCACAGTTGCTGATTTCACACCCCACACTTTAGGCACAAGTAATGCAGAAGGACTTTACCAAGTATAGCTCTTCTAATGTAATTTCATAGAAAACTGTCTAAAACCCACTTGGACTTAATCTTGGTGCATCATTGAATATATCAGCACTTGAATGATCCAACAGTTCAAAGAAAGGCCTTTTACAGCAAGGAATATTATCATTTCTTATTACTGAGGACCAGCATATGCTCTCTAACGTGAGACTGGCACCAATCACGTGGTCTGCTGAAATACTATTTCCATGTTAGGCATCACTAGCATTCAAGGAGAAGACACAGGGCATTAATCTGGTTTCTGCTCTTCCTGCACATATTGGTCAGGAGCAAAATGTGTCCTGAACAGCATCTGTTCCTTCTCTTCCTTGGTAACATTAGGAGCAAGGGTTTGTTTCAATGAATGGATACAGGGAAATACACGAGCCCACAGACTGTTCCTTCTGACAGTACTTCTGCCACAGATACTGGTGAATTTACCAGAGACAAAGTTCTGGTTCAAGCCAACAAAGTCTCCATTAAAATCTTCTTTTTTTTCCCCAAGAGACCACATGTTGACACCGACTGCATTTACAATTTCAGCAGGTCATGGTGGAGGTAACACAAGTCCTTTCAATGAGAAAGCAGATGGCATAAATGTGTTGTTGGAGCTGCTTGTTACACCAGTAGCACCAGGCCTTTGTCCCACTAATAGCTAAACAAAGGGCAGGAGGGCAAGAACTGACTTTTTACAGCACAGCTTAAAAAACAGAAAGGATGGAGTAATGTTTCATTAACAACAACTTATGTAAAATGAATTCATTACCTTGTTTCTCACTACTGACACCACAGTTACGTGTTCAGCAAACTCATAATAAAGCCCACAGTTTCAGAGGTAACTTGACCACAAACAACTGCTTCCCAGCTCCAGTTTTTATAGACAGGCCATTAACTTAGTAACAAGGTAAATATTTCATTTTTAGATTTGACCATATTTTGGCAAAATGCATGAATAAGTTCTTTTGTTCTGTTTATCATCAAAGCACATATAAAAGCCTTTTTTTTACACTTACAATTGGTTCTTGTCAGCTGTTACTCTGTAATGTGGTGAGTGCTCCTGGGAGGGCAAGGGATGTGAAATCAATCAGGATTCTTCACTGTGCCAGTAGTGAAAATTCCTGCCATCTCTATGAACTCCTCGGGCTTTTTATTTTCTTTGTTGTGTCTTTTAGAAATCCTTACAAACTCTGCAAGGCACAGAACTGAAACACACAGAGCTTACATCTAGGCAGAAGAAGGAAGAAGCATGCGCTCCACATCAGTGCAAAGGCCGTATCTTTCAGACTATATATTGCTATAATGATCTGGTTTTATTTTTAAAATCTTTCATTAGATTACTCATATCCTTTAAACTACCTTTTCCCCCTACACAATTATAAACTGATGTACTACTTACACATCAATGGTGAACTGCATATTGTGTCTTTGGCAGGAACCATAATTCATACCTTTTCCTCAAGAAATGAGTGATAAAACACTACTGTTACTGAATAATATAAAAATGCAGTTTATTACCAGCCTTACTATCTACAATCATTTCTACTGGTAGTGTAATGGTAATTTACAGACCACTGCTGGCAGCTATCGGCCAGATCACCAGCCCACTAATAAGCTAAATATACAAGAAAGTTCACAGAAAATAATGACTTCACATTTTCATCTAGGTTAGGCATGAATGCACAGTTCAGACATGTAAGATGAAACAGTTCTTCTGAAAGCAGCAGCAATTCATATAGGTCCAGATACCAAAATAAATGAGCAGAAGAAAAATCAGAGAGAGTGCAAATACTGCCACAGCACAACATTTTCATCTGCACATTTTGTATTTGATGGTATTAAACTGGCAACACTACCTTTCAGCCCTTTCTCATATGTAACTTTGTTTCTGTGCTTCTGCTGACTTGCATACACAAACGCAGGAAGATGGACAGGAGAATTCCCTCATTTGCAGCCTAAGACAACTGTAGAAAATGCAGCCTTTGCCTTGCCCCCTACATTCCTACGCAAACATTTTGAGACGCACATATGTTAGAAGACAACTTCCATTAGATTGGTATGGCATTTGGTTACTTCATACATACCTGTGTCTTTCAAATCCCCAAATCTGACTACAGTGAGCAAACAGCCATGTCAACAAGGAGGGAAAGGGCTGAGAGCACCCTCCATTCAGTGGCTGCACCCATCACCAGGGTTTGGAAGACATCACAAACTTTCAAATGATGTGCGTGATCACCTTTAGCCTCTCTTATGACTTTGCAAGATGAAGATACATAGATTAATTGAAATGTAAAATGAAAAACTCCTACAAGTCTTGACAACACAAAGGGCACTATTTTTTCCTTCACTTTTATGCCTGAAACTCTGTATCTAAGGTCTTCGACTTTACCATCGCCTTCCTTTTCTCTCCTGCTTCCACCTCCCCTTTCAGACTGCTGTATTCATAAAATCATACCTTTCATTCTTCCTTTTGCACAAAAGCATGGCCATGGGGCACTACTCTCAAACTGATCACAACTGAATGTCAAGTCACACAGTAATTTCAAGCCATAGCTCATGATTGATTGTACATTCAGCATCTACAGTCTCTCTGCTCTCCATTTTGATTTAACATTTGGTTCTTGTTGGCCCATACAGTTAATCTTGTTGCTGTTAAATACAGTAGCATCTCTCTCTGCAAATCCTGCCATCTGGAACAGTTCTTTAGTTATGTTTCAGCAAATCACTTGCTTTAAAAAATCTGGAAGCATATCTTGTCTCCCCTTGCTTGAAACTAAATTCCTTTATCACTGAGGAAGGGATACCACTGCACACAGGGCTGGTTTGTCCCTCACAGCCAAATGTACTCCTAAATTTACTGCTGTCATGAACCACCTTCTTCAAAATTACAGACACATAAACCAACACCGAGGTCTTTCAGACTGGGTTCACCTCTTTTTGGTGTTTTGTTGTTTGTTTTTTTTTTTTAAACAGACCATATGACAAAACCATGAGGCATCTGGGGATACAGTCTGCATGAAATCTCTTACACAAAATAAAGCTGTCTTACTGTCTCAAACATCCAGTATTGGGTGTTCCTCAAATTACTTGAGATTAAAGAGACAGACTCCAAATAAACAGCAAAAGTCACTTATTTGTGTCATCTACCTTGAAAACATTTGCTTGAAATAGAGCAATTAGTAATCTGTCAAACATTGTGAAAGCTGATAACTGCTGCTGATATACTGCCTGGCATTAATTTCCCATTTTAGAATTTAAAAAATAGACATTACAAATATAACACACATTTCTATTCTTTGTGTATTAATAGCTGTCTCTGTCAGGACTCAATATGCTATCAGAATTTTAACTGAACAGCTCTCACTCTAACCTTGTTATTCGGTAAACATGACATTATAATAACTCAGAATACAGCATTAGCCCTGGCTTTGGAGAGATAACATAACCTTAGAATGGCAATGAAGGATACAGTCAAAGATTTATAGTCAAGATTCTCAAGAGCTGAAGCCTCTGTGCATTAGGCCAAAGATTTGTACTCAGTCATAACCCGAAGAGCTGATTGCAAAGAGAGTATCCACTGTCCTAATGAATCGGGAACTGAGAGCCATGAAACACATTCAATACAGGTATGGCCAGCTGGCACAGGGGAGCTACAGCAGCTTTAGGCAAGTGACAGAAAGGTATGGGGTTCCAAGCCCTTTTCCTAGCTTCCACAGAAAATTTTTTTATCATATGCCATTGTTCTCCAGTTAACCAGGACGTTAAATGGGTTGTAACTTCAAATCATGGCCATGGAGATGGGTCCACATGCGAGTTATCCCACTGCATGGGTCCAGTGAGGCAAAGGGAAAGAACCACAGTAAGAGCAAAGAGATCTTCTTTAAGGTAGCATCTCCTGCCCTAGCTGCTGAGGTGCACAGCACAGTCAGATCTTTTCTGCAGATCTGGCTCCATCCTGCCTGGTTCTGCTTGGTGACCTCATCAAGGGCAAGCACCTTGTGCCAGTGTGTGAGGCCCTGGCTAAAATCTGATGTAGGACTGCAGGACCTTCCAGCTCTTTCCATGGAGTCTTTAGGGCAGGATGAACTTGTTTTTCTCTTCTGTGCTTTTAAGAGATGCATTCATTTTTAGAAGTCAAAATGTTAACTTGTTTTCTCTTGCAGTTATGGTACCGTAACAATAGCTAAGACACTATATTAGGAAATATTATTTTCTAATTTAGTTTATCTTATTTTCTTACATTTTATCTTATCTCTGTAAATCACAGAACATATGAATCATTTAGCAGAATATGACTATCCCCAGTCTTAAATACAAGAACTAGAAATAGGAAAATAAAACTCAGAAGTTTCTTTTCTGCTATGGCTGCAAAACTTAATTTAGAAGAATGCCAGTCAATGGAATAAAGCTGCTACTTTTGCCCTTTGGGCACACAAAATTTATCATTAAAACTAACAATTAGATAAAGGATCTGAAAGCAATACAGATTTTAAGATGGAAAATTCTTCTCAGGGAGAAAAGCCACAGCATCAATTTAAAGCTAATCACAGCCTGGGATCTGATAGAAAGAGAACAGTACATGGGAGGGCAGCAAAGTAATAGAAGAGTCCTGGTCTGGGACTCTTGTACATGTGCAGGACAGTACAGTAAGTTCTGTGAACCCCTGACCTGGACCACTGCCTGCAGGATCTGTGAAAATCTAGACTGCAAAAGACACCTTTTGCACAGGCATACAAGGTAGGGCAGCCACCTTCAGAAATCTTGGCCTGGAATACACTACAAAGTGCAAACAATAAGCCTTCTCCAGAAATCCTCTTAGAAGGTAGGTGCAAGCAGTATTATCTATATTTTGTCTTGATTCCAAGTTTCTATGGCATCACAAGATCTCTTCTGGGAATTATAGCTATATGTTTGACATGCTTGTACATGATTTAGAATTAACTTGAAAATACATTTTTACGAATAGAGCAACTTCTAATTGCTGTTAAAGAAAAAATCTTTTCACTATCTGAGAGTCAGAAAATATCCTTTCCCCTGATTTTAACTACTATCCTGATTTATTACACAGCTATTCTTCCCAAGGACCAAAATCCCAGCTCCTCAATTCCATCTCTACATTGGAAGGAGTAGCTCTTAATCAGATGTGAAATGGGAAAAGGCTTGAATTGATGTCACTTGAACTGCACAGACAAGAGAAATGAATTAATATGATAAGTATTTGCTGATCTCAAAGCAGTAAATTTCAGGCTGGCTGAACACAAAAAACCACAACACATTACAAAAAAAATGGCTGATTGTTTATTCTCAGCTGCCAAAAATCTGTTCAGGATGCATCGACAGAGAATTTCTGCAGCCAGAAAAATGGTTTTTGATAATGACAAGAGGAAAAGAAAGAAATCCCTCCACCCCCATCCCGGCCATCCCAAGCTTAAAAATACTTAAATGTTCTGGTATTAAAAACAAAGATGAAATAACATTGAAACCCATTAAAGACAGATTAAATTAGTAGATTGCATGTACTTATTGATGAAAAAGATGCTATTTGGTTACTTGGGAATTACTTTAAAAGGCATATTTTAAAATACTTTGGTTGGTCTTGCTGATATCTTACTTATGCTTCTTCCCAAGTATCAGAATAACACAGTTTAAGTTAGGGTTTTATTCATGTGCTGTATGTAAAAGTTTATTTCAATAACCTCACTGAAAAAACACTGCAGCCTTTTTGTTAGGAACACATCTGAGGAGAGCATTTTCTTTTATTGCAGCCAAAGATAATGTTTTAAGCCATTCCTTTTTTTAAAATCTATTTAAAAGAAACATTGCAAATTTTACCAGAGTCTTCTACCCATAGTAGAGTACTAGAAGGTGTGTGAAAGTGGCTCCATGTTCAATTCTGAAAGCCTTGTATGAAGGGAAGGGGACCAGAAAAAAATGGGAAGAATACTGCAGCCTTTAGAAACTCTGGATTTCAGCCTTGCATCCACTCCTACCAAAGCCTGAAGAAAACCCCACATTTCTCCTTTAAGTTTTGTTATTCTAGGCTTGTCTTTACTAGCATGTGGAAATATTTAGGCATTCAAATAACTTGAGGAGACCAACACACCTTACACAGGGCACTTCCTCTGCACAAGCATGTTCTTGGCAAGTTCAGCAGTGATTGTACACTGGGTGATTAAATGGAGCTGGCCAGAAGGACCCAAGGCAGCGCCAACCCACTTGAGCAAAGTGCAACATGACAGTGCCCAGAGCCATCATGACTCTGGGCAGAGCAGTGAGCTCAGCCTTGCAGCAATCCAGTTCTGACAAACAGTGTCTTCAAAGCACATAAATAAACTTTGCTAGCAATTATACATGTATTTATAATGCATCCTTCCTTCAGGAATCACAGAGTGCTCTCCAAATATCAGCCCGTTCTCTGTAAGAGACTTCTTGTTTAGCAGTCCCAGGATTGTGAGTACAATTGGCAAATGACATTTCACTTGAATGAGAGGGACGTCAGGGGCATCCTCACTTGCTGGTTTAAAAGAACTACTCTTTCTTCACACTAACATTTAGACACAATCCCTGTGCTTTTTGAATTAATAAAACAACTGAAGTCTCATCTCTGGCTTAAAGCCTGTTGGCTAGGTTGAATGAAAAGGCTGTTTCTCTAGAACTGATAACAGCTGGGAATAAGAGTTATCTCACAATAACATCTGGGAACACATGAATACCCTAGATTCCATCCTGTTTTCTTCAGTGGTAAAATTCAGCTGAAGCTGCATGGTTATAAATCCAAGTAGGATAATTGGACTGTGTTGCCAAACATGTTTATTCTCTTAAGGACACCTAAGCTTTAAAACTAAATGGTCATTTACATCATGATTTAGTGAAACCATAGCTGATTTCAGCAGAGTGGTTAAGACTTCAGAACTATTTGTATGGTAGGTTGGTTGCTATTGCCCGTTCTAATGCCCAGAAGATACAATTTGTCTTCAATTATTTTTCCCCATGCTCAAATAGTGTCTGATCTAAACAAAGTGATTTTTTCCCATTATCTCAATGACTAATATGTTTTCTAGCCAGCCAACCACAGGCACAAAAGCCAGCATTTTCTTTATGACCAACACTAGATGACCTTGAAAAAAACCTGTAACAGCAGCCTGTGGGAAGTCTGTGGAGATCAAAGAAACAATTCATGTTTGTGTTCATTTGAGTGCCATTCTATGTCTAGCACTGTCTGGAGTAATGCTACAAGAGGTGCACATTACTAGTGTGCTCTGCAAGCACAGTGACATAGCTGCAGAGGCCAGGAAACAAAAAGCACTGTGCTGCACTAAGTGCTCCATCTCCGTCAGCAAATCACCAGAAATCCCTAGAGAACAAAAATTATATTGTGTACCTCTAGGTAAGTTAAATCCACTCTCTCAGATGTTCTAAAACTATTATAACAGTGCATATTTGAGATAGACTGGGGGGGCTGGGGGACCTGTGTAGGTACCACATCACTTATCATACAAAATAAATTACTTCCAGGTTTGCACTACAATAGAGTGCTGTCACACAGCTGCTTAACATCAGATTTGTAGAACACCCTAACTCATTTAAAGTGTCACAACATTTTATGAAATTAATAGGAAACTGAAGTCAGACGCAGCTATAGCTTTAAAACTATCTTATTTACAAGGTTTCTTTAATGAGACATGATCCAGGACCCAAGCTTTATGTTTCAGGCAGGTGATTTTGCCTTTTGCAACAAAAGTCTCTGGCCCAGCCAGGCTGTTCTGTCTGGGGAGATGAGGAAAGAGAAGCCAGGCACATTAATACACCTCAACATGGGCTGCTTTAGAAAGTCAGCAATAATGAATAACTAACTGTGCAGCACTTATATTGTTCAGAGGGCGTTTAAGTATTTGTTTACCCCCATCTACCCACACAAGACAGCAGACAAGTGCCATGGTGAACAGTAGGAACTTGGGGAGGACAGCTGGGATGCAATTCAGAACTATATGGGTTCTCTGGTGGAAAACAGCTAAAATCCATGATTGGGAATAAGTAAATCCAGCCAGAAGTGTTAATTCTCTAGTGCAAGGACAGACAGTTTGCACTTTGCTTAGTGCAATCAGTTCTGCAACAGTCAAAGAGTGCTTCTAAAGCGTATCTGGAAAAACTCCAGATTCCACATTTGATCCTTTAATTTAAACCTCCAAGAACGAGGGCAGCCAGAGAAGCAATGAGAAGGATTAGAGGACTGGTTTCCTTCTGCCTCTCCAGCTCTGTTAGAAGAGGGTGAGTCACGTACATCTTTTCTTAATCACTGAGCTACAACCCACCTCCCCCCCTTTCTTCTCCTACTTCTCCAAGCCTCCGCTCCCAAGCCTGTCTGCTACCACCAGGCAAATACCAGAGCAGTCCTTCCCGAGAGATGTGTACAGCCCTCAGTACAGAGCAGTAAAATAAGCTACAGTTTCCATTTCCCATCACTGATCCTGTAATGCTTTCTGTGCTAGGCAGTTACACAATTCAGTACCCCTCATGCAAAGGAAGTTAATTCACCCAATTAAAACAGGACACCTCCTGCTACATACAACAATATCAACAGCACCCTTACCACAAGTAAAACATGATCAAGATACCAAAATAGGCAACCTGACAGTCATGCTGAAGGAATGCCTGTGCCATTTCTTATAGCTCAGGACATAAAGGGATGCATTTGCAATGACTTCAGCTGATTTGCCAGCTTCTCCTCTGGAGAGAGAGAGGCTGCTCCAAGGAGAAAATTCAGAAGAACAAAAGTTAATCTCTCTCTCTGAATTGCCTTTTATAGAAACCTCATGTGTCGTGCCTGACAGGCAAAGTCATATCCATCACCCAAGTCTTAAGCTATCCCTTGCAGATACTCTTTTGAGAAACACTACTTAATTTGTAATTTTCTATGTAAAACCCAGGGGAGCATCTTTTCCCATATTTCAGGCCTCTCAAAATACCAAACCCCTGTTTCAACCTTTCATGCTCCGAAAACCGCTCATTCTGAAATCTCCCAAGTAGCCTGCAGATCCACTGGACACTTTTTAGACTAGGAACAAAAAAATATTAAAAATCACTACTCCGGCCAAAAATCTGAGGGTTATAAAATAATCAAGCCTTGAAAAGCAGGGTGCACAAGACAGAGAAAGAAGCTCATTGTCAGACACCCATGGCAAAAGGGCACAGGATCTCCTAGCTATTATAGGTAAAGTGAACACAATCTCTATCTAGCCCCCAAAGCTTTTTCCTGGCAAAATGGAACTGGTAATTCCATTATCACCAGAGCTAAGCAATGTGGTGCACCACATCCAACATAGGGTAGTTTATATGCTTTGTAATAACTCAGAAAAGTACTTTTAGATGTTCTGATATCTCCAGAAACAACTGCCCAAATACAAAATTATCCCATTTTCTAATGCACTAAACATGCACCACTGCTGTACAGAACCTTCAAACAAGATTATCCTGATACATTTAAAACATGCCCACATATGGATATGCCATCAAATCCAGACTCCTTAGCCTCCTCATTTTCAGCACCATGTCAATTTTAAATTATTCTGGCTGAGCGAGATGGCAGGATGCTGAAAACCCTGTCAGCAACTGGCAGGCTCACTCCATTAAAGTACTCAATATTGCTAACATTGGTTCAACAGGACTTAAAAATGACTACCCTGTAAAATCAAATTCATCAGGTTCTCTCTCACGCTGTCCACAGCACAGATTTCAATCCAAGAAAGCACAGGGCCAAAATGGTCCCCTGACCATGGGTCATTTTGCATTCAGGGTTCAAACAAAAATAAAATTGCAAGTGGAAAAATTACTGGAACCACAGAGGATAGAATTTTGACCATTAGTCAAAACTCTGTGTAAGCTGATACAGAACACAAGCTGATTCAGATGCCAGCTTTGCAATGATATGCACGGGAAGAGAAGGTTGGGGAGTGTGGAAAAGGGGTACCAGGTTTTAATGAGAAGTCTTTGTTGAGCTATGGCTATGTCAGCCTTCCTTACATAAAAAGCAGTTTTAAGGCTCAGAATTACACTCTTAACTCCATAGAGGATTGCAGGAGATTAGGCAGAAACATCCAGGGTCTGTGTTTAAGTGTATTTAACCACTGATTTGCATTTGGGTCCAAGGTACAAAAACATCCCCCTGAACCTGGTAAAAACCCACTAAAAAACCCACGCATTCTCTAAAAATAGGAATTCTGAAATTACCAGTTCTGAGTATTTAAGAATATCTTATCCTGTCTCTAAAACCAGAAAGGCTCCACCATGCACGACCTTGAAAGAGCACACAAACGTACAGAGGTGGACTACGGAATCAATCTGACCCCTGCCTCCATCTCCACTTCCTAATAATCTCTGGAGCCAAACAAAACCACAAATTCTCTATTTGGTTCCTCTACAGGAAGCTTTATAGCCTGTGACATGTACAAGCTGGAACAGACAGTGTTAATGGCTTTTAAACCTACTTATTTGAGCTTGAAAACTGCACAAGGCAAACATTTCCTTTTACATCGTTTCACAGAGAACGTAGCTCTGGGCACCCTAAACCCCTCAGAGGTGCTGTCCTCACTGCTCATGTCAGCTGCAGGAATATTATGCCTAATTAGTCTCTGCACTGTTAGATCAATAGCACCAGCAACCTACTTCAAGCAAGGCTGTCTGCAGCTTCGTAGGAGTTCAAGCTTACACTATCTTTCTTCATCCAAAACATTTTGCATTCTGCTGGTGTTTAGGCTAGACTCAAATACTTAGTTCTTCAGTGGGACTGCTCTACTTCTGTATAAGAGCTCCTTGAAGAAGAAAAACAATTAACCTCTGTGGAATCTTGGGAACATATCAATATTCCACACCTTCCTTTTGAATTTACATATAAGTTGTAAATGGCAAAGTCACAACGAGAAGCTTATGACAAAAAAGACAATCTGGGCTTCTCAACCCAATGCCCCCATTGCTCAAAGCCCTTTATTCCACAAAATATTTCCTAATCCAGACATCAGAGCTCTTGTCCCAGACACCCTCATGCCTCCATCCCTCTCAGCTCTCTCCATCCCTGGCCTCCTCCAGCTGGTCAATGTGGCCTGATAAGCCCACCTTGATCTTCTCTGGAGTGCTTACAGGGGTGGTCCAAATATTAAGAGTCAGTCTGCTGCTATGAAGAATCCACCAAGACAGAAAAAGAGAAGAGGCAGAAGAGGCAGCCCACCTGAGAAGAATTCTGCATTGACTGATGCCATTGCAGGCTGGAGAGCCAGACCAAGACGACAGAAGAAGGTGCACAGCTGCAGATGTAATTGGAGGCATTACACTTGCAAGACCTGAAGCTGGAATATGACCAATGCATCTAAGAAAGTTGATGGATGTCCTGAAGGTAGCTTATGTTTTATTCTACCTCTAAGCAAAAAAAGTAGGCAGCAGAGGGAAGGAATGATCACAGCCAGCTGTTCTCCTTTACCATGGCAGTCCCTTTTATTTCCATAGGGACTATGGAAATAAAAGGGACTCTTGTGCTGGACTCCCTGTTCTGTAGCCTGAGGATTAGAGAGCAGCCAGGCAGCTTACACAAATGCCTTATTTTGACAGCAAGTCTCCATAGCTTCAGCATCTTTTATTACTTTCCCTTTTTTCTTTCTTTCTCTTCAGTTCTGATGAATTATTTTCTTAATGGCATAGAGCAAAGAATTAGTCGTTATTAGAAGACAGAGATAACACCTGGAAAGTTGTACACATCATAGTAAACAAGCTTTGCAACGGATTCCCACAATATTCATTTTGATTTATTTGTATATATTTGATCAGACAAGTGTATTTTATTCTGTATCCAGGCCAAAGTTTTAACATGATGTATAAAGATAGATAGCTAGCTAGGTGCTCATCAAACCTCAAAAATAAAATTGGTGAAACCATGCCAAATGCAATTAATCAGAGGGAGCTGGAACCAAAAACTGCAGAGTGGCAGAGCAGTGTTCATGTTCTTCTTAGTCACACAACACAAAAAGCATTTAAAATATAATAAGACTTCATCATTTGCAAGATGGAAGGCAGCCTGGCTTTTTTAATTGTGCAAGCTTTGTAATGCATAGGCAATGAAAATTGACAGTTTCCTGACCAGTGAAGTTTCTGTCTCAGTAAGGCAGGCCTCTTGTATTACTGCAAAGTAAATATGTGATCTAGTTTCAAGATCTCTAAAAAGCAGTTGGTTGTGTTTTCAGAACAAAGCATACAGTAGCTGTATAGAAACCCCCTTCCATGAGCAATACACCAGAAACCTGGAGCCTCTACAGATGTGTGTATATAGAGACTTCAGTGGCCATAGTATCTGCAGGTAAATGGCTGGATCTACAGAAGGCAAGGCAATAAATCCAACATACTTCTTTTTCTCTTTGAGAGCGAAGGAAGACTCAGCATTTCACAGAGGCAGTTCCTTCCTTTGTGTTGCTGAAGCTCTGTCAGTGGACACTTTGGAAGATACGTGCCAAATGGGGAAGCCCAGGCACACTGCATTTCCCACATTTGCCATCTCCTGCAGTACCTGCAACCCTGCAGCTGCCTCTGCTTCAAAGGACCTTCTTTCCTCAAGCACTTCCACTTGATCACACCAGTGTCCTTATCACCTTGTACCCACAGCCACTCTGCACAAACAAACCAATACCCCAGGACACTCACCTAGAGGTAGTGCAGAAACAGATTTTTAACTAGAATCATAATGCAATCTGGTACAATACATTGCAACAGGGGTAGTAAAACAGTAGAGTTATCTCTTCAACAGCTGAAAGCTTTGATGGGAGAAGCGCTACTGTGCCCACCCTTTTGGATATTTGAGTCTGTATACATGTTTGGATTAAAATGTCAACAAGTTACTTTCTCCAGGAGAAATTGGAAAATTGATTTTATCCCAAAACAAATACCCCTGGCACATGACAGGCACTGTTAGGGAGCCATGCCAGCACAGAATTAAAAAAAACCCCAGCAGCGCCAACTATTTCTCATCCTTCGTTCTGTGAAAAACTGCCACAATCAGAACAGCTTGAAATAAAACTCCTGAAGGAGCTGCACTGTTTTAACCATCCTAACTCTCTAGTGCCCAACACTTCTCCATGTTGTGAGATGTGGCTTGATACCTCTGCATTTGGACAGTGAAATGCTTCTTAGTTTCCCATGTATGCATAATTTTTCTTGGGTAAAACAGCAGTAGACGTTTGGATCCACAATGGTTATGAAGTAAAGAAATTTATTTCTGCCACACCTCTCCCACTACTCTTGGCAGGACTGCTTATTAGCTGTAGCCAGTTCTGGTAGCTGCAGGGCAAACACTTCTGATTGAGACCTGAATGTAAAAGAAAGTTTCAGATCAACTTCCTTTTTGCTGTTGATCGTGACTGTCTTCCCAGAGTAAACCAGCACTTGCAGCCTAGCAGAGTTCTCCATCGGGAGAAGTGGGCTTGATCCTTGAAGCCTCAGGGAAAAGAAATCTTCCTGACAGCAACTAAGCATCTCTTTTGCAAGAGACCTGTGTGAATTCTGAGGAACAGTACAAAAAACCCAACAAACAAGCACTGTTTACTAATAGCAACTTATTTTAGTGCAATTCACTTCCCAGTGAGCCTGCATTACACAGATGCAGCCTCAGAACCAAACCTGCAGAAACACACTTCCAAGTGCAGATAAATCAGAGAGATACAGGTCCAACCACACAGTGTAACCAGATCTCCACAGGCTTCTTTTGCATCAGTGACAGTGCTACAGACAGAAGTGCCCATTGCACAGCAGAAACTGTGCCCATCTCATCTGGGTGAGAACATAAGGAGCAGCCACTCAACTCCCCTTGCTGTCACTGGTGCCACCACACTGAGTCTGCTCCATGAGCCAGCCATGGGCCAGTCACCGTGTGTTCCATGTTCACCTGTATTTCTAGATGAAAAAACAGGCCTTACACTGCAAGAGGCACGTTTTCAACTAGAATGTTCTTATTTTCTAATAAAATTTTAAGACATGGTTACAGGCTTAAGACAGATTTTTCATCTATGGGTCTGGTCAGGTCAGTAGATAGGTTCTAGTTTTAAAATAAGGGCAGGCTTTTCTCCTCTACAGAAACTTCATAAAGTTTTCCTGTTAACACATCATTACCTACTTTGTACTTTCTTTAACCCAACAGTTTTACTACTCACCTGAACAATTACTAAGAATCAGTGAACTTTTCCATTTCAGCTTTCAATACAACTTCACCAAAAAGTAACCTGTAACTTTACAGTAGTTAATCATTTCAGTTATTGATTGGGTTTTGTACTCTACTTTATATCTTACCTCACTGCTCTGCCTGATGCATGTGTGCAAGAACAGAGGCTAGTGACTAGAGGCATAGAGATCATCTTTCTTGTGAAGAAAAAAATGCCAGAAACTGAAATATTTCAAGGCTCTGCATGCACAGCTAATGAAATAATTAGACACATTTCCCTCTCAGAAATTCCTACCTCGTATCAGTCCTCTGTTCCCATGGAGGGACTCTGCCTTAATGGTTGAGTCTGACTGGAGACTGTGGCTGGCCCCAATACTTCCTCCAAACTCTTCCCCCCTCAGCCAGCATGCTCTAAGTAGCTACACGCNAAAAAAAAAAAAAAAAGAAAAAAGGTAAATAAGGAAAGAAAGAAAATCAAGAGTCTGGGTGGCCCCTGGGTAATGTTAACACTGTCTTTCAACTGGCTTCTATTCTTTTTGTTTCTTTTAGGGCTGTAGTCTTTTATTTATGTTGCCAGTCTGATGTATTCAATGAACTAAAACTAATTAACAATATGAATAGCTTTCTATCACCATCTTTTATGCAAACAAAGTCTTTTTAAATCTGGATGAGCTAAGTAATATAGCTCCAACTTTAAAAGTGGGAAACAGTAGCAGAGCCATGATTTATTCAGAGAAGTCAAGACAGGGAGATAGTCCCACACTGTTCAAGCCTGTCTCCATCCCTAAGCAAAAGGTAATTATGTCTAATGTGAAACAAGGACTTTTCCTCTCTTTCTAGACAACAAACTTCTGACATTCCAAACACAAGCTAAAATCTGTCCCCCCTTCAGCGTACTTAACATTTATAGAGACAGGCAGTGAAATGAATCTGTGAAAGAAGCTAGCTTACTAGCTGCTCTAAAATGAAAAAAGGAGCCCATCTCCTGTTACAGCAAGCCCAGTATTTTAGAAACCTCCAAGTATTTGATGAAGCATCCAGAAAAGCACTGTTGGCAGGGGAAGCATAAACAAACTCTGCCTGTAAATCACATTCAGCAAAATTACATGTTTTGTTCTAGAATATGGAACTTGACTCCCTGTAGCCTTGTATCTTCTGCAGTCGTTTACATCAGCATGAAGTAATAGACTGATGGACTGTGGACCCACTTCTTGGATGAAGCAGCATTTTACCCACAACACAGCCATCTGCTGTGAATGTTTCAGTGTAAAGATCTTGTGTTGGGGAAGGAGCAGTATACTCAAATCTGCTGGACAACACACAGGCATACATGTATCCAAAAAACCCCAAATCAAGTATTGACATTAAAAATCTGCCTATATATTAAAAAGAAAGTTAGGATTGGAAGAAGACACTAGAGTGGACAGAGCCAGCCTTTACTAAGACTGTTTTATAAAGTTCACAAATAACATTTTGCACATGGAACAACTTAAAAGAACTCTACATTATAAGACCATGCAAGTTTAAAGCTTGCAACTTGAAGCCTGCATTTTAAAGCTTTAAATAGATGTCTGAATTACAGTTGCTTCAGCAGCCTAAATCCAGGTATCAAGCATATTTTGGAATACAAACTTTAAATGCTCATTAAGTTTTCCACAGGGTCCTTTCCTCAATCAGGGCACAGAAGTTTTAGCTTCCATAGCTTCTAGACAACTATTAAGAGTGACTGCTTTCTCATCATGCTTCTACATTTACCCGCAGGTTTGCATACTGTGCACGATTCACATTCTGCTCAGAAGCCTGAAGAACTAATTTCCTGGTGACTCTGTCTGTGCTATGATCACAACTGAGCCCAACTGCTTCACAAATATTAGGGTTTTTTTTGCACTGTATCATCCACGTTTTATATATTTGTAACTGATTTACAGAGAGATCAAGGTAAAAACTATACCCACTGACTTTCAGGAACTCCGGTGAGAAGCATAGGACACAATCCCTCTGGTTTAAGTATGACTTAATTTGTGGTTGAGGTGCTTAACCCTTCTGCAAACCAGGACCCAAATCTCACTCAGTAAAAGGGGATCTTATAATAACAAGTGAGGAAAGTTGGTTTCAGGCACCTTAGGAAAATGATGCAACAGCAACAAACAGGATGCAGGTCTCCAGGGCAGCACAGCTCTCAGCTGCCTTGAGCTGTACCATTTCTTCCTGCAGTCTCTTGCAGGAAGAAATTGCTCTTGTTATGTATTTCTCAGCCTCTCATCTGTACTATAAACAAGACCCAAGTATTGTGGAAAACTCAGAGTGTAATCATCAAGTTAGAAAGACTCTATCACAATTTATAAACAACAGTGGGGAATGCAAAGGCATGGAAATAACCTTTATTCTAGCATTTCACAGTCTTTTGACCACTGGCCTTTATAGCTCTGATAATATTCTTTGTAACTACCTAGTTACCTGCATAGCAGTCCAGGAGGTTCTGTGGGTTTTTTAATTGAGTAATTTTTTTTAAAAGCCCAAAGATTCTGTCAGGAGGCATAAAATCAATACCCAAATCTGTTTTAAATCTTGTGATATTTGCAATTGAGTTAGACAACCTTTTCCTAGACACTGCATGGGAACCCAGGGAGCTCAGGAATAAAACAGGCTTCACCTCGATGTTGGTTTTAGACTCAGTAAGAATCTCAGTGTTGGAGCCCTGAGCAGCAGAAAAAGGGACAGTGATGGTCAGTCTTGTGAAATATTGGTTATTTAAATTATAAGAATTTAAAGCATAGTGTATGGATTTCCATCTAGCTGACAGAAAGACCAAGACCTTAGCTGAAAGTGATATTCTTGCTCCAAAGAACAGGACTGCTAATTCTTAAAATGAAAGCTCAGGAAAATATTTAAATGTGGGCAAGAAGATACTCTTTAGCTGTGTAAAAGGTGATTAAAATTTTAAACACCTGAAAACAGGGTCTTAATAGTTAGGAAACACAGATAGTATATCAGTGTTTTCCATTCCTTAACATGTTAATGCACTACTGTTTCTTTGGTCTCTTCTGATAAATCTGATCTAACTACGACATCAGTTCTGCTCTGAATAGGGAGCTGGAGGATAACTTCTGGAGGTCCTTTCCAATTTTACAACAGGAGTTTTTGATACACAGCTCTTTACAGACAGAGACGAACCCAGCATTTTCTTATAAGACCAAGTGACATCAACACAAAGTCAAGTATTACAAGCAGTGACTCCAAAGTCTAAGCATGGGATGTCACCAAATAAAACATTGACATGCTTGAGCTCACTGATGGCATTAATTTTCCAAAACATGGCTTTTCACTGTAGGCAGTTCTAGACAGGAATTAATCTAATTTATTAATTTCTTAAGTACCACCTTGCTAGCCAGCATCTATAGGTAAAAGTAACTCACCAAGCTTTTATGATCACTCTGTGCTCTGAATTCCTGTCTGAGAAAAACAGAACTGTCTAGCATCTCAGTCAATTTATTCGAAAGACAAAACAATCCAGGAAGCATCAGATTTACTATTTCAGTGCTGCTTCCCTAAATGCACTGAAGTTGCAATGAGGTTTGCCAATTTGTCATTTGGTCCCCTGTGTGCCCTTAGAGGCAAACTGCACTTATCCCATATGGAACTTTATCCTTAAGCTTGACTGAAAGGTGTTTATCATCAGACATGCTGAAGAGAATTTCAACTTAGCTGCTTTGATTAATACAGGCACCTATGCAGTTTGAAATTCAGATCAAGCCCCCACAGCAGTGGAAATCACTATTCTCTCCTTGGACTTGCTACAAAAAAAGCAGATCATAAGGAAATGGATGGAAAGAAGAGGGATGAAAAAGAAGTGGAGAATTAATTACTAATATACCTTCCCTATATAAAAAGGCTTTTCCATGCTCCAAAGTATGTTGTCAGATCTTGAGTTTATGTGCAGTATGAGCTAGACTCTTAAATTTATTTTCAGAATATTAAAAACTTCTGAATTCTAGCTTTAAGGATACAGCACATTTTCCGTAAATCAGCAAGATAACAGAACAAGGGAAGAAATGCTTTTCCAACAAACAGTGACACTCGTCAGTTAATAAGAGATGTGTTTCATTACATTATATACATTGATGAAGGAAACTCACACACAGAAGGAGGAGAATGGTGAGGGTATACTCAGAATTTTGAATCTAGACTTCTGTTTACCTCACTCACTTTATTACCAGAATCTTAAACTATGCCTTCTTACTGCAATTCTTTTTTCCTAATGTTTCCATACAAAGGCAAGAGTTAAACTCTAATCTTGGAATACCATGGACTGTATTCTTCCCCAGTGCTATTAACTCTTTCCAAACAGAAAAATATTTAAGAGTACAGCAGTGCAAGTGAGAGAGTGGGAGTGAGAAGACAATGCTCCATCAGGAAAAATTTTCGGGTAATGAATGAGAAGGGAAATTTCACAGTGAGCAAGCTCATAGCAAAAAAAAAAAAAAGGCTGCACATGTCAAAGACAGGATCCTCTTAGGAGGAGAAGTTTGAATGAAGAAAGTAGGCTGAAATGAGTGACTGACAAGCATGATGGGATGTGCAAGTACCAAGATTTGGCACTATTAATGCAAAAATGCTGAGCTCTGACTGCTATTATGCATTACATGTAATTCCTGAAGAAGGAAAGCAGAATCTCTGCTAGGTAAAGGAGAATATGCAAGAAAAGAGTGAAGGATGCTTAGAAAAAAAGGTGGAGAGATACGGTAAGAACAATATAGGATGATGACATGTTAAACAGTATCAACAGTCTAGCAACATTTTTGAGGGTAGGAGAGGAAAAATGAGTATCTTAAAATCACCTGTATTTAAAACAAAACAACAGAGAAGCCATGCATGAATAAGATATTGAAAAATCCATCTCTAATCTCTCCACTGACAAGCAGAAAGATTCTGGCCTGAGGAATAATGCTCTGGGCTTTATCATAATGAATTTCTGCCTAGAATTAGAAGGAAGATTCTTTACCACTGTTACATGACTAATATATTCAAGCACTGTTAAACCAAGCTCTAGGACAGGCATCCTTTCTGCTTCTTCTTCATATTCACATCATGTAATGTGTACTGTTCCCATTGTGAGTTGAGTTTCAGAAGGTATTTGACTTCACCACAAGCATCCAGAGTGCAGTATGTGCAGCACGCAGAATTTACACAAAGCATTTGCTCTCCAGTGCTTCTCTGTTCATGTGAAATGCAAACTATTGCACTCCTTCATCATTCCTCCTAAAACTCCCCATCTCTCAGCCTCACCCCAGTGACACTGAAAGCATTACAGAAACAGTAATCCCCAGTTAGAAGTGATCCCTTTGTGAGTTACCCCATTACCACTCCCTGCTATCTGAAAACTTCAAGGGCATCCAAAGCATTTATAAGGCAGCAAATGGCAAGATGTGATTAAGGAAGGATGACAGGTAAATGCCATACAAAGAGTTGTGTAATTTGCACCACAGCCCCACTGCTACAAAACTAACCCACCACACAGTCATAGGTTCCCCCTCCAGGCACTCCAAGCAAAACCCATTTCTGGCTATCACTTGCTACTGACGTGAATGCACAAGCCTTCTGTTTCTCTTCTTTGCCCTTCTCCCCCCACACCCCTAGATTTTGCTTCTTAGCAATATTTTACTTCTTGGATTTCGTAGACTTACATCCCTGCAAGCTACGGGCACCAACTGGAGTGCCTCTGGTGATACAGTCAGATTGACCCAGTCAGCCACTGGCTATTTAGTGATATGTGACCCGGCCTGTGGGTCCAAATTGCACTGTCTTTGCTGTCAGCAGAGAGCTTGTTTAGGAAGACTGATCAAAAGGGGAGTATAGTCAAGTGTCCCTTGCTCTGGAATAACAGCAACTCATCACAAATCAGCAGCACAGATTGGTGAATCATTAAGAATTAAACAGTCTTAGGTGGCAAGCTCCAGAAATGCAGCCATGGGAGAAAGGAAAAGATATTATAGGGTTTTCTACAGAACTACTTGGAGCTACTGGGAGGCACATATTATGCTTTCCAGCTAGCAAAAGGTGACTGGGGCAGGGTGGGTCAGTGGGAAGGAGGCAGCTTCTGGGCAATGGGTGCAGCCAGGCAAGGCCACGTAGAAAGCAGAGCTGCATGACAGCACTGCAGCAGTGGAAAGGCACACTTGCTGCCTCCTGTCTTACCCCAGGGCTCAGGGTTCTCTGAGTTTGCTGCTGTATGTTAATGAGAAATGAAGAAGCAGATGTGGGGAAGGCACTGGAGACAGCTCCTGTTTTCTCCCCTCTATAGGCAGCTGTCTTCCGGTTTGGAAAGCTGAAAGGTAATGCAAGAGACCAGTGCCAAAGGGGACCACACTTCCCAATTTCTTTGTGTGAAGTCTGGCAAATATTTATGGTTCTCACTCTGATATGTGAGAGTGCCACTTGGAAGCAAGTGACAACTGTACTTCAGCTGTCTTCAAGAAAAAGACTGAACAGATAAAACCGAGCAGCTGTAAACCATCATGTTTCAATTTTCAGCCTTTGCCCATGCTAGGGAAAAAGAATCAAACATTTAAAGTTGCCATGGACTAACTATGCTGTAACATGATGGGGTTTGTACCCACAAGAACCCATATGAAGAGTAAATGATGCCACAGCATTTTAAATGAACCAAAAATATAAGCCAGGAAGGAATGAATAAACATGGTTCTCAAGAGTTGGTGCTGCCACACAGTTATAACATATGCCATGTACAACACACAGCTTTGCTGTGTTTTATTATCTGTTTTAATTACTACATCCATATTAATATAGGCATGAAAACAACTGCAATCAGTGTCCCAGTGCCTGTAAAAGTCTAAGTTTTGCAGCAAGGTCTTAAAGTGAGGATCTCTGCCTGGTGTGTGCAGATGTGTCAAATCCCATACAGCTGACACAAGACATCAGCACACCTGACATCTTTCTGCAGTGCAGCCTGAACCTCATGCAATTAAAACCTGGCTCCTGCTCCAAGGCCCTGTGCCACAGTCAGTCACACAACCAGGCCAGGGGGCCATGCATTACCATAAAGAAAGATGCCAGGTCTGCATTTGCACAGCACCTTATACAGGTGTTAGCACCAGGGAAGGCACCTAAGGATAAAGAAACAATCAGGGGATGTAAGACTTTATAAAATGGGTGTTGCTGCTGCTCACCAGAGTCCTCTCTGCCTCTTCTTTGAGGAAATACCTACCTGAAACAGCAGTGATGGTGAAGTCCTCAGAAAAGCCTTACTTTAGAAATGGTGCTCAAGTGTTTGTAACATTAGCTCAGCAGGTTGCCAACTTCTATTGTTTCTTGCATCTTAGCAGGATTCACAGAGCTGATCCCTTGCAAGCAATTAATCAGTGTCCTAAATTCCACCCACCAACGAGCCTCGGCACACAGCTTTCTTAAGAGGAAAAGAATTAAACTTTTTAATTAAGTTTTTCCATCAAAAATCCAGTCCTGCTGATAATGGTCAGGCAGGTATGCAAAAGTAATTACTCACACAATCTGTTTGTCACACTCTTGACACTCTCTTCTGGGGCATCTAGCTTTCTTCTTCCAAATCATTAGCACCCCTGCCCTGCCCACAGTGCCTCAGGAACAGCATGCCCCTGTTTTCCTTCTCTGGATTAAACACTCCTGTACATTCACAGGTCAAGAATTTGGATGCCTTCCCCCTTGCCACAAATGAATAAGCACATCTACATTTGTTGCCTGTTTGCAGGAGCCTGAGAGCAAAGGAGGAATCCAAGCCACTCACTTCCCTGGTGAGCTTAATTAGCACGTCAGACAAAAACCAGGGGAAAGAAAATTTTATTAAGAAGCTATTTTCAAAATTGCAGCCACCTGCTAGACAGCGAAACTCTTTAGCCTTTCCTGAGACAAGGAGGAACTGCAGGGCTTGGAGCAACCTTTGCTTCTCATCTGCCAAAGGTACAGCACCAGTCAGTGCTAACTGAAACTGTGAAATTTTGTGACTTAATGGAAAAAACCCAAAGGCAACATGATTACCTGCAGTACAGTTACTCGTCTCCTTGACCCTTCAAGGGAGAAAGAAACGATCAATAACAACTCTCCCACTTTATGATGACCATTTAACTTTCAATATTTGCTACAGCAGATGACAGGCATCTCGGTTTATTATTTTTGTCAGAAAACACTGTATGGTTTACTGTATAACTTGTGTTGTTCACCACTGTCAAGATGAAATCAAGTTAAATCATGAAGGCAATCTATTTGCAACTCACCTGGTTTGACTTCATTGCTTGCAACAAAACAATTTTCCCATTAGGGAAATGGTAAGCAGGATACTCAGACATCCCCCACTGCTCAGCATGTAGAATTTGCAGATCAGTAAAAAGTGAAACCACTTCAGCCCATTTGTGAAATAAAACCCAGGTTCCCTCCTCCCTGGGGAGGAGGGGCTGCCATGCAGGAAATCTACAGCCCTTTGGCCATTTCTGACCCCCTTTATATGGAAAAGATTGTATCAAGTGTCACTAAGTTAAGCAGCAATGGATGAGCTCTCACAAATAAATCCAGGGCACACTATCACGCTGGTTATCAACAGTTTCACTGAAAGAATCCTCCACCAACCAGAAATGGAAGTGCCCACCTGTCAGTCTGAATCTGCTTATCTTTTTTAATCTGAAAGCATCCCAAAGGGTCAGGCTGGTGGCACTGCAGAGTTGTTTGAGCATGCATTCATTGTGCAATGGAACTCACAGAACAGCAGTAGGTCCTGCTTATGGAAGCACGGCTGGAAGATCTCCAGCTATGTTCCTACCCAGCTCCTCAAGCCAAGCAGCCCGGTAGCCAGAGCAATGCTCTCACATAAAGACAAGATTTCCTAGTCCTTGAATATTTCAAAAGAGAGAATGCAAAATGGTTTTGGGCTCCTCAGACATGAGAGGAAACATGCAAGTTTAAGAAGGATGGGAGCAAATTGCTTTTTCCTCAAAACCTTTCTGCCCGTTCCTGAGGAATCCCTACATCCTGCTTTGCTAGACCTACACAAAACACCTGAGAGAAGACCAGAAATCCTACCACCATATTTTTAGTTTTGAAGTTGGAAGAAAGCTTCTGGACAGAAAATACCAAGCCCCTCAATTTCCCTAGCTGTTGCTTCTCCTCTAAACTGTTCAATTGATTCTTCTCCTGCTGACAAATCCAGGCACTGTCTCCAGAATCACACCGTAACACTCAGCAAATTGGCCAAGGTCCTGACAGCTGGTGTAGAGTTGCACCTCAGCAGTGCAAAAGGAGGCAACAAGAGGCAGCATAACCTACTACCACCCAAAGAGACACTCCATGTGTTCAGAGTCTGCAGTCTGCTTCCTGCAACTAAACCTGTTTCTGGAAACTGATGCAAGTGATCCCGTTCTAAGGGAAAAACAAGAGGCACCTGTCTCTGCTCAGTTCAAAGCCAATTCAAGCAGAAAGCCTTCAGCCAGTTACACCTCTAAGAAAGCCAGGCTATTCATTCAGTTCCCTGGGTTTAGATGCTGATGCTTGACAGTTTGGTCTTAGCTTTTACAAAATACGGTCTTTTATGGCCAACATCATAAAAGCATGATGGAGTAGCAAGAGTTAAGGTTGCCACCCTGACGTTTCATCCTGTTTATATTTTGTGTACTGAAAAAAACCTCAGTGTTTTCCTCAAATCCCATTTTCAGAATTTCTGTTTAAGGCAGTTTGGGAGTACAGTATTCCTTGTTTGTTTTGTCTGAACTTTCAGACTTTCTGGCATCAGATAAGAATCTGCAAAACTGAGGTCCATAAGGTGGCTATTAACACATTATTAAGGCTGAGTTAATGACTTAGTATTCATCTACTGATATATTTCTCTAAACATCTACTGCATATATTTCTCTAAACAAAGAGACTGAGATTAAATGGTGCTGGTACAAATACTGCAGTTTTCTACATAAAATATTCTGTAGATTTTGGGAGCGTATGCATTGCTGGATCTGAAATTAGATAATCCCTTCAGGGTAAAAATAAAGGAAGGATGAAAATTCTGTGACCTAGTTTTTCCTTCTACACTTGAAAGCAGTATTTTTACAGAACCCTTATCTTCCTCTTCCTAAAATACAGAGCAAATATTATAACCTTGAGTGTGTCACTTGACTTTTAAAAATACAGCTTTGCATTGTTGACTAGACTTACTTTCAGGAAAGCCTGGCTCACTGATTATTATTTTTACTTTATAGACGTTCCATCCCCCAACACCTTTGTGACTCCCCAGAGGAGTTTAGATCACAAATTCATAAATCTGTCCATAGACAAACAGCATCAGGGCCATCTTTTGTTCAGTTGCTGCTATGTGATTTCTGTTCTTTATGTTTAATTTATTTCCTAAATACTTATGTTTCTCTTTGACATGGTTTTACCTTGTTTGCTATATGTCACTTCTTTAGACATTGATAAGGTTTTTCACCTTGCCTTTGTTGGATAATTCAGTAGCAGACAGCCAAGATCCTAATAAATTTTCCAATTCCCACTTTAAACAATTAAGGATACCTAAGTGTTCAGCAGTCTCATATGCACAATTTTGCCACAAGTTGTTGCTGTCTAATGAACTGCTGATTAGAGGGTACTCTTTCCTTCTGTCTCTCTGTTTAATAGTCCCTGGATGGCCTTTTATATAAAACTTCCTTTCCAGTAATCCAAAGCAGATGGCCAGGCACCCTGACACTGTGAGTGTGTGTGTCAGCACACATATTCACATGCATTTGTGCAGAGAGAAAGAAAAGATACATATAAACAAAAATTAACATAAATCAAAGACAGGAAATACCTCTGTGCAGGCCTCTGACAGGACAACAGTGCAAGAAGAAATGATTGTTTACAGCTACACAAGGATCCAAAGAGCAAAAAATGAACAAAAGCACTGATGGACATAAAGAGAGCATTTTGGAGCTGCATCATCTGTACATAGTAAAGCATCCTCTATTCTGATCCCCACTACTTAAGTATTCCCCAGTTGTATCCTCCCTCTCCAAATATGAGGGAATAAACACAACAGCACCACTTGGGAGGGAGAGAGGGAGGGTGCACTACCACAAATCCACCAGTCCACGTTCTCCTAAGATCTTCAGATATCTCTTGCTACCCAAACAGCCCTCTGGCACATGTGGCTGTGAGGTGGCCATTCCTGCAAGCTCACTCCTCAGCTACTCATCTCTGCTCCTCCTGCAGGAAGCAACAGGGGTTCAGATGGAGAAGCTCTTCAATGTGCCTCTTTCTCTCCATTCAGTATGCAGGAATACAAGATAAACACGATAAAATGATATTAAATAAAAGTGGGAATATTCGAACACCTGTCACACTGACGTTTAAAGCCAGAAGAAACTAAATTACTTTGTGTGTTAGGGTTCTCTCCCCCTCAAAGAGAGCACTTACATGTTCACTGGGCAAATGTGACAAGTCTTTTGAAGCCCTCAGACAAGCTGTTGCATCACAGAACAGCTTGTTTAGGGTATGAACTTTTTCTGCCACATGCTGTGTAGTGGGCGTTGCATTAAAGCCAATGGAAAACCACGCGGCTTCTCAACTAACACCTGCACAGCTCTGGACAGGCTTCTGGACCATTTCCAGCTGCCCGAATCATTTTAGGACCAGGTCAGATGCATCCATTTTGTTTCATTTTATGGATGTCTGAAAAACCACTGCACTTTCATTCAAGACCTATTTTTGCCTACCTCAAAAATACTAATTATTTTCAGAGTATGAGGTTAACAGGAATAGATGATTTAAAGCATTAAGTGTAAATACAGATTTTTATCATTGCTGTTCAGCAGAAAACAAAAAATGCTCCTGTTGTCTCCTGATTCAAGGTATTTAATTCATTAGAAGTATTCCACCTCCTGCAGAGAGTAGCAAAAGCACAAGTGTAGCCCTGTGTAGCTGTGCAGACTTTATACACATCCACTGCAATTGCTGCCAAATTCAATCCTGTTATCCACAGGCAAAGATATTTCCTGTCAAGTGGTAAATCAAACACCAACTCTACAGAGAAACCTGAAATGGGGGCACTGAAAGGCAGCAACTTGGGATATAGATAAAACCATAATGATCACTAGGAGAACACACAGTTAACTAGGGGGATTTGCTGCCACAGGAAACCATTCAGGCAAAAAATTAGAGGGATTTGCATGATCTGAACATTTGCAAGAACACAACTAATGTCTGTATTCAAACTGCAGTGGACTCCATTTAAAAAAAAAAATTACTTTTAAATGAATGAAACTTTAAACTGCACCCCCAGTGGCTTTACCAAAATGCAGAGCGTGCAGCCAAATGGGGAAAGAACCCACTCCATAAGACATGGGGTGCAGCCCAGCACCATCACCTGGTTTTACCATCCTGCATTTCTGTGTCCTACTATTGCAGTAATGCAGAGCAGCCAAAGGCACACCAGCAATTCAACTGCTTCCCAGGATTCTGGTCAGCTATTTGGCTGTCCCACTGCCAGAAGCATCTGCTCACGTGTGATCCTGTGCAGACAGACAGTGCCCTTCTGAATTCTTCCCAGTGCAGAGTGCTGTGAAACTGATGGGTTTGTTATGAAAACTAACACTACATCCACACAACTAACGTTGCTATTCACATTATGCTGTAGCTTACCAATCTACTCCCAGCAAATCTGACCACAGAAAAGTCTTTTGCACCTACGTATGGAGGAAGACTGCGGAGACGGGTTCTTTCTGGACAGTTCACCTCCTATTTTTATTTGGAGACTTGTCATTGTTTTTCTGAGTATACAGAAAAGGCACAGAACAAACATTTTAACAACCATGCCTGTGCAGAGAGCTTCTCTTTCATTTGCATTTTCTTTGCATTAAAAAACCAAACCAAAACAAAACACACACACACAAAAACCCCTAACAACAACAAAAAAAGAAATGTTTACTTGGACTGCTACCTTTTCTACCCCTGAATGATGGAGAACCTCACACAAAGAAAGTGGCAGGGCAGGGCAGACTGGCACAGTGAATTGTAAAGTGAATTTTGCCACTGCAGCTCCCGACCCTACCTGCATGCAGAACCCCAGCATGTTCAGGAGTGCATTCCAGACCTCAGTTCTCCTTCCGAGCCCCTATCCTTCAGTGCCTTATCTTTCCACTTCCAACACTATTAGGCCAGAAAGAAATCAAATCACCCTTCTCCTGTTTCTTTACGGAAACCTGATAAAAGCAATAGAAGAAACAAACCTGAATTGAGACACTGATGAAACACTGACGTAAGCAACTTAGAAACAACCTAAGTGTTTTTCTTTAATCCTTTAGAGTTGTCCTAGTTAGCTTTAATAATTAAAGAGGAGAAAAAGAGGTTAAATTTAAAAATTTAAAAAACATTTCATTCTAATTGCTCCTCTCCTTTTTTTTTTTTTTTTTTGCTCCTACTCCACCTTCCATTTGTACAACAAGTTTCAGGAGTTCCTCAGGTCAAAGACTGCTCAAATCTGATTTTTAATAATTTGCAATTAAGTTATTCATCAAAATCAATGAGATTTGGGCTTTTTTAATAAAAGAAAACCTTGTTTTCTTGCTAGTTGGTAGGAATTCCTTCCTTTTTTAAAAACTTGAAGTGAAAACCAAACAACTGTCAGTTTAACGTGTTAAATGTTTGATTGTAGTTTAGAAAAGCTTTACAATAAGAAAAACCTCCAAGTCTCATCAAGAAAGAAAACATACACTGACCTATCTGAAATATGATCAGCACAATGACATTTCTGTCCTCTGAGAAGTTAAATCCCACTCTCCTCCTTATCCATTTTCAAGTCAGTCATAGCAATCTGTGTAAAATTCAGAAATGTCAAATATAAAGAACCAAAACTGGATCTCAGGCAATCTCTCAGAGAGCCAGCATTTTTCCAGAGGATGAGAGGAAAGGTGGCATCAAAGCACTGAAACACAGGAGTGGTCACCCATGAAAGCAGAAATCTGTCCAGCCCAATACTGCTCCCTCTGACAACAGACAGGAGCAAACATCTGAGGAAGAGTGAAAAAGCCAGGAGAGTACGCCATGACCCTTTTGTTATTAAACTTGCTTTATGTTTGATGAGGGTAGAAATGTAATAAGGCCAGAACTTGTAGAAAAAATTCCTTTCAGTAATAGAAAAATTTAAAAAAATTTTAAAAAATAATTACTTTTTAAAAAGTATTTCCTGTATCGTACCAACTGAGAGGCAGCACAGTTCACGAACACCTAGTATAAAAGCCTCAAATGGGAGAAAAGCACACGAGTTCCTCGATTTAATGCAGTATCTATATATAGAAGGGAGTGGGAGTATTAAGACGTAGTAACACTTATGAGATACTACATGAAAAAACCCCCTCCTTTCACCCCAAATAACACAGCTGACTCAGTGTCAGTTAGAATTGTGTCTCAACGTTAACTGAGTTTTCACTAACGTAATGTTATTATAACATATTGCTAGGCGGTACAAAGAGGAGAGGGAATGAAAATTTCCAGCTGCTTGGATTAAAGAGCCCAGATCAAGCAATAAAAATGATACAGCTGATACTTGATTGTTGAGGAAAGTATAAGCTACCTCACTAGCTTATACAATGTGCAGCATGAAAATCTACTTGGTAAGTATAATTCCTCTACCTTCCCCCTATCAAAAATAAGCAAGCAGCTGTAAATGCTGATAGGTGTTATGTGAGAGTAATTCACTGAAAGCACTACCCTGGGACAAGCTATAAAGCTTTCCTGAAACAATGTGATTCATATCAAGTACCTCAAAGGGACCATGCTTTAGTCTACAGCTAAAACCTCCATCTACTGGGGGTAAAAACAAAGCATTGCACAGTGTCGTGTCTTCTGCAGCTGAGAGGGGAATGGAAGGAAACCACTGTGACAGAGGAAAAGAGAAAACAAAATAGGGATTGGACTAGATGACCTCAAAGGTCTCTTCCAACACAAACTATTCTATGGCCTCATTACACGGGCCTAGAACTGCATCTCTGTAGCAGATTAGTGTGTCATGTTTACCTGCTAGACCCCAGCACATTTAGCTTGGGTAGAAAAGAAGTTCCTTAGATTTCTTAAGAGATGTTCTAAAGCTGGAGGTGAAATGTTTTCTCTAATATGTGCATGAAAATAGCACTGCTCAATTTTAATTGCTTAAATACTTCCATTTATAATGACACTATTTTTTCACCAGACAGGAGATACAAGAATAGACAGCTGCCAGAACACATACTGAACACTATTCTTTGCAAACATGCATTTTAAAAAATCAAATACAAAGAAACCAGCACTCAATTGACAGCTTCTGATCCCAGAAGGGCATAATAAAATAAATAATAAAAGCTGTCCAGAAAGACTCTTTACATTGTAGTAATATCAACAGCACCAATACCTGAGAGGTACAAGATGCATCCTGCTGGTGCTGCCCCACAACCATCCACCCGGGTGCTCTGGAGCTGCTCAGCCTCAGAGGAGCAGAAGTTTCCATGCTGATGGATGCTGCAGGGACTTGCAAGAGGGAAGGTACTGTGTCCCCTTCCCAGCTGTGATTTTGTGGTTTCACTGGTGCAACAGACACCACTGTGTCTGCTAGATTGCTTCTGTTTGTGGTGCTTGCTTGGGGACACAGCAAAAAAGAGAAAAAGGAATGGGAAGATAAGAGTGGCGGAACAAAATACTCTTTAGCAACCTTCTTCAACTGACCTTGATTCAATAATGCTTTGGGATTGCACACATCTTTTCTGCTTGTTTCTAAACACTTAAGCACCTCTCTGACAGAGACAGATTTTTTATTTAAAAACTCCTAAGACTGTAGAATGAGCAGGAGTCAACTGGCTCAGAAACATTATGGTGTTATTTTTATAGCCTGACAAAGCCAATCACCAAAGGCATTTATTTCAACATGCATTATGGCAGTGGATTGTTGTGGCCTGCTCAGGGTACCGCTGAGCTTTCCCACAACACACACAGGGACCTAAACTGGAACTGAGCAGGCAGAGACGCTCACCTTTCAATACAAGCCACTCCCACAAGGTACCTGCTTTAGAGCAACTATGCACCTGCATCCAGATCAACACAGGAACACTAGGGTGACTGATACTGCTTGATTCAACATAAAATCACAAATACCTGAGGAATGTCATAAAGTAGAGAGGAAAAACATGAGAGAACTCATAGAGAGAATACAGTTCAGAAGTACAAACTGTTGCAAAAATAATACTTTCAAGACAGACCCAAAAAAAAGCCCGGCAATGCTGAAGTGCTGGGAGAGGAATATTTGCAAGCCATGTTATATTAAGTACCCCTTAAGAAATATCCCTAAAAATATATATTTGGCAACAATATCACTTTTAAGCTCAAAAATGTCATCAGTATTTCACAGATTTTAATATTTTTTTGCAAACATTCTGTGAATTCCAAAATATAGATAAATTACGAAACAAAAAAATGCTACTAAAAGAAAGGAATAATAAAATCTGTTAGTCATTTCTCCAGCATTAGTATTCTTCTGCAGAAACGTCTCAAAAGAATGAAAATAATGCCCAGGATTATTTTTGATAAGACATGAACAGTGATCTTGGCTGTAATTTCTTAACATTAGGAGACAGGAAGTGTCAGAAACATGCACAGTTGAGACACCTCATCTCCAGGTGATGATCTTGCCAAATACCACATCAGGTATTACTGACATACTCTGATAAAAGACAATTCAGGAGAGGGAAAATGCCATTTCTTTCATCACAGCCTTCCTTCTTACACTTGGTAGTTTTGTTAGCACTGTATGTATGAAAATGCATTTGTGATCATAAACATCCTCTTGTGTTCATCATTTAACTCTCCTCTACATTAATAAAGAGCATAACCATGCACATTTACTGAGATGAGAACAATGCTGAGACGACCCTGGATTTAAAAAAACAACATGCTTTTTATGATTTTAAACATCATGATATCCTGACTCTTCTGCTGTGCTTGCCTGTTTGCACATGGAAAGCATTTTTCTGTTACATAAACTATACCAGAGAGAGAAGAAATGTTTTGTTATTTTTATTTGATTTGTCAAAAATGAGCATTAGTTATTCAGTCTGTATAATTAACTCCCAACACAGACAATGTTCTACATGAAGACTCTCCTCTGGGCAACCAGACTGAGTTAAGCAGTTCCACTTGAGTGACTTAGCAAATAATTCAAAAGCATCATTCAAATTCAGAAATGTCTGTAGGAAGCATGTAAGATGTCAAAGCCTTCCTCCATTGCACTTATGCTGTGCATCACTGGGGATGCTCCATGTCTGTCCTTCCTTTCCACGTGCTCTCCTCTCATTCCTGCACACTCCACATGCCATGGACACATTGTCCTTTGCTGCTCACTACAGCCCACAGCACTTCATTCTCTCCTCCTGCCACCCCCTTCCCCACTGCCTTGACAGTGGGCAGAATGAACAAGCTCTGAGCAGGTCAGCAGACACAAGGGAGACGTGAGAAATCCCTTTCTAACACAAAGAACACCACGAGGTTGGCGTGTGTTGCTCAGGTTGTATGCAGCTGTGGAGACAGGGAGGGCAAACCAAGTACACCAGGAGTGATGCAGTTACAGGTGATGTTGATGTAGGCAGGCAAATTCTGTTGGAATAGAGTGTGTATATACAGTATATATGCAAGTGTGGGCATGTGGACAAACACAGAATGTCACCTTTCGGGATTTTTTTCCTACCAATTTTCGACTAATTCAAGTAGTAAAAACCATTACATACATAAATACAATTAATTGGGAAAAAAACAGAGCTAGCCTATCTGCCCTCCAAAAGCTTCCTGAGTCTGGCGAGCTCCAGGAAAACATGAATGAAGCTTAGACCTATTCAGAAATACACTACTTGCACATGTACATGCCAGGATGTGTAAGAAACAATGAAATTAAATAGTGAGACGGGCTGGCTCTGCTCCTTCCTCCACCAATTTTATTTAGAACCTCTCCAATGAAGCATATCCATAAATGCCTCTGAGTCCAGGTATGCTTCATTCTTCCTGACTTTAACAGGGTATCTTCCCTGAATTTCGAGCAGTAGAAGCTCACTTTACAACACTGTGACATTGAATTCAAAGTTTTCAGACCACCTCTATGAGCTTCAACAAAGATTGTTACTTTTCAGCAGGTATTTGAGAAATATTATCCCTTAATCTGAAGATAAGCAAGCTTAAGTACAGATCAAAAATGTAACTTCTCCAAAGTTATTATGTGCACTGGTAAGACCTAAGGTTTCCCCAGATGCATTGCCAAAATCTGACCCCCTTGCAGCATGTAGTATTACCTTCAAGAGATGAAGGCAGATTCAATTTTATTAATAATTTTTTCAGAACTCCCCCATCCTTGATTTAAATCACTGGCTGAAAATGCTTTTGTCTAACGTGACATTTGCTTTTTTCACTCATTCTGTGAACATATTTTATGCCTCTATTGCTAATAATAGAAAGCAGAAAGAGTAACTCTTCCAAAAGCTGCAACAGTGTAAAGGATTTTGAACATAGATGGCTGGAGAGAAGGGAGAGCACAGAGGATTGACGCAGTTCACCACATGGATCAGATTCAAAATCAACTCTACGTCACAAGTGAAGGGAAACGTGAACAATGGCATGGTGAGCTCAGTCTAAATGTCACCAAGATGACAGAATCAATGTGGCCCTATGGATCATCTCTTAGTGAACTAAAACAACAGTTCATGTTACAGTTCAGCAAGAAGACCATCTAGAGGACGGGATCATAGATTGTGCTTGCAGATAGCTTGCATGCACCAGGCAACAAAAAAATTTCTCATTTCAAGAGTGCTATGTTTGCACACAAGTTCTCAAAATATACAAGTCAGAAAAACAGAAAAAGCTGAAAAAATAAAATCTTTAAAATACATTTAAAAGGGCAAGGCAGAAAACGTAAAATGTTTTATCCCAACAGCTCTTTAATCAAAGACGGCATTTATAAATTATGGAGGAAACAAAGAGTGACATAAGGGATTTTTTTTTTTTGCTATATGCTCACAATTTACATTTCTTCGAGAAAACATATACATTAGTAGCCCAAATATTTGAGTGAAGCCCTAGCTGAAATCAGAAACCTGCTTTTCTTATTTTATTTATTTATTTATTTATTTATTTCTCACCATAATCATCTTCTTCTCCTTCTAATTGACGTGGGCCTTTCAAGTATTACCTTTCAGGAAACTACACAAGCCTAACTAAAACACTTCCTTAGTATATAGCTTTAAATGAAATAATCATAAAACTGTTGCTAATTCAACTTTCAGTAAACACATTCCTTGATTTTGTTCAAAAGTTGTAAGTGAAAATAATAACTACATTTGCTCTAAAACTGGTCCTTCACAAGTTTTATTAGGAAACCTCCTTCTAGCAAGTACTTCCTTCCAACAGCGTTATCCTTTCAGGTGGTCAATTTCTTGTCACCTTTTAATTCTCATAATAATCCCCATCCTTCCCATTTCAAATGCTTTCATGAAGTCCACAAAGGTAAGCACCACTACGCTTTTCTCCACAGAACCTTATCTATTCTCAAAGAAATACATAAGTAGTCTGGAAGAATTGTCCAAATGCCACTTTTCACTAGGTTTTGTGTCTCATTAATTAATCTTCCCTTCAAAAGTGAATCAAGAGCCTCACACACAGTGAGTGAATACCCACGGTCATGTGGTGAATTCCGCCACCCTGGGTCTGGAATTCCTCCTCAAGGAGGCTGTTTCTGTGCCTGGCGGGCACTGCCACACACAGTCTATGTATAAAGACTGAGTGATGCAGAAGGCTGGGGAGCTTTTGGGGTGTAAAAACGGAGAAACAAGAAACATGCAATAGCAGCAAGTTATGGAACAGATCCCGTGAAGAACATCATCTTTGCTCTTTAGGAAAATCAGGGAACACCTCCTAATTTCCTGCTGTCTTATATAATTACCCTTCTGTGTTTTTTTCTTCTGTTAAAATCACAGAGCAGTTGTCAAACTGCTGGTGTAGTTCCCTTGCTTGTGTCAGCAATGCATTCAATAAGCTTCATTTGAATGTAATGATTTCAATATCAATAGCGAGCAAGCACAACACTCCTCCGTACTCTCAGCCAGAGTAGCAGCAGCACGGAAAAGCTCTTCCTTTAGCACCTGGATAAACAGCAAACTCATCTTTGATGTTTCTCTTTGATGTCAAGGCAGAATTAGCTTTTTAGTAGCATTAGGAATGACTCATTCACTTGGATGCCAACTAGGATACTCTGACATTTTCATTTTTTTAATCTTTGTGCGGTCAGGCAAGAGACAGCTCTCCTGCTAATTCCTGCAGGAGTAATGATTATCATCTTAAGGACTCTGCATCCATCTTTAACTTAACGACCCTTAAAAAGGTTAAAAGAATCCTCCCATACCCATGCATTAGAATTCACTCTAAGATAATACCAAACAGATTAAAATCTTCCCAATAGTCAGACCCCAGCAGTGTGAGACAAGGTCCCCAAGCACAGGGCTGATGGCATGTCCAAAAAACTCTGTGTCGGGGCAGCCCAGCCCTCAAACCAAACTGTAAAAGGAGGCAAGTTGCACAGTAATTACCAGCAGCAAAAGCCCTCTAAAACCAATTAATCTACACTTGCTATTCTGATAGTGTTAAGGAGGGACTTAGGACCCCACAACTTGGATTTACATCTGTGGCCCCTTCCTCTCTCCCAGTGTTCAGAAAACTGAATCACTGGTGTGGGAGTTCAAAGATGTGCTGACATTTCCTCAGGGTTTACCACCACCATGCAGATGTCCAGTCAACATTTGCACACATCCAGTTAAAACACCACCAGTCACCAGCATTTCTGCAGGAAAACCGATCACTGCAGAGGTGATCAGAACAATTTCCTTCCATCCAAACAGACACTTGTGCCCACATACGCAAACAGGGCCAGTAATGATGTTGGTGCAGGCTTAATTAGTGGGTGATGGGAAATGGCTGTTCTTTGCAGCAGATGGAAAGGGCTCCCATCCATCATTGAACCAGGACCAGATCGTTACCGTAATTGCGCGTTCTACTTTGCCTGAAGGATTCCTTTAAAGACTGGCATTTCTTCAGCTGCGGAAAGACCAAAAACCCCTGCTGCTCTCTTCCTCCCACAATAGCTGATAACGAACTGGATTAGAGAAAGACAATAATCACAGGAAACACAGAATTTCTTGCGCACGAAGGACAAGATTGTGACTTCTTTCATAAAGCACTTAGGAGCCACTGAAATAAAGTCTTCTTAGAAAGAGAACAAAGCCATTTTTTCTTTACAGTGAAGAAATACTATTACCCTTCATGCCTGAGATATTCTTCCTTCTCTGTGGGATTAATTTCAGTGTATTTCAAATTAGAATTCCTGTCTTTAAACACAGCTGGCACCTTGAGAAAATGAAACATGAGGGGAAAAGAATCAATGGATTTTGCTAATTAAGAAATAAAAAAAAAAAAAGGAGAATGTCCCCAACCACAGCTTTGCTCTGGATGTTTTAACTTCTAACATTTAGGTTTGTTTGGGGGAGGGCACATGAGAGTTAATCACATTTTCTTTCATTTTTTAATTCAAAATAAAGATCCAGCAATACATCTTACTGGAATTAACAAGAACTTCTGCTGGAAGCACTCCCCCAACCACTTTCCATCATTTATCAGCAGTCCTGGCTAGCCAGGGAGGTCTCAGTCAACTGGAAGTTACCCAATGTAATGCCCATGTACAAAAAGAGCCAGAAAGAGGATCTGGGGAACTACAGGCCTGTCAGCCTGACCTCAGTGCCCCAGAAGGTCATGGAGCAGATAATTTCTCATGCCTCCACACTGATTCATGCGGGTTCCTTCCAACTCAGGATATTCTGTGATTCAATGTGTTGGACAACATACAGGAGATCAGGCCCAGCCAGCACAGGTTTATGAAAGGCAAGTCCTGTTTAATAAAAACTGAAGATGTCTCTAATTAGAAGTGTCACTCAAACAAGAAACACAGCTTCAGGTGTTACAGAAAAGTACAAGCAGAACTCCACAACCTTTACACATAAAATGACTTGCAAAGAGTCATAGAGTTGCTAAGAATCCCCACTGGGTAGAAGCATGAGAAAATAAACTGTACTGGGCAGACTCCTGCACAATGCCTAAAAATAACCTATACAGAGAGAACACTGGGACCAGCATTCCCCCTGTGCAGTATGGTGATATTTATACCATGAAAGAATTTTGCTTTCATCCCCAAAGATGAAAAATTAGTATCTTCATTAAATACCATTTTCAGTAAACACAATATTTATTCTTGGCAGATCTAAAAATCAAATTGCCCCTGGCACAGGACTGATTTCTGCAGACCCAGACTTCAGTGCCTCGCTATCCATATATCTCTAAGGATCTGCCTCTGCTGTTACATGCCTTAGACTGTGAAAACAACTGGTTCTGAAGTGAGAGGGGAGCACAGTTTTTAGGCTTTAAGCTGCAAAATCTTAGAAGCTGGGCCTAAGTCTGCACATACTGTCAGTGTAGTATCATGCTACTACTCTTTTTGGCACCCCTAGGTAATGACTCTCACAGATGGTACAAGAGCAGCAGTGGACAGAGCACTAACTACAGACATTTTCCGGGGGGGAAAATATGTACTGTCATCCTGCAAGCAGCTCTGAGCCAGCTCCAAACCATACCTTTTAATGATCAACACCTGAAAGGTTCCCACATGTCAAGAGGAATGGTTAGACACCTGGTGTCCAGTATCCAGGCAGCCCTAGAGGTCTTCCTTCCAGAATCAGGGAGCACACACATCTTTTGAAATCTTGAACATACCCTAACCACAGGGTTACAAGGACTTTCAGAAGACAGAGGCACCTCACATAATCATCTGTGCTAATACAAAAGTTCACTACATTCATCCTCGCCCCCTCACCACAGTATGAAATAGAGTTGCACATCTGGTTTAGGACAAACCAGTGGAGAACTTGGTGTACAGAAGAGCAAGGTCAAAGGCTGTGGCCTGCACCAGCAGAAGATGTTTTTGGACAGGAATCTGCAACATCCTAACAGACTCCTAATTAGCAGGTTATCCTGCAGTTAGAGTATTTTTACAAAAGGTCTTAAGTTTGTCTCAATTCAGTGTCCAGGAAGATATTTTGCTTCAGATCTTAACATTTTATGCAAAAAAACAGTCAAAAGCAACACATCCACCTGAAAAGTCTCATTTTCAATGAACCACAATTTTGACCAAAACTCTTTCCCCTATCTTTAAGCTAAACCTGTGTAGTAACATTCATGGTTTCTTAGATATCTCTGACCTTTTACCATCTAAGGCAGATTTAAAATTATCACCAAATCTTCATCTAGTCCAGCATTTACTGACTACACTGGAACAGGATCTTTGAAAAGAGTGAAAGTCGCTACTAGAGAGGGAGAACCAGCAATTTAGTATATTTGCATTCCTAGCCAACATCAAATTATAAAAATTAACAAGGTTTGCCCTTGGAAGTAGCATCCAGAATTTCAGTCTTTCAATCTCAGTGATATGCTACAGGGCTCCTCCATTTCTACCATGTTAATGGTAGAAAAATGTGGGCACGCACAGGCAATTAAGGGATGACTAGCACGATTAGCTATAAACTTGCAAGCACAACTATGGTCTTATTGTCTACTAATTTCTAAATGCAATTTTGCTTTAACTACTGATTGGACATTACATAGGAGTGTTGAAGTCAAGATTAGCTGTTCCCCTGATAACACACTATGTCTGACAAAAGCCTTCATGGCTAATTTTCGTCATCTTGTTCAAGCATATATAGCTGATTTCAGCTGATACCTGTCTCTATTTTGGGTGCAAAAATTCGGAAGTTATAAATTCTCCAGCCAGATGTTGTAGCTTTATAGCCCTGGACTACTTCATCTGGTTTTCTCTGAGTTTCTCCACACAGGTCAGGAATTACATTATTTCAACTGTTTCATTAAAGGAAGCCAATCTTGTGAAACACAAACTGCTGCAGGAGAAGTAGGAAACAGACAGGATGTAATTAAATGAATACAGAATGAGTTACACACATTTTCCCAACACTTCCAACATCCCTTAACTAAAACTTAAACACAGATTCTCAACCAAATGCAAAGCTTGCTCAACAACTGCTATGTATTTTTAGGGACAGAAAACCAGAAGAAATATCTATGAATTCAGTCCTGTGCTTTTACAGATTATCTTCTTTTTCAGGGAAGTTTCAAATTCCATGTTCCTCCTACTCAAATTCTTGAAGAGCTCACTCCTGAGAAATGTCTTCTAACTAGCCCAAAGTTTCTTACAGCAATCAATTTCCTGGTAGCCACACTTGGTACTAAACTGAAAGGTTCTTCTCTGCATTTACCAGCTCTCAGCACATAGATATTCCAATTCTCTGACCCTTGCCTTTCCTGAAAGCCCTCTTCTGCATCAATTCCAACTTTAGTTACTTTTCTTGAACACATGAGCTATTAAACATGATGCTGTGGGTGAGCAATTTTGTCTTACATTTCCGGTCCTTAACTAGAATGTTGTGTGGTCCTACTCTCATCTGGTTTTTTACATCACATTGGTCCTTCCTGACTCCTTTTATGACTACTACACTCTGATCTTCTTCAAGAAATGCATTTACTGCAGATGAAAGAAGAAATTAATGGTTTTGATTTAACATGCACCAGCTTGCGCCTTGGACCAGTCAGTTCTATAGATTTATTGGTTTTTTTTTACTGCTTTTATCATCAAGGTCATCCAGTTCTTGTCAGAGCATCCTTCAGTGCTTTCCCATACTGACTACAGCTGTTAGAACTGCACTGTCTGAGCATTTTGAACTCACATCATCAAGGAAAACACACACAGACAAAACAGTTTCTAAAGAACTATCTATAGTCCTTTAGTTAGTAATTTTTCCCCTCTGTATTTATCTGCTTGTTATTATTGTTGTGTTTGGGCAGTAATGTACCCAAAGGAAAAAGAGTGCAGTTCTGCAGCCCCAGCAGAGCAGAGCAGAAACACTGGAACTGTGATGTCTGGGTAAGTCCTTCCTGGAACAGACATGCAAAAACACCAGAACTTTGGATAAGAAGGGTAGAAAGGCTTGCTGGAACAAACAGATTTACTCCTTCAGGTTAAAAAAAATAACCTAGAAGTGTAGATTAATTTCCAGTGATCAATATTATTGTTGTATCTGCTTTCAAATAGGAACCTCAATTACTTAGATCAATATCTAGTCAGGTCAACTAGCTTCTATCCAATTTCTGGAAGCACACTTAGTAAAGTGTCCTAGGAATGCTATTTTAAAACTTCTTATTGTAATGTTCTTATCTCCCTCTGCAGCATGTATCAGAATTTGGTCTGCTCTGAGAGGTCTTTCAATTAAATCCAAAATGTGTGCAATTTAAGTCCAAAAAGTATCTTTCACTTTTGCTTCATTCGAATACAAGATATGCACAAAATGATAAGCAAACTGAGGTACCAAACCAGACCAAAATAATTACTGATTCTTATTTTTGTTAAATTTATTATTAATAATTAATACTAAATCATTTCTAAAATTAATTTAAGATCTTATTTAATCATGCAACAGAAAATAACAAAAGCCAGTAATGGAAATGAGGAGTTGCGACTGTGCAATAATAACAGTTAAAATGTTGCAGACATCAAGTGAGCTGCTGCTACAATAGTACAGCTTTGGCAAAACCAATTTACTACAGATTTGCCAGACCTGGAATAAACCTGCCTACAACAGAAGTTTCAAGACAGACACTGGTCAAGCTGTACATGCAATAAACTATCCATGTGTTATTTGTCACTGCTGGAAACATCCTTTTCTAGTCCAGACTAGGTTATTTACTTTCATAAAGATATTATAAAGTGGAGAGGGGTGGGGAGGGGTGTGTTTGTTTTCTGTTTGTTTTTTGTTTGTTTTTTTGTTTGACTGAGGTTCTTCAGGTTTTCGCTGCAGCTGGGCAGTGATGCAGTCTGGGAAAAGAGGAAGAAGTTTACAGCTTTTGGAGGATTTACTGGGTATGCTTTTGGGGACCTGGCTACATTAAGTCTACTCTTACCCTATCATAAATACAAGGCCCAAAGTGGAGTAAGCTACCTACTACTCACCATGCGAAAGGTGCACACAAAGAGAGGCAGGAACTGTGGTGTCATCAATGAGCTGTGAATCCGTGGCATAGCTTTCTTACCACTTGCCTGTTTAGCCATATCATAGACAATATCTGATGCCTAAAATATTATTTTAAATTATTATTACTGTTTTAACTGATGGCACACATAGTGCTTCAGTGAGGTATATTCCATCTTACCAAGTCTAGTGCTGGACACAAACAGCACGATATGAATGTGAACTAATAAAAAAAAACCCCAAATTTTTCAGAGGCCAAACCAGCACTGAAGAATTAGACATGACAAACAGTTGTTTGTTTCACTGATTTAAAAGTAAAAAAAAAAAACAAACAACAAAAAGCAATAAAATGCATTGCTCCTCTTTTCTTAAGTAGCCTGGTTCTACAGAACAATCACAAACAGAGCTAAATGAACTCTTCAGTATTCAAGTCATGAGAGGTTTGCACTAACTCCCCAAGGATTCAGCCTGCAAGGTCTGGAGATGAAAGTTTCCTTGGAAGCTCGGTTTCATAATCCTGTTGCCACATGACCCTATGGCCTCCCACAGCTAAACCCCAACATAGCCAGCTTTTTAAGGTAGAAATGCTTGAGACTTCTCTAGCATAAATTTCCCTTGGCCAGGCAGAACTTAAGAGTTTAAAACTAGAAAATCCTGGGTTTATAGTTATTAAAAACTTAAAATGTAATTTTAGAATCAATTCAAGACAACTAGACAAGATGGAAAATAAATTAAAAGGTTTGTGCAAAAAAAACCTTGCAGACCTTGAGGGCAATTCCTTGCTTCTTTGCTCAGCTGCAATGAGCTCAGTAAGCAGCTGACAAATTCTTTGTAGTCAAAATGTTTGTCTTTCCAAACCAAACAAAACATTTGCCTTTTTCTTTATTCACTCTTACTTACTCTTAGCAATACATTTTTCTCTTACACATCCTTCAGACAGCACAAGCAGGGCATGATTTGAATATACCCTGGAGTAGGAAAGGAGAGATGTAGGGCTTCATTCTTTCCTAGTCGAGCTTCTCACTGCACCTCTACCACAGAAAGTGATGCTTTCCCTGCACCTTTGCCTTGTGGCCTGTGCCACGAGGAACATGCACTGCTCTCACCTCTGACAAGGTGCTAGGGAAGCACAGCCTGTGCCTACAGTGTTTGTATATCCCTATAAGATGTTCCACAGCTTCAAAAACAAGTATTGATTGTAGCAGCAGAATAACAAAACAACTGTTACTAAACAATACAAGAACATATTTCTACAACTGGAAAGTAACAAAAAAAGTCACAACAAGATCTATGATTCAGAGCACGTAGTAGAGCTCAATCTGCCACCAAAGCAATCTAAAAACAAGAAAACACTTCAGAATCAGAAAGCGGTAACAAATCAGATGAAAAGGTCACCCCTAGAAAGCAACACACCTCTGCAGGTCTTGGTAAAAGCAGAAAGGAGAAGTTAGGAACTAAGGGATCTGCAGGTGAGAGAGCTCACAGTGACTGATGTGATCATGATGAACAGTTTGCACACCAGCTACGAACACACACCTGACACCTTCCACTGCAAGACAACAGCAGGAGCTGCCAGGAGCTCATTACCTCCCTGTAATAGTTAGCTCATGCCCACAGTGGAAGGAAATTAATGCTGAACTGAAAAAATGAAGTGTTCCCAAACAGATGTGTCATTCCACAGGAGATGATATCCTGCCCAAAGGCACAAGCCTGCATTAATTTCATGGTATACCCAGGAAAAGGTGCTCAGGCTGACTGCAGGCACCCAGTAGGCAGGCAGGCAGAGACCTTCAGGAATCTGCAGTACAGACCGTATCATCTTCAGCATTGTGGCAAAACCAATAAAAAATGTTTATATCTACTCTTACTCCTGTGATAACAACCTTGTTAAACTTGAATGGCCATATTTTTAACATTTTAAGTGCCTAAAAAATACAGGGAGAAAACTCACATGAAGTTTTTAAAGCGCTAGAGAAGACAAGCACTAAAAAAAAATAGATGGTCAACTGTCACATACTATTTCAAAGTATGTCCCTCGAGGTTTTTTTAGTAATCCTAAAACTTAAATCCAATATGCAATCTTTCATCTGTTTTAGGCTCTGCTATGACTAGTTTTGCAGGGTCAGAACTACTTAAGATTTATCAAAGCTCATACTGCTTTATGAAGCATCCACAAAGAATTGCACTGGTCTCAAATAAGCCTGCACCATTCCAGGCCCAAAACATGTACTCCTGTGTCTGCTGTTGCCACTTCTGTGTCCAAGGATTTTTTTTTTTTTTTTTTTTTTCTCTGAGCATTGAAGGTCCTGGACAGAAGGCACTGGAATTCCTCCACCATACATTAGACAAGTTTTTTCTATTGTAAAAAATAGGGTTTTTCCCTGTTGATCTAGTGAGTCATGCAGGTATTGCAAAAAATACTGTTGTTTTGGAGACATCCCAGAGGAGATGAAGGTGACACTGCTGATTGCTGTGACACGGATTGTCACTAACAGGAACACACTCCTGGACTGGAAGCGGTTCACCTGACCACGGTGAGGCAGAAGAATTCACCTATGACAACTTTTGCAGGAACTTTTCTTTGGACACTGACAATCAGCAGTCACTTCCAGATTCAGCCAAATGGTGTGGATGGGAAGTACAGCAGCTCTGGCAGTTCAGCTACACCCCTAGACATGCTTAGAACACAGAAGGTGCTGCTGAAACCACTCTGACTGTATCCATCAGTGGCAGCACCCGCAGGCCAAGCTATTCCAAAACACTTCCTTTCAGGGTGGCTTTGCTGCTGTTCCATGGAAGGATTAAATAAGCAACACAGGGACAAAAAATTCATAGTGATGATTTTAACTTTATTAAAAAGTCTTTCAAGATTTCATAAATAGCCTAATGACCTGGTGGGAAGAAATGATTACCTGAGAGTTGTTATCCTCCAAAACAGTATTTGAAAAGGCTCATTTATCAACAAGTTCTATGCAGCATCACTTCTCCTTATCCTCTTCCTGGGTTTAATCTCCTGAGGATGGAATGATTTATTCTAATTTAGGGATTAATATAAGAAATTAATTTTGTAAAATACATTTGCCTGTCATACCCAAGTGGTCAAATCAGCTCACCTCACAGCCCTTTCTAGTCTTAAAATTAAGAAATTACCCATCCACTGAAATTACTATAAAAACATGTCAAATTTCAGAATGAATCATTAAATAACTTAGATCACCACTATATTTAAAATTACTGTAGGTGGTAAAAACAGATAAAGTCTCAAGGCAAAGTTATTCTCTGCTTAATAAAATTCATTCTTCCGAGGACTTCTTTGCTCAGTTTTGCCGTATCAGAAATAAAACGTGTAATGTATTTGTAGGATGTACAATTTCAGTATTTCATTTTAACTAGTTCACATAACAGCACTGTATTTTTAGCAATAAGCTTAATTTGAAATGAAAAGCCATTCTCAACCTGGTTCGGGCAGATCTACCTAGGAAATTATCTTTTCACTTCTTAGGCAGCTCTATGCTACAAATTATTTGCTTATGTCTTGATACACTATCATTCTAATTGGGTTGGGGGTGGAGAAATGGATGATAAAGTGTTACTGTAAGGAGACAAAAGCCTTCCAGAGGGTCTAGTAGAGTGTCCTTTCAGTATGTCACAAAAAAAAAAAAAAAAAAAGCAGCTAAGAAACTCTGTGGGATGAATGGGGTTGGGAGAGTGATAAATAACCAAAGGGAAAGAAAACTCACTGCAACTGACCAAATGTTTTCCCTCTGGTGCTATGACCCAAATGCAAAGAAGTATCCGACATTATGTACCAGTAACTACAAGTTACAGAGTGGCTACGTGGTGCCCAAGAAGGAACTGGAAGTATGTTCAACCAAAAGCTCCCAAAATAGAGCATGAAAACTCAGATATTCTGGTAAAAGATCTGGGAAGGAGAATGAAATGCACAGGGAAAGAAATGGTTTAAAGCAATGTGCAAAACAGATGAAAATTAAAATTCAAAATTTGGGAATTTGGTCAAAAGAAAACACCACCACTGCCACCTTTTTCCCCTTTCAGCATGGGAAAAGAACCTAAAAAAACAAGTTTTGAAAACTAATCTGAGAGATACTGTCTGCTTACTTTACCAAAGAAAATAATTTGCTTTCATAGACCTTAGGCAAGTTAGATTCAATTAGTGATCAGTTAATGCTCCCTTAATGCTCCCTACTCCGTGATGGATTTGAGAGAATACTTTCCTACAGCAGAGCTTTGCACAGTACTAGAGGAAGTAAGAAGTAGTAATACCTGAAGATCAAAGGCCCATTGTGCTATTGGCATCCCTGCTCCTGTTAAAAATAATCTCCAAAATGAGGATTACTTTAATTTTATGATTACATTCTGTATCATCACTGTTGCTATGGCAAAAAATAAATAAATAAAAAAATTAAAAAGCTCCAAAATAAAACCAACAAACAAAAAAAACCCAAACAACCAAAAACAACAACAACAACATCTTAGTTAGCTAGACAGTGAGTATCACTGTGCAATTTCCACTTCTTCCATTTCACTTCAGCAAGCAGAGTATTAAGAATACTGTCCAATGATGTTAATGAATCACAACTGTAATGGCATTAGCTGTGATGAGCTGTTCATAACTAGTTGATACAGGATGAAAGAATTCCAAAGACATTCACAATCAAAAATAATCCTTAGGAGATGCAAAACAATGGAGAGTACTGGTAAAAATACTTCTCTCAATTTGTACTGGACCACTATGCAGCGATCAGATGAGCCCCATCAGGTACACTGCAAGGCAGAGCTTCCTCACTAACAATCCTTCCCCAGTTCCCCAAATCAAAGTATCAAAGGCTGTGGACTTAGAAAGAGCAATGAGAAATTGAAGTAGAAGAACTACTCCTCCCCACCACTCTGCTTTATCAGCCAGAGGAGAGCAGAAGAGGCTCAAATTTAGCAGAACATTAGCTAGGATGACATGAACTACACCACCACCTAAGAGGACATCACACATCTCACTCCATCCCAGAGGAAGGGGTGACTGCAGGATTATATTCTGAAATTTATGTGGCTCTGGAGAGCAAGGACTTCTCTCTCTAGCTCGTGCATCAGTCCTCCTTGAATGGCTCTCTGGTATTCAGTGCATCCTTCAAACTGGCAGGATGATAAATGGGGATGCATATAACTAGATGGAAGAAAGGGATAGGTATCACCCAAACAGGTTACCTCCCTGCAGGTCTCTGAAATACAGCTTAAATTGTAAAAACAGAAGGTATAATTTCTAAGAGCATAATGCGTTGCTGTTTCTAGAAGTGAAAAATCTTTCCTACTCCACCAATCCCATTACCAAACATTTTAAACATTTCCCTTTTGAGGGTGATACTCTATCTAACCATGTGGTCTTGCTGTATCTGAAATACCACCATACATCCACTCCATTTTGCCAGCTGTATTTGACAAGCATTGCAGATTTTAGTATAGTGAATATGGAACTGTGAAAAAAGGATTGCAAAATTTTTAAAACTGAGAAATTGAGCATTTTCCCAGTAAAATTGCAAATTTAATTTTACATAGTGTAACTTCTTAAATTTTAATATTATACATTTTTCCCCAGCTTAAGAAGAATCAGTTTCATATTGAGGTAAGGAACAAACTTCTAAAGATTTAACCAGTAAGGGAAATTCCTGAACTTTTAAAACCCACCTGCTCTCACAGTAGTACCCAAGACAAATGCAAAGAAAAAGCAATACAAGCATTGAAAAAAGGTGTAAATATCATTGCAGTTTACCTTATTCTTGTCCCTCTCCACATGAAATGAATAATCTTCACAGAGGTGGAATACACTCACAACCAACAGGTTTTGTAATTATCAAGTGTCTCAGCTTCATTGTACAATTAATCGCCTGCAAACACCATTCACTGCCTCCTGTACTCCTCCACTGTGAACATTATCCCTCAATTAAGCAAGATAAACAATGTTATAATAATATAAATATCATTTTATATAGTGCAGCTTTAAAAAAAGAAAAATTACTAGAAGAAAATTCAAAATGTCATCCCACACACTGGAAAATGGCAACTGACCAAGTGAAGTATCTAGAGAAAAAGTATTCAAAGTATAAAATGCCACACAGCAAGCTTACAGCATTCACCGAGAAAGATGGATTACAAATTAAAAATAAATAAATAAATAAATAAATAATAGTCTATAATATATGTCTGCTATGGACACAGTTTTGGGCCTTTCCAAACTTAACTGACGCAGTACCTTCTCCCTGTAATTTCTTGGCTTATTGGTACAGAAACGCAAGTGCTCAATCTTTGTTCATTTTGAATTTTGAGTATGCCATTACTTATTAATCCCTCTGTATTTCTTTTATGAAGTTCCTCCGTTAATGATCCTGTGCTATATCAGGAATGATAGCGCATAAGGAAAATGAAGACATAAAAGCATACTTAAAAAAATAGCTCAAAACTTTATGGAATTACATATCCATGTTACTGAAATGAGCGACCTTTATAAAGGAAGACAATTGTATAAAGCTATAAAGATACCCAGCAGCTCTTAGCATATAATATGAATGCACATTTTTGATCTGAGGTTTCATTACCTGAAATAGTAGAGTGACTTAAGACTGCATCAATCTAGAGCTCAGTGCACTTAATGATTCCAATATTTGACTGGAAGATTTTGATGTATCCGCTAAGAACAGCACACCAAAATTACACAGGAAAGCAGTAGGCTGGCTGGCCATAAAGACAACCTACAGTTAACCTCAGGACAGCCAGCAGACTCTTGGCCTTAGATGCCACCAGACTTTTGGCACAGAGGAACTAACAGCCAATGCCTCAACTCTCATTCTGAAGACTGAGATGTCATTTCTGCATCTTTTGCCCAAGTCATCATGCAGAGAGGATGCATAACACTGCTCAATATAAAAGCATGAAAAGAGAACCCATACTGTCTGCCAGCCAGACATGGTCTTCTGGTGCACCAAAGAGATGCTACTACAGAACACTTTGGCAAAGCCCCATCTGAAATACTTTTTAATCAGGTCACTGCAAAAAGTACCTGAACTGCAAAAGGTGAAGAGAAAGGATTCGAGGATAATCAGAAAAAATGAAGAGAACATTTTAACCAGAGATTATAAGCTTTCAGACTTGAGATTGATTACTATATGAAAGATGTGAGATGCAAAACCAGGGACTGGAGTCAAAAGCCCTCACATTCTTATACTTCGCTGATTTTAAGTAGTTCAGGTTGGGGCTTCCTTCTCTCTCTTCACTGGGTCAAGAAATGGGCAGATGGGCATCCTTGGGGCTCCTGCCTCCTCTAGGCACACTCAGCTCACTGGGCAGCCCAGGCTGCTCAAGGACCCCAGCCACCACCTGAAGCCCAGTTCCTGACTTGTGCCTTACTTTTCCAGCTCCTGAGAAACCAGGAGGGCAGCCTGCTCTGCCATAAAAACTACACAAGGCTCTGTCTAGGCCCTGACAAGAATTCTTAATTTTTCAATAGCTGGAAAAATGTTCAGCATCAGTGCAGCACACTACAGTCTGTAAGATCACCTGGAGAGCTTACACCTTGACACTTTGCTTCAGACTTCTTGCAGACTGGATGCACCAAGGCATTTTACAGATTGTACACATTTTCAAGTTTGTTTTGGACTTTTTTTCCCACAAGAGCATAAGGAATAACTAGAGAAAAAAACCAAACGGGAAATTCAGACCACAGTTCTATGACACAGGATGAACTCTGTATCACAAGGTCAGCCTCAAACTGTAGAATGACTTGCATACTACTTTCTTTTTCATGTGAAATGGCACAAATTGGATTATAAAACTTCATTAGCTGTGTAGCTGTATGAAGTTGGGCAATACTTGTCATTCCCCTGTATACAAGACCAAGTATGCAGCAGCAGGTGCTGCAATCAGGATGTTATTTCACTGTGATTATTTTTAATCTTCCAATAGAAAACAAAAGCCTATCTCATTAAAAGACAAAAAGGACTAGATGACTACTTGAGGTAAAAGAAGAAACAAAATTAGAGAAAACAGAGACACATGAGTGTTTCTGGCAAAGCACCACTGCTCTTTCACCGTCTCTGCTTGTGTGCTGAATATAGCTCAAACAAGCTGGGGTTAATATAGATCACCCTACCGTCTTCAGTGCTTTGCTCGGACCCAGAGGAGCTGGGATTGCTCTGAAACAGAACTGAATCATTCCTGAGGTGTATTAGTGAGCAACGTAACAAGCCCCTGAAGGAGAAACAGTTTCCAGTCGTTACTAGAAGAACCCCCAGTGGTGTGGCAGAGCTAGCTGTGCCAGCAGCAGTGCAAGGAAAATTACAAGAATAGCCTCTGTCTGCATTTAAAACTGCCACAGGCAAAGTATTAAACTGTGGACTATCACATGTAGTAAAAGCAGAAACAGCAGCACAGGAAAGGTGGAAAGAAGCAAGACTCTTGCCCAGGGCCTTAAGATTTTTGAGGCCACACCAGTCTAGGATATAGCCAGTCCAGGAGCTGTAGTTTCCACATTCAGCACACTGGAATAATATTTGGTTGTGACACACTACAGAAATAAACATTATCACTAAAAATCCCACTGGAGAGCATTTGCACATTACAGTTGTATTATTGCACTGAAATTTCTGAACAGAAAAGTATATTAACTGCTATTTAATAAACAAAACCATCCTCAGTCCTTTACCCAAGCCCCAAAAGCAGTGAACCACATTGGTCCTTTCTGCGGGAGCTGACCCACTGCCTCTGACTCCCAGCGAGTTGCTGAGGAACGTGTGCCAAGCAAGGGCTGCTGAAGTGGCTGAAGAGCCATTGCATGGATGCTCTCTAACGAGAACAGAGTGCCACTCTGCAACAGGGGAAGAACAGCTGTGACTCATTTCATAGTCTAGTGAACATGAAAGGAGTTTGTTTCCATCTGTGATAAACAGTGCTACCGCTTGTGATCCATATTAGGCATTGCTGCTACCATGTCTCCTAATAACGTGGTAAAAATTAAAGATTAAGCAGCAATGAGTTCTCCAGATTCTGCTGCATGAGACAGTGACACAGTTTTGGTTGCCCTGGTCTCATTTCTAGACTCGATGATCAGGCCTGCAAAAACAACAGAGGGACAAGTGTGGGTCCATCATTTGACAAAATGCCCCATTCACATTGACACTAAAGGCTCGTCCCCTGCTCAATGTGAATCCCTAGCTGAGACACAGCGGGAGATGTGCATTTCCAGTTATCAAGAGAACTATTTGAGTAGTTACTCAGAACATGCATCACTTTTCTAGCACCAGACCACGAGACCTAATAGCCAGACATCACCCAATCCTTCTTTAAAGGGACTGCAGTACATCTTGCAGTCCCAGCAGCCAAAATACATGAATCCCAAGTGCATTTCAAAGTCAAGCATGGCTCCCTCATTATGGTCCTTCCCTCAATCCTGAGCAGGCTAAAAAGGATACACCCGTACAAGCTCCCTTAGCCATCCTTCTACCACAGGGACCAAGAGCATCACCAGGCCCCACAGCAATGAATGCTGCCCAAGCCAGTATTAGCACCATTGAGATAGTAACCTTTCTACATTTGTGGGGTTAAAAGTCTCCATGTGGTTTATTTGAGTGTAAAAACAGGATGGCATGCAAAAGTCTAATGAATACACACTGATTTCAGCAAACATTTAATGAAGTGTCATCCAAATTAATCATAATATAATGAAAATAAATATTTTGACAGTCAAACAGTTGGATTCATTATTATTGTCACCCTTGTTATTCAATTATTACATCATTTATTGTCATGACAGTTAAAACAAGTTTGTGTGTTAGGACAAAAACAGGTAACAGCTTTTCTTGCCAATTCTGAATGGAAAAAACCTGAAATATTGTGATTTCCAGTACAGCGCGAATTTCAGTTTATGGCTAACTCAAACTGTCAAATCTTGGCAAGTCAGCAGAGTATCTCCCTTCCTCTGAAGATGCATTCTGTCAGCAGAAACTATAGGTGCTTTTAATGAAGAAATAAAGCTTCAACAGAAATTCTCAGCCAGGTTTCAGAGCTGGGTATATTTGTACTACCATTGTACCAGTAGTATAATTGTTTAATTCACATTGCACCAGAACTTATCAAATTAAAAGAAAGAAAAAAATTACTTTTTCTCCAGACCAGTACATTTCATGGGTTTCAGAAACACAACCTTTATATTTCCCGCTCCTCTTTGATAAAATGTCAAAGATGTGACAGATCCAGTATAGCTACAGGAGGTTCCCAAACAGTTGTACCACCATCTACCTCAAAGTGGTACCCAAACACTGCTTCAAGAGCCTAAAATCTCTTCCTGAGCTCAAGCCCAGCTAGGCACAGAGCCAGGAGCTGCTGCCGCTGACAACAGTAGCATCTTTGCAAATCTAATTCAGGAAAGCAAATTTTTTTAGTGTAGGACTGGAAGTCACAGGCTTCTGAAGTTTAATTGCAGTCTAAAAATGAATCCTGGAGCATCCCGAGGTGCATCACTGTCTTTCATCTGTTTGATACACACCCTTACTTTTCCTCACAATTTCATCTTGGTGCCTTTTTCAGCTAGGCATAAGGTAAGATTTCACATAACCAAATCCAAACACCTTGAAAATAACAAGCATTGTGCTTCAAAAATTTTTATGAAAAGGTGAACAAACATTAGACCAAGCATTCGTTCTGCTTTTGTATCACACTGCTCTAGCTTCTTAGGAATCAGAACAGCTGAATTTCATGGATTGTTGTTAAAAGTAATTTTATAAGGAAAATCAAATTAACAAAATGCAGGGATCAAATACTGTGGAAGTTTTTAGACATTTACGAAAACCCTTGCTCTTGAAGTCAGAAAAAAATTGCAGCCCAAACACCAAAACAGGGGTCTCCATGAACACTACACCCCAACCCTAATGCAGTTTCCTGACAGAGGACAAGGACAGAGCAGCAGTTGCAGAGGGGGAAAAAGAAAGCCCAAGAAGACCACTTTTTTGTGGGTTAGGCTAGACCCTAACAGACAGTCACAGAGTGATGAAGAATACTTTCCATTTTTTGGCATTTTACTAGGAAAATTTTTGTTCTGAAACTTGTTAAATACACAGGCAAAGTAAAAGCACTCAAGCTTGGATAATTGGAAGTAAGGTAAAGCCCTGTGCTTGGAAAGGACTGCCTCCCCTCAGGGAAATCCTACCACAGCTTTGCCTATCTCAAAAGCCAAAAATTTTCTCTGGAGAAATTATTTTTATGAACTACCAATGATTCATCCTTGGCAAAGCAATTTAACTTCAGTCAGCAAAGCTGAACTCCAGCAAGAAGAGGAAAATCACCCTGGTCTTTCTGTCACTGCAGTGGCAGAACTGAATACCTTCTTGTTAGCAAGTCCCCTCCAGAGCATGGCTGGGTGCAAGGAACATTACAAATACAATTTACCAAGGACACACCAACGCTGGCAGTAAGAAGCTCATTAAGGGGAGTAGCTATCATCGTGCGACAGGTAGTCCCACCTCCAGGATTTTCTGTGGCACAAAGCTCCTACTACTCAGCTTGTCTCCAAGGGTTTAATTACCTTCTGGAAATGAAGCGTGGTCGTAAGGGGAAAACTTCTGGGAAAGATTCAGTTTCATGCAAATCAGTTAAATTCTGGAGGCTTTACATTTGCTAAAAGGCTTTAAAAGACCGTGCCATTTTGTCAGTGGGCTGTTTAGCAGCAGACACTTACTGTATAAAAAAATCATTATCTGATTTAGTCTTTTATTAGCTTTGTCACCACACCAGAGAAATGAGATGAACTAATGCCATCACAGTTGCTGTTTTACGGATGTACAATATATGCTCAAAATTGCAAACAGGTCCTTCATACGACCAGGTCTATTCTGACTTGAGCAAAAATCATTAGAAGAGGTTTGAGGGTATGGTAATCCTCTCATTTTTTCTTCAGCTAGAATTACTTAAATATAGAAGAGATCCTTTGCTGAGAAGGACTAACAGTGGTAAAGACAGCATGTCAAAGATAATGACTTGCACAGCTAATCCCCATGTATCACACTGCATATTTACCCCTTGATGTAATAAGATCTGTGTTTCTCTAAATAAGTATTCATCAACACTAATATCACTGGCAGAAATAGGACAGAGAATGTGAATCTTGCAAGTAGGTTTTATAAATAATATTGGTCATTTTTTTTCTTTTCCATCCAGCTTCCATTCCAAAACCCATTTGTCACAATGCAATAGAACAGTAATGCTGGCAATCTACAGGTGATGGTAAAAAACCTACCACCTTCAACTAGAAGACACGTGCCTGATGCAGCCCATTCATCACTGCAACTTCCTTTCTAATCTCAGATGTCTTGTGCAACCCCATTATCCCTAGGTGACGTGTGGCTTCCACAAAGCCCAAACTGGATTTTGAAACATTTTTGGTGGGTGCATGTGTCTACAGAGGTGCTGATCTACAGCCTCCAGATCCAAGTTGGCTCAGTGGCAGCTCACAAGCAGCACACATTCAGGTCAGCACAGACTAACACACAGCTCACTCTCACTCTCCCCAAAACTTTACACTTCCCAGGATATTCCCCTTCTGTAATCCAGTTGCGGGGGATAAGTCAGAAGGCCTCGTTGTCAGCAGTCTACTAGAGTAATAGTACAGTGCCCTGCTGCTTAGAGTAATTTGAAATAAGCTGGAAAAGTTTCAAATATAACACGAACATGAAACTATTATCACAGTAGCAAACATCTTGGAATTTGTGCCTCTCAGAAAACCTATCCTACAGTCTCTTTTAATATAGTAATTTCATTCCTTAAACCCAGACTAACAGAGAATGACCTAATTTTCTAAGTTTTTTAGAAAACAGGAAGGTTATGCTTTGAAACAGCAAGAGAATCCACACTGAAGTGATATGTGGACATCTTCTGATGTCATTCATCATGATTTTCTATAACTCTATTTTAATTTCTTTGTTTAATTGCTTTAAGGGAAGGACTGTCAATCTTCTGAAAATCCACTGAACAGGTCTTCTGTAAAATACTTTTTAACTTCAGAGAAAAGGTAGAGTGGTTCAACTGCTCTGTCAACTCAAAGTACCAAAGGATCTGACCCCAAATGCTTCACTGCACGATAAGGAGTGAAAACATACCTGAGTCACTTTTTCCATTTCAGAATTTGAAAAAATTATTAGCTTATAGTGCTTTATGTAGTCATCCAAGGCTCCCATCCCCCAAAAAGGAAGGGAAAGGAGACACTGATGGTGGTTTTTGCTATATATCATTATAGAACTGGTATATCCTGGCAAAATATACGGCAGTATAAATTGATTTTAAACTGCAGTACTTCCAGAAGTAGACTACCTTGTATCATGTCCAAAAGCAGATATAAACATTAGAAAAAACTTACAAGATTGATAAAGTTAAGTTAAATATTTATTTTTTTCTCTTTTGCCTTCAACCTTTACTTTTTATGATAAATGTTTTATTTCTGTATTTAAGGGGACACAGCAAAAAAAAGACATTTAAATATGAGCAATATGAGTTTGAAATTGCATTTCAACATGTTTCATGTTTTCTTTCTCTAACTCCGCATCGGAGTTACTGACGGCTTATTCTCAGCATACTAATTCACTCTTAATGATGACACAGTGGATGAGACCATTTCTAGATAATACCTAAATATTCAGCAGAATAGCTTCATTCAAAACATCAACACTAAATTTTCTCCACTTTAAAAAAAAGCAACAGTCATTGTTTTACACTGAAAAAAAAACAAAAACAAAGTAAAAGAAAAAATTCACTCTCACCCCAGGTTTCTTCCCACCCTTTCTGCATTTAGCATAGCAATCAACAGTACACTGAAGCCTTTGTGAAACTGTCCTTCAGGACAGCAACAGATAAAGCCATTATGAGTTCTAAATATAGCATTCTAGATACAAAAAATTAAACAGTTGCACAGAATTATTATTAGCATGCATATTTTGCATATGACAAATCAACACTTATTTTAAACCAGAAAAACAGTTGTAAAATTATATAGTCAATGAGTTTCTGCTAAGTGGGTACTTCAATCCACATCAAGACAGCTGAAGAAAATAACTTTTGAAAGGTGAGAAAACTCAAGGTAATGAAACACACTGCAACCTGTGTTGCACTTGGAGGACATTGCTGAGAATGAACACTTGCCATTCATTGCCCCACACTTGCCACACATCTCTTCTACACCATGGCTACATGGAAAGCACTTTGTTAATGTGCACTAGCTATTATTTAGGTTCTACATTTCAAATTTGTTTAAAATGAAGTCATAGAGGCTCAGACCCCTGCAAATATTGCAACCATTAGTTCCTGTTAATTTCTTCATCACTGTTGCCTGCATGTAAAGGGAGCTCCAGTGAAGCAAAGGACCCACAAAGGATGGAATCAAGCTAAACAGTGAGGTGACTCATGATCTTTCCAGAGTAAAAGAATAGTTTACAATCAGAACAGAAAGACCCCAATCAACTGATAAGAAATTTTCTCCTAGTAATTTCACCACTTACATAATATTACATGTGCCTCTCTTTCATGGAATGAACAAGGAAGACAGATACAGAAGAACTGACAACTTGGCACTGTAGACAGAGGATGTTCACACACAGAGCTGTGGTTCAGTGGTAAAATCCTGCCTGTTGCATCCCAGGCACAAGGACATGTTGCAGGGAAAGATGTGGAAAGCATGCCCTCTCACCAGGCAAGCTCTGCGTTGGGTTACAGCACAATGACTGTGAGCCAGCGACACACACGGAGCCCTGGCCCCTGCACTCCCAACAGACATCAAACATCTGCATCCAGCAGGGCTGCACAGCTGCTCCCCACTCTCTAAGTACTAAATGGTGACATCCATTCCTCCATGTGAAGCATGGCGGGGAAGAGAAACCCATAAATTCCGATCTACCTCCAGAAAGGCACCCATGGCAGCGTGACAGCAGCCACAAACACTTAGAGACCATGTCTGAAACTTCTGAGCTAGCCAGAGGCAAAGTCTGGGCCACACCAAGTCTGGCCCAGCTCATACAAAACTGAGACGTTTTGGGATCATTCTTACCCCCTGCCCTGTGTTTGTCTTCTCAGTCTACTTGTTGCTTTACAAGGTGAGAGAAAGCTCTGAAGCCCCTGCTCTTGGTGAAGCTCAGTGGACAGATTTGGTTGTTGGGGACCAGCATGTAATCACCAGACCAGTAACAGCAAGCTCAGCACAAACAAACAAACAAACAAAAAAAACAACAGGAGAAAAAAAAGGATTTTAAATGAGTCTGCACCAAAACCTTTCAAAAAAGCTTCTTTTATGAAGGGTTTAAAATCAATAGAACAGCACTCTTGCTGTAATTACTCACTGATGGTTCAGGACAGAAGAACTGCAATGCGATGAGAGACAAAAGGCCAAATTCATATCTGATGTGGGCAAAAGGACTGTTCAGAGTACAGCAAGAACCATAACCTCTCCTTACATGTCAGAACGTGACCCACAGTGCTCAAAGATTACTGCTGCTGATCACTCAGATGAGACCATGGCAAGACTCAGGCATCTACATTAATCAACAAAGAAAGAAAACCCAAAATGTACCATTCATTCACTTTATGATTTAATTACTCTTATAAAGAATAGCTGCAGCCTTAACAGGATATTTTTGGTTCATTCAAATGGTTTCTGAAGTTCTTGCATATCCTCCATTTTTCTGATGTAACTCATTTACAGCTGAGGAAAGCCTCCATTTACAAGGGTACGACTCTCCTCTTTGTCAGAGTTAATAGCAATTCCTACCACCAACTTGCAAGCTGTCAGTCAGACAGACATTTGCTATAAACATCTTCACTTCCTTTTATTTTTGCAGACACCTTTAAACAGCACCACTGCTCAATTCATGAGCCATATTAGTTCAACGTCTCTCTAGACAGTCTTGCATAAAATTAAATGCCCATTTAGCAGCTTACAAACCTTACAGCAGTTGGTTTATTTTCACTCATTATTGTAACAGAGCAATCAAGAACAACAGACTATTACAGCATCATGTAACACGACTTCTCTGTCAACCCACTGGCATAAGATTAAATGGATATCTGCAAGATGAAGTAAAACTCTTATTTATATCTGACAGGTTTGTGACGCTACTAAGCAAACAACGGCTGCAGACAGCTTTTTAAAATCAGGACAGCTCAACTCATCAAGGGTTAACCTGTTCACACACCACGACCTAAGCCTTTCTCTTGCTTAAGGACTGTTTAATTATGTATACCAAGTGCAGCAGTTCCAGCAGGAAAAGATTAAAACAGACTCTCTCAGCCTAATGCGAGGACATTTAACCAGAACATTGCAAGGCTACAGACCTGTGTCTCCCAGGTTCATGAGGGTATCACAAGAATCAGGGCAAAAATTCCATTTCCTAATAAAATAAATGAATGAATAAATAAACAAACAAATAAATCTGAAGGGTCTTAGACACAGAAGTAAGGTTTAGAAGACAGCTTTCATATGAAACTGGATTTTCTGTTCCTTACCATCTCGTGAAGTGCTTAAAAAGTGCTTGGATGCCTTTGAAGTACCACAGAGGGTATGCAGCACATCCACCAAGTGATATTTTTCACTTGCATGGAAATAATAAGGTCCTTTAACTTAAAAATCAATTTTCACAGGGAACAAAAGCTCTCAGAACCAATCATTTAGGATGCTTTGTGGCACCTCTCATTTATTTCATCAGTTTGCCCTCAATCCATAATTATTAAGAATACTTTTTGAAACACTCAACACAACCCACAAGTGATAGAGGACATCCTTATGTTTCATATTCTTGTTTCTGCAATATAATCTGCATTAAGCACATTCCTTTGACCAAACCACTTAAATCCCCGTCTACCTTGTCCACCCTGATCAGGAATGTTTTAACATTCAAAGCTTCAGAGCAGTTTGATAGTTAATATTTATGGAAGCTGGGGAAAAAGCCCTCCACACAATGATAAAACCCAAACCCATCATCTTTAGCTAAAACA